>JAAALK010000079.1:78858841-78966880 GCA_019279435.1 Zizania palustris
CTTATTGTACTATTTCTTATTGTGTTGTCACTTCGGCGCGTTGTAGTTGAAGTCGAAGCTAGCGGGGAGCCGCCACTAGCCGCCGAGGATCCGTACCAGTGCTACAAGGATCAAGGCAAGTCACCGGACCCTCTTGTGGACACAGTTGATCATGTCGAACCTACTTTTTGCAATAATCGCTATAAGCCATAGGTTGATAACTGCATTTGCGCTAACATGTTCACTCGTTTGTATATTTAGCTAATGTATAGTATTGCTCCCTAAAGTGAAAACCCAAGCCATGTTTGTATCACATTCACCTTGTCGCCGTCGTCGCTTATAGCTAGCGCCATATAGTAGAGGCGCATTACTTGCTAGCTTAACTACAGTTACTCCTAATAGTCAGGTTAATCTCTTTATACTCCTCTGGATTATATATGTCTTGTCTCGTCGATATTCTGAGTTGTGGTAGGCGATGTGGAGTCGATGTGGTATTGTGCATGGTGGGTTCCGGGTGCAAGCTAGGACATTGGTGGTCGCACCCGGGGCACTATAAGGACCGGTCTGCGGGATCTGTCGCAAAGCAATGTCGTGCTAACCACAAGTCTATGGGTAAGACCTAACATGTAGTATGGGTCGGTTCAGCTCGATGCACCGAGCGGAGGAGACAAGACCATCTATCAAGAGTTGCCTAGTGATGGCTTGTGCTGATGAGGCACTAATGGGGGTCGCACGTCTACCAATCGGGGTCTACTCAGCCATTACGGGTGAGATCCCAGTGGAGCGTCGATGAAACCTAGTGAGGTTGTCCTCTTGAGAGCCGGACATGTGAAGGTTTTGGCATGCGTTCCTGGGACTTGGGTCCTCGTAACACACTGTGGTGTGCAGGGACAAGTGCCTTGTGGGTAAAGTAGTACACGTCTGATCAGAGTATAACCTTTTCAAAAAGTCGTGCCCACGGTTATGGGTGATCCCAGTGATGTTCTCCGCAGTTAGCTTTCAGTGTCGGAAGTGTGAATTGCATATCATGTTTGGGGTGGTTTGAAAGAGCGAATGGGCACCAAGGTTCTGGGATTCGGGCCGAATGGACCGAATTTCGGTGAAATTCGTCCATTTCGGTAAGGCCCAAAACTGTAGCAAACCGGCCAAAAAATTTCAGCCCAATTTAAATTTTTAGTGTAGCCCAAAGTCCACAACAGCCCACTTATACAGTACATAGGTATAAAAGTGCAGAAAACCCTATTTTTCACTATTCAGGCAGTTTTCTACGGCTGTTGCTCCTTGTGGCGGCTGCTGCTTCTTGTGGCGGTTGTGGCTTGCTGCTCCTTGCGGCTGCTGCTTGCTGCCGTGCGGCTTGCTGCTTGCGGCCGTGCGCCTTGCTGCTCCTTGCGGCGGCTGCTGCTTGCTGACGTGTGGCGGCTGCTCCTTCTCCCAGCGATTGCTCCACTGTGGTTGATCCCAGCAGCTGCTTTGGTTGGTTTGTTTGCTCAATATTTGTTGTTCCCTGTTTGTTTCTCATTTCTTAAATATTTTTCCTTGTTGTTCCTGGTTGCTCCTCATTTCCTCATTTTTTTTCTTGCCACTTTACCTCTATTTCCTGTTATTGATGTTGATTATTTCATGATTAAAGGAAGATGCACTGGGGGAATGAATCAGAGGGACCTCAAAATACAAATATTGATGTCGGTGATGCTATGGATGCGTCTCCACCACGATCGTCACCAGCTAGGCAAGGTAAAAATATAATTCATGCATAAATTTAGTACCTGAAAAAATAGTAGTAGCAAAACTGTTCTTAATTAATTCTAGAAACAATATAGTAGAGGAGCACAGTTCAAAATTTCAACACATGCAAAATTTATTTATTTATTCAAGTGTGAAATTTATTATCAATGAGATTTGGATATGCAAAACATTCTGTGATTCCGGGAAAAAATAAGCATTCTGATGAAACTGTTAGGCATGTGGGGGTAAACTTAATTAATCGTTTGGTTTACATGGTTAATCCACTTAATATCCATATATGAATTGAGAACTTATATAGTCCATGTGTATTTGATTCAATAGCATTTTTTTAATTTCTCTTGGTAAATTGTTTCAGTAAATTCAATGTATAGGTGTATGGCATGATTGCTCATATATTGCAATATTGTTCTCTTCTACTCTCCTTCTAAAAAATGTGGTGAAATTAAATGTTAGATGACCCTGATTGAGATGAGGAAACAATTTGAACAATTAAATGAGAAATGGTTGGTTTAATCAAAATTTATGTTTGGAATTTGTAAATTTAGGGCTTAGAGATGGAGACATTGCGTATGTTTGGAATCATGGCACAAAGCTTTCTGGTCAGGGCTTTAAATGTGGGTACTGTGGGTTCACAAATAAAGGTGGAGGTGCAACCCGGCTAAGAGATCATCTTGGCAGGATAGTAGGTGAAGTAAGGGCATGCAATAGTGTGCCATCAAATGTGCAGCGTGCAATGAGGGATGCTCGACAATTAGCAAGGAAGAGAAAAAGAGAGACTGAACAACATAAACTTAGCTTGGAAAGAGAGCTTATGCAAGGGATGAAAGGTAGAGATGAAGTTATTGATCTTCCAAGTGATGAAGAAGGGCAAATTCAGATGTCAATTAGGAACTCATTAAGAGATAAGAACCTTTCTCGTGTAATAGAGAGAAGGCATGGGAGTGGAAGTGGTGTTTGTGTTTCTCTTGGTAAAAAAAATATCACTGCCTATTTTGATAAAGAGTTGGCACACAAGAAAGTATCCTTTGCAGTCTAGAATTGACACTACTCTTTTCGAGGGATCTAGAGAAAAAATAGGACACGCTTGGGCAAAGTGGTTCCATGCGAACGACATTGATGGGTTTAAAGCTGATTGTCCCTACTTCCGTGCTGCAATGAAGCTTACTCAACAGCTAGGACCTACTTCACATATTCCTACATCTAATGGAATTGATGGGGAGTACCTTCAAGCAAACTTTTAAGAAGCAGAACATTCTCTTGAACAATTCAAGCAAGATTGGAATCAATATGCTGTGACGGTGATGTGTGACTCATGGACAGGCCCTACCGGTATGGCTATCATCAACTTCATGGTGTATTGCAATGCACGCATGTTCTTCCATAAGTCTATTGATGCATATAGTCACAAACAAAGTGCAGGTAAATGATCCTTTATAAAATATCATTGTCACTTACGTTGCTTTTCTTTACTTTTGTCTATGAAATTATTTTTCTAAAGTAGTGATAGGAGTTTATTTTGGCATCATACAGATTTTATCTATCAAGAGATTAGAAAGGTTGTTGTTGAGGAGATTGGCCAACAATTAGTAGTCCAAATCATCACAGATAATGGGTCAAATTATAAGAAAGCATGTGAGAAGCTTGTTGTACAATACACTCATATGTTTTGGCAGACATGTGCTGCTCACACTATCAATCTCATGCTAAAGGATATCTACACGTTTTGGTACTGTATTTATGTTTCTTCAGAGCTTCTTTGATAAGAAAGATAAGCTGCGAGAATGGATGGTCTCAAAAGATTGGAAGGAGAGTGATTGGAAAGCTGAAGAGAACTATGACTACACTGAAGCTTGCTTGACAAGTAGTACATGGTGGTCAACGCTGAAGTGGGTTGTAGACGCAGTGAAGCCACTCTTTTTGGTGCTACGATATGCTGATACACAGAAGAATTGTACACTTTCTGGTTTCAAAACTAGGATGATGGTTGCCATACATGCAATGGAAGCTCAACTTGGTGAAGGCTCATGTCAATTTCAAAGGTTCATGAGTAAGGTGACCAAGAGGGTTCGCAATTTAGAAACAAATACACTAATTGTTGCAGGTATTGATAAAACTCCAAAAATTAATTTTACATGTGCTACTTTGGATTCTAACATTTCTTTTCTACCTTTCATTGTAGCTGCTGTTCTTGATCCTGATACTTACTATAAGTTTAACTTTAGTAAGAAACCAGAATATGCTTTAGCACTATCAGATGCAATAGAGAAGATGGCAAAGACACCTGATGATGCTGTTGAAGCAATTAAAGAAATAGTGGCTTTTCAAGAGTATCATGGGAGATTTAATAGGCATGTGGCACGTGCTGGAGCATCATCTATGTCCCCAAGTAAGCCATAAATTACTTCTAAATTAAATAAGAATTGCAATTTAATTCTTGTTCTCATAGTTGTAAAGTTTGATGCTCAGTCGATGTTTTTCTATATGTTGATGATTTTGCACATATCTCTAGCATGTCTATCTTGACTAATTAAATAAGTTAACTAAAATGATATGTATGGTATACTTTTATTTGATAGGCGCTTGGTGGTTTCAATTTGGAGGAGAAATGCCTACTTTACAAAAATATGCATTACGCATAGTTTCATAATGTGTGTCATCTTGTGGTTGTGAGAGAAATTGGGGTACCTTTGCATTGGTGCATACAAAGATTAGGAATCGATTGGGATATGACAAGCTACATAAGCTTGTGTATGTCCATTATAATTTAAAGGTACGACTCCAAGAGAATGAAAGCACATATCAACAAAAAGAAGTTGATCCGTGTGCTATGATGTTAGATGCTGCAATATTTGATGAGGAAAATCCAATATGGGATTGGTTAGATAAGTGCACAAGTGAATAGGCACTTCTTTGGGTGGAACATATCAAAGGTTAAGTAGAAATATTTCTGATGGTGGAAGTAGGGGTAACAAGAAAAGAAAGAGGGTAAGAGTGGATGAGGACATTGAGTTCGAAGAAAGTGAAGATGGAGATGAAGAGGATGAATTTGAGGATGTCTCATCCGGTAGTGAAGATAATAGTAATCATAGTTTTAGTATTGTTGAACTCAATGATAGGGATGATCATGAACAAGACATTGAAGCCTCACCTAGGGTTGAACAAAACATAGAAGCTCCAACCATGGCAGATCCTAAGGATTGTATATCAGGAAGACTCAAGCAAAAGAAGAGAAACATCCAAAGCCTCTACCAAAGAGGGTAAGAAGTCTCCTCCCAAGGTATGTTGATTAATCCAATTTCATACTTAAAAGATGACCTTTTTATTTATATGTAAGATTCTTTTAAAATCTGCTAACAAAATGTTTTAAGCTAGATATGTAGGTACAGTCCAGCAGTTGTGAGCATTTTTTGGGTGCATATGGTGCCGGTGACAGTGACAATTGACAATGGATATATGACTGATGTTTTTTTGGTGTTTGGTTGTAATTTTTTGGGTATATGTATGGCTGGACTGTAAATATTTTGGACTTTAGACTTTATGATGGAGTGATGAACTAGAATTATAATGGAGTGATGATGGACCGGTGAACTAGAATTATGAGAATTATGATGGATTGATGAATGGAGTGATGAACTTGTTGTCAAACTAATATTGTTACTATTATTTGTGTTTGTGTGATGATGCTTGGATGTTGAGATGATGATCTTCATCTATTTTTCTACTGGTATGATTATCTGTTTGTAAATTTGGTTATTTATATCTATCTCAAATTTTGTTACAATTTCGGTCAAATTTTGTTCGAAATTTCTGAAATTTCCGAAATTTATTTATTTCAGTGATGTCCGAAATTTTTCCTCTAATGAATCCCAGAACCTTGGTGGGCACATGTGTGCAACTCGAGGTAGTGGGAAGTCAATACCAATATTTACTTCAACATGTTTATTACTGATTTAACACTGCTCACTAAAGATTAAACAACACTTAACATGCTTTTTTTACGCAATGAGCCTAGTCTATGCATCCTTGTTCAACAGCCGTGATTATTTGCATGTTCGTGGCTTGTTGAGTACTTTGTACTCACCCCTCGTGGGTTAATTCTTTTAGATGTTGTGTACCAAGAAGAAGAAGGCCAGGAGTAGCGTCCCAGTTGAGGAGTCGGATCCTAGAAGCCAAGACGTTCTGCAGCTGCTTTAGATTTGCTTCCGCTTTGAATTTGTGTTGTAATAAGTGTAGCCCATGAGATACGTACTTGACTTTACTTTCGTTTACTTCGTTGTCAGCTTATGAACGTCTTGTAATAGTGACTTTCATTTATATCCAATGAATTGCGGTTCGTGAGAACCCGGGTCGTTACACTGAGCAAACAATATATGCTAATGGACTGAACTATCTGCACAATGCAGATGACAAAATAGTCTGGTATGGATCAAAGTATCTGCTCCTATATGGTCTGGTATGGATCGTTCACTCTGTTGTAGATTTGACAGCATTTTTCATCAACAGCTACACAAATGGCTAGTTGGCTTTGTTTGGGCTACAAACAGATAGCTAGAAACACCATGTTATCTTTTGGAACCCCAAACAATTTGAACGCCTAAGTAAGAGCTCAATATGCGCACCCAAGTGTGATTCAAGTGGAGGTTTAGGTATGGTTAATGCATTTTAGAGAAGATGGGAGTTTTATCATGTGTTTCGTTGCAGGAATAAAATGAAACGAGACAAGTAGATACTACTATTCATACTCGTTTACTCAGATACCCTATATATAAAATGTAAAGGACCAAATTTATAAAACCGTACCTACGAGAAACAAGAAGCCCAAAACAACATAAACCCTATGTTTCTTTCACCATTCCCACAGTCCCACCCTATCTTTGCTTGCCTATTTCATGCCGCCAGCCGCCACCCTTGCCTGGCTACCTCTTGCTCTTTTCCGTCTCAACGCCATGCCACCATCACCCTATCCCGCCAGTGCATCGCTCCAGTGCCGCTCCGCACAACCTTGTCACCCTTTGGTGTCACGCCGTAGTGGCCGCACCGCCCTATCGCCTTCCAGTGCCACCCCATCCTAGGAAGAAAGATTGGATAAGCATGGAATTGAATACAAAATGGATAGATCAAATTCAGATCTGGATCTGGACGAGCTGTTTACTAAATTTAACTTCAAATGGATATAAGAATAAAAATTGTGAAATCCATCTATATTTTAATTGATAAAATTCGATTAATCAATAATTTTTTTTGTAAATGGTACATATAAACATGCACCACAAAAATTATCAATTAAAACTTCGTGAATTAAATGTAATCAATCAAAACGACCAAATATTTTCACTTTAGCAACATAATAGAAATATATGTGGTAGTTGCTTTTTCTGTTCTATACTTTAATAATGTACGTTTAGAGCAACAACAATATATAATATCAAACACTCAAACTATGCACATATGCTCTATTATTTGTATGGCCATAAAATGTATAAATAAAACCATTTTTCACAACTACTTCAAGAATCTGTTGAAATTTGAATCAATTATTTGCAAATAAAAAGTAAATGATGATTTAATCATCCTATTATCTTGTACCACTAGAAAACCTCCTTTAATTTAAATGTTTTGTAATTATATAAAGAATAAATAAACCACATCTATTAATATAGTGATGTCATGTCATCCTAAGTCTCTTATAGTCTGATCTATGTGGAATTCTAAAACAAATACGATTGTATCAATTTTCATATTTACATTCAATAGAAATTCGAATATCCATTTCCATTTCCATATTTACCAAACAAATTTGAATGTTTTCATTTATCATCCACATTTAATTAAAATACAAATATGGATATCCATATTTATATTTTATCGGATACAAATATTTTGATATTTTCACATTTGTATCCATCCCTACGCATCTCATGCTATCTTGAAGCTATAAGCCTTGATTTATGGGGAGTGATGGATACTGGTTTCATTGTGTCAATCAAACCGACTGGGCCAATAGATGTTGAGAAAAAAGAGTTGCATTATAATGCTTTGGCTAAAAAAGCATTGTATATTTGTATGGTATTTTACCATTGATGTGTTTAATGGCATTACTAATATCCCTTCCACTCATGATATTTAGATTGTCTTAGGGCTTGTTTGAGAGGCCTCAATCCCAACCCATCTCCATAAAATGGGCTAGAATTGAGATATTCCAAACAAGACCTTGCAGGTTTTGGTTAACATATGAATAATATTGTCATAGGTTGAACCTATGATGGGATAAATACTACCGAGAGCATAGTCAACGATGGTGGTTGTTAGGGATGATAGGTAGACTTAGGTTGAGGAGATGATTATTGTGATGAGAGACTAGACTAATTATTTCTTTATTTATTGATTTATTTTGATGAATACCGCTCTATTTATAGATGCTACAAGACTTTATCTATTTAACTAAGTCTAATCTAATATGCTATTTTAAAGTAATAATTAATTTAATCTTCAATCTCTAACTACTATAGTACTCGTGGGAACTGTATATGCTATAGTACTCATGCAGTAATATTCATGTGTCTAGGCCTAATAGCTCTGGCCCATAGCCCACTACCTATGACACTTCATCTCTCCTTTTGAGTAGTTTGTCCTCAAGCTGCAAGATGACCTCAAACTTGATTCAACTCCTAGCATAAATAAGAGTCAAGACTTTTATATCTTGGCTTGCTTCAATAGTTGCAATGAAAAAACACTGCATCTTAAAACTTATAGGCATAGGTGGTCTCCATCCCAATGCTCTCACAGAAAGGACATGTCTTAACTAAAACAAAAGGCATGCATGCAAGGTGAAGACTCGCCTATAGATGGTCCTGGTCGAATTAGATCCATCCTTTGGATTATCGTAGAGGACATCGTAGTTTTCTAATAGGAACGACAACCCTCTCTTCATCTTACAAAGCTACCATGCCCGTGTCACTTGGAGACGATGAGTCGATTGGGTCGCTAGGAAGATGGATGATGATATGTCATGATGGCCACCAATGGAGGCAACTAGTGTGCTATTGTAGTGACCAGCATTATTGTCACCGTGTCCATCGATGCATGTTCATAATGCCTATCCTCCACCTCTTGCTTTGTATGTCACTTCACCTCTTTTGCCACATGCCTCACCTACAACACGTTCACCAACTCCTTCATGTCCTTCAACTTCTTGATCATTTACGAGATATGTATATTGGCTCTACTAGCCATGGGTGGTTGCATCTCACCAGATATCCATCTAGTAGTAACTGTCATAGATGGCGCGAGCGTGGAGGGTCTTAAAAACATGCTATGTAGCTGCTCGTGATTGGAATGATATAGAGGCCTCCACACATGCTCCCATATGGTGCATGTAGATCTCTTTCACCCCATACGCATTGAACACTTGATGGAGTATATCCTCATTTACTGGGTAATGTAGATTGATCACTATGATGCGAAGGGTTTGCTTGAAATTGAAAGCCATGGAGAGTGGCTCTGATACAAGTTGTCATAGATTCAACTCATGCTGGGATAAACACCACTAAAAGGATAACCAAGTGGCAGTGACTGCTATGGATGAGAGAGACTAGGTTGAGGAGACGAATATTAAGATGAGAGACTAGACTAATTCTTTTTCATTGATTGATTGATTCCTGATTAATATCGCTCTATTTATAGAGTCTATAAAACTTTATCTCTTTCACTAACTCTAATCGAATATGCTATTTAAAAAATAACTAATCTAATCTTTAATCCCTAACTGCTATAGTACCCACACGATACTATTCCGTGTCTAGGCTTGGCATTGATTAGACATTGTCAAGAAGATAAGGCATCGGTCTGACCAGGGGTTATACTCCGGTTCGATCGACGAAGAGGCCGAAGCCTCCCCCTTTGGGGTACTTCGGATCTATCCCGCGCCGAGCGCCGAAGGGTACCCCTTCAGCGATACTTCGCATCACCGGTCCGACCCAGAGCATACCTCCGGTTCGACTGCCGTTTTATTGCAGATTAGAATTGGCCCTATTCTGGCCGGTTTGATTAGGTTTTATTATTTTTTGTTATTTTCTCACACATCGACTAATCGAACTTTATTTCTTAATATTTGTTTGATTACCTAGCGACTCTGTTACCCTTACAACCATTAAGGATCCGTCGGAACGTGACGTTGGCGCCACGTCACGCTTAGGTTTATACCTAAGTATCCGCGCGCTTTTGGATCGTCGAACTGACCCAAGTGTGTTGGCGCGTTTTTGTGTCAACAGATCCATCATCCAAGGATTCTGTTAAGGGCCTCCACACCAAGACTGAGACTCTACGGTGCAATAGTGAAGGCAATCTTTACATCCTTCAACAGTTCCCTCGTCACCCGGCTTGCACCTTTCTTGCCTCCATGGATATGTGGTATCGTCGTCTAGGTCATCCTCACCATGAAATTTTGTCTTTTATTCCTCAAATTTCCAAATGTAATAAGAGCAACACTCCTTGTCTTGCTTGTTAATTAGGAAAACATGTTCCGTTGCCATTTGAGTGTTCTACTTCTTTTCACGACATGCCTTTTAAGTTGTTACATTGTGATCTTTAGACATCACCCATGCTTAACTGCTCTGATTATCAATATTACCTTGTCCTCCCCGACGATTACACCCACTATTTCTAGACATATCCCCTTTGGCACAAAAGTGCAATGATACCTTCGATATTTTTCACCGTTTCTTTCCCTATGTCCGAACACAATTCAACTACTCCATTCTTGACATCCAAGCCAATAACGGCCATGAGTTTGTCAATAAACATATGGCCGAGCTCCTTGTTTCCCATGGCAGTACTCTTTTATGCATCTCATGTCCTCACACATACAACAAAACGACAAGGCCAAGTGTGTTATCCACACTATCAACAATGTTATTTGCACCCTCCTTTTCCAAACTAGCATGCTTCCTTCATTCCAGGCCAAAGCTCTTGCCACTACCACATACCTTCTTAATCGTCGTCTTATGACTACCCTTAATTACCTCATCTACTCCCTTTGAATTCCTCCACAAAAAACCCCATCTTCGCATCATCAATTGCCTTTGCTACCCAAACAATTCCTCCACTACATCACATAAATTATCCCCTCGATCTATGGCTTGAATTTTTCTTGGCTATCCTAGCAACCATAAGGGATTCTGGTGTTATGATCCGGTCACCCGTCGAATCACTATTTACCCGACATATCATTTTATATGAAAATATTTTTCCGTTTACTAACACCTCATTATGAAAATATTTATCCGTTTACTAACACCTCATTGCACAAATCCTCTATTGGGCTTGATTTTTTACAAGAACATTCCACGGCGAGTGAAGCACCCAACACTTTGGATGAATCAGATCCTAATGGCATGCTTGTGCATGGAATTGTGCATGCCCCAGCCCGCCATGGAGTGGGCGCCAGCACCAGTCGAGCCTACTGCCCGAGCTCCCTCCACCGTGCATGGGCCATCGGTGGCTGGCTTGTCTCGTCCGGATGGCCAGGCGGGGCCTAATTCCTCGTGGACTGGGTCATCTCCCACATGCATGGCTAGAGCTTCATCTGCTAGGCTACCTTGTAGTCCTAGTTTGTTGGCTGGAAAATCCTCTCCTCAACTCAAGTTGCCCACTTCAAGCAAACCAAGTGCCTCCAATGGCTCTCCTGAACTGGTGGTAGCCTCATGTACGTTGGGCCGTCCTCTACACTGCAGGACTTCAACGATGCACCCATGACACGTCCCACTATAGGCCCATATCCTATGGTCACCCGAGCAAAATATGGTATCGTGAAGTCCATCGACCATCTCAATTTATCTGTTATCACTGATGGTATTTCCTCTGTGCCCAAGAATTATTGGACAACACTCTAGGACCCCCACCAGAGCTTTGGGACATGCAGGAGGAATATGATTCTCTCATTGCAAACCAGACATGGTCTTTGGTTCCCCACTCTGGAAGGTGCTAATGTGGTCAGTGGCAAATGGGTTTATAAGCACAAGTTCCATTCTGATAGTCGTCTCGCTAGCTATAAGGCGTGATAGGTGATTCGTGGTTTTTCTCAACAATATAGTGTTGATTTTGGTGAGACCTCCAGTCCCATTTTGAAGCCTGGTACTATTTGGACTATTCTTAGCCTTGCCATCTCTTGGGCTTGACCAATTCATCAACTGGATATGTGAAGAATGCCTTTCTTCATAGCTCTCTTGGTTTCTTGACCCATCCAGATCATCACATGTTTGTTTGTTGGTTCATTCTCTAGGCTCAAGTATGTGCCTTAGTCTTGGTTTCAGAGATTCGCTCAATATGTCACTATCATTGAGTTTACGGCTTCCCTGGCTGATCCCTCTCTATTTGTCCTTCGATGCAGTGTTAGCACAAGACTGGGGGTCGTCGGAATCAGTGAAGATCATCAGGTTTAGGGGGAGAATTGTGAGAATAAACCTGACCTGATAGAAGTACTGCACTAGTTTCATATAGCATATTTGATTAGAGTATTTCTGCATGTTTATTTCTGCATGTTTGCTTTAGTCACCTGCATGTGCGGCCTGAGAATCGTTCTAGACGTCGCTTCTGCTGTGAGCTTGCACGATCCCTGGCTTAGCTTAATCCCAGGAATAGTTTGTTTTGCCATGCATAATAAAGAGAAGAACCGCCAGTTTTACGCAGCAAAAACTTTGCCTTGTGTACGAGCTCTCTGTTCATGTTCTAGTTCACTGAATTCAGTACACTGGTGTGAGTGTGTGTGTTGATAAGTGCTCGCCGGAATCGATCCGTTTCTAACAGTCCATTGAACTCTACCCCATGGCCACCCGATCGCTACACGCCACACCACAACCTCACAATTGTGCACCATACTGATTATTGTTGGAAGGTGATCTGTGAGGCAAACAGAAATAAGGAATCAATCTGATTAAAAGGAAATTGATTGATTTTTTTGGTTATGGAAAGCTTCATTAAGATCTCCCAAAATCGCGCCATGATCGGAGGCACAATCAACTTCATGATTGCGGCCCCAGATCAAACAGCGCCATATAAAAAGGGGTAGATGGCGACATTTTGAGGCTAATGTTCTCATTTTGTTAAAACCACCCTCATATTTTCTAACACCGATCTAAAAGGGCGTTGGATTGATCTGAAGGTCGCTACCCATCGTCGTGGCGACGACGACCACGACCTCAAGATCTGTCACCGGACAGTGCCGGTGGCGCCCCAAAGGGAGGAGGGACTTGATCCGGCAACAACACCGTTAGGCCGACGCCGTTGCTGCCTCTGTCTCCTCTCCACCAACGACCAAGATGGCCGACGATCAAGCTCTTGGACAGGGTAACACTTTCCGCCTAATGTAGTGTTCTTAATGTGTTCATGCTTCTAGACTAGATCGATTCTATGGCATTACTATTATAACTAACATGTGGTATCAAAGCCATGCTAGTCTGGATCTTGAACCTTATAATGATCCTGTGCCTAGAGGTTTATGTTTTATTGCCTCGGTTGATTGGTTGATGCAGTAAGATTATGGTTTATTTAAGTTAACATCACTGATTAGGCCAAATTCTAGTTGATTATTGTTGTATTTTGCCTAATCACTCACGGATTATGGCTATTTGTGCATGATTAGGGTTACTGCTATTTTTTATGTAAGTTAATGGTATGTTTACGCACCATAAGATCTTGTTTATGATTAGGATTAGTTTTAATCAAACCGGGTTAATTTTTTTTACTCGGATTAAGGGGTTTGTTTTCTGGACGGGGACTCAGATTATGCTTGGGTTCTAACCTTTTGTGTTTGAGCTAGGGTAGCATACAGAAGGAGGGGAAAATCAAGTGAATCAAATAATATAATCCCTCGGTAGCTAACCCACATATACATATATATATATAATCCCCAAAATACCTAATCCTAAGAGATGGTTGCACGACTTATCTGGGCAGCAAAAAAAATTAGGCGTGCCCTGTCCTTGCCTTTACTTCACGCCGTGCATTGCTGACTACTGATCTGCCGTAATGAGCTCCATGGCATGAAGTGTTGTCGTGGTTGCTGGCAGATCTGGTGATTTGCGGAGAGAACTCACGCCGGTGGGATTCAGGCCTGATGTTTCCACAGCCTTCCTCGCTTGTCGCTTCTGGGGTTGCTTCATGGCAGCAGCCCCAACAGCTTCTGCGCCGGTGACTCGCGGGCAGCTCCGGCCTCCACGCCGCTCACTCGCTTCCCTCGCGCCGCACCGCAGAAACCAGGTGAGGGAGAAATGAAATGAGCTAGGGTTTGATGGGGGCTCGTGGTCGGGCAGTCATTTTATATTCCTAGCGCGTGCAATAAGGATCGTCAATCCAAGATAAATGGCTCAGATTAATCTGTAAGGGGGGAGCTGGCCTTATACATTTTCAGCCCATGCGGGTGCACACAGCCATTAAATGGGCTGGGTTGAGTGCGGCCCGTGTTCGTTGGGTGAGAAAATGACCAGCCAGTGAAAAATTCAGCCCATTACTAATTTATATTTCCAGATTGTTTTACCATTATTTCCTCCCGTTTTATTCGTATTAATTGCATAATTAATTTTTTTTGCTAGAAAATCACGTAGAATTCATGAAAAATTATCTGATGATGTCTCTGAATAAATGGAACCAACGGGAAAATTATTTAGAGATTGTTTATGATTTAATTTAAATTTACTTGCATTATGGGATTATGTTATTGCGTATAAATAATTTCTGGCCAAAGCTGATTTATTTATGCGTTCTACCCGCTGTTTATGAATATTTCGTTTCTGTCCAACGGTGATGCGAAGTATGTTCATGTGTGATTTTTTTGTGCATGTTTAATTAATCAAGCCAACGTAGGTTAATTACATTCTTTATTTATGTCAATTTTACCTTACTAATAATTCATTATTTATTTGATCAGTGATGACGCCCTCCAGCATCGTTACATACATGAACGGTGTTGAAAAGCTAGGGGGAACTAACTTCACTAAGTGGAAGGGTGAACTAATGCTAATCTTGGCCATTATGGACCGAGATCACTCCTTTCGTGAAGACAAGCCTGTTGTACCAGTAGGTGAAGGTGATAATGATGCCACCTTGGTACACCGTATGGCTGAATATGAAAAGGCTAAAGCCCAATGGGAGAGGTCTGATAGAGTGGCATTAATGATCATGGACCACTCTATCAACCTTGCCATAAGAGGGGCTCTTCCCAAGACTCCATCAAGTGCAAAGGAGTTCATGGCCAAAATTGAGGAACACTTCCAAGGATCCTCTAAAGCTAATGCTAGCATGCTCATGACAAAAATGATGCATGCTAAGTATGATGGACGTGGAAGTGTGAGGGAGCACATCCTTAAGTTAATTGATGTCTCCAACAAATTGAAGGATCTTGAGATGCCTCTTCCAGAGCCATATCTTGTCCACTACATTATGTTGTCGCTCCCCGGTGTTTTTGACAACTTCAAGATTAATTATAATGGGAGCGATAAGAAGTGGTCCTTGGTTGAACTGATTGCAAAATGTAGCCAAGAAGAGGAAAGGCTCAGGGCTGAGAATAAAGACTTTATAAATCTCATAAGTCAAGATCTGAAGAAAAATTTTGGTCATGGCAAGATTAGTGGGAAAGCTTCTCATTACAAGAAAAGAAAAGGGAAGAAGCCTTATGATCCTCCCAAGAAAGAAGCTCCTAAGGAGGAAGATGCCTCAAAAGAGAAGAAGGGTCCTAGGTGTCTCCATTGTAAGGATTGGGGGCACATAAGGAGGGAATGTTCTAAATTTAAGGCATGGTTCACTAAGAAAGGTAATGATGACATAATTTCTTTCATTGACGAGTCCTTCTTTACTTATTATTCCTTAAACACGTGGTGGGTTGATTCTAGTGCCACTGTGCACGTCACGAATTCATCACAGGGATTCCTTGGCGCCTGGACCATAAGAGGGGAGAGAAATCTCAAAGTGGCTGATGGGCGTGAAGCGAAGGTTGAAGCCGTCGGGACTCTCCCATTAGAACTTCATGGCGGCTTTACACTCATTTTAAATAATGTTTTATTTGTACCCTCATTACAGAGAAACTTAATTTCTGTCGCTTTGTTAGAAGATGAGGGTTATGAGTGTGTCTTTGGGAACAATAAGTGCATTATTAAACATAATAATAAAGTTGTTGGCCTTGCTCTGATGGGGGATTGGTCCCGATCTTCTGTTAGGTAGGGATAACTTGGGTTGGTGGAGAATCTCGACGTTGGCGATCCAAGGCTCCGGTCCGGCGGATCAAAACCTTGCAATCGTTACACCACCGTCTCCGTTGGTTATCAACCACGCAGGACGCGATTGACCTTGCCACGAAGGCTAATTCCTGCAAGCGAACCCAAGAACACAAGCAAGAACAGGAAGGATACAAGTCGAATGCCAAAACACAAACAAACGATGATAAGGTGAGGTTTCACAAACGCCAATGCAACAGCCAATCGGTCCGGTGCAAGAGGCGGGATCTAAACACACAAGTGTAGATGCAAACAAAGCAAAACCTAACCCTAAAGGCGGCTGGAGTGAGTTATATAGGGCGTGGGCAGCCTGTGGAAGGCGAACAGACTCAGTAGAAGGTGAACAGACTTACTCAGACTATGGCCCAACACGGCCCAGTTCTGTCATGCAGGACGGTTTCAATCACACAGAACGACTCGAGACTCCAAATGAGGTGAAACCAACGGCAAACGATCCGTATTCTCCTCAGCTTTCCAAAAAGTCCAAGAACGCGCCAATCGGACTTCGTATGAGGAAGTTATGCTTATTTTTGTGCATGGTGGTCGATGTAGTCCGAACCAGCGAAATCTTGACTTCAAAACATCCGTGCGACTCCGTCTTCAACTCCAACTCTTCTATTCCATATCCCATGTTCCTAAGCAACAAAATATCACTAGTATTCAGTAGCATCCCGTCCAAACAAATATTAACATAGTTGCTAAGGAAAGAATTAACCTCATGGTTCAAGCGACGGGCACGGGCGCGTGTGATTGGTCCTAGTAATTGAATTGTAGGTGGAGGCTCCATGTGTGTATCATGTGAAGTGATGTCCTCATCATGCTCCTAGGCAAGGAATGCTCTATATGTTATCCCTTAATGATTTCCCTGTGATGAATGTGTGCGATGTCACAAATAAGCGTAAGAGAAGTACTAGTGAAAATGAGACTTCTTCGAAATTATGGCACTGTCGTTTATGCCATATTTCGAGGGGGAGAATGGAGCGTCTCATTAAAGAAGAGATACTCCAGCCACTTGACTTTTCTGATTTAGACCATTGCGTGGAATGTATTAAAGGAAAATTTGTAAAGCATATCAAGAAAGACGGAGCTACACGTAGTTCGGGTGTCTTAGAAATTATTCACACCGACATATGTGGTCCCTTTAATGTTACAACAGTGGATGGTTATAACTCATTCATTACTTTCACCGATGATTTCTCCCGGTATGGTTATATTTATCCCATACGTGAACGATCCGAGGCACTTGAAAAATTTAAAATATTTAAGGCTGAAGTAGAAAATCAGCATAATGTTAAAATTAAAGTGGTAAGATCAGACCGAGGTGGAGAATATTATGGGAGACATACCCCTTATGGACAAATTCCTGGCCCTTTTGCGAAATACTTACAATTGAATGGTATAGTCGCTCAGTACTCGCTGCCTTATGAACCATAGCAAAATGGTGTAGCTGAAAGGTGAAACCACACTCTAATGGATATGGTGCGCAATATGCTTAGTAATTCTACATTGCCATTGAGTTTGTGGATGGAGGCGTTAAAAACTGCCGCACACATAATTAATCGTGTTCCAAGTAAATTAGTCCCTAAGACCCCTTATGAATTGTGGAATGGTAGGAAGCCTAGCATAAATTATTTCCATGTGTGGGGATGTCCGGCAGAGGCCAAAATATTTAATCCACAAATTGGGAAATTAGATCCCAAGACTATAAGCTACCATTTCATTGGATATCCCGAAAGGTCCAAGGGTTATCGATTTTATTGTCCAGACCGTACCACAAAATTTACTGATACAAGACATGCAGTGTTCTTGGAGTGTGATGTAAGCTCAGTTCCAAGGGAGATTGATCTTAAGGAGGTTCGGAATTTTGATTCCTCACCGATGAATCATGATGATTTTATCCCTACAACTGTAGTTGCACCTCATGCGGGTACCGCGCCTTCAACTGAAAATATTGGCGTTGCACCTGCAATTATTGAAACTGAGGATGCACCTATAGTGGATGAACAACAAATTGAGGGTTCCGGGACAAATGAGGCCCCACCTGATAATGAACAAGAGGTGGAGCCTCAACAGTCCCATGAAGAAAATAATGAACCTCAACCCGTAAGAAGATCACTACGTGAAAGAAGAAGTGCCATTCCTAACGACTATGTCGTGTACATAAGTGAAGACGTAAACGACATAGGGAAAATGGATGATCCAGCTTCATATAAAGAGGCCATGATGAGTGAAAATTCACAAAAATGGATTGAGGCTATGGAGGATGAGTTAAGATCTATGAGCTCTAATGATGTTTGGGACTTAGTAGAAATTCCCGATGGAGTCAAGAAGGTAGGCTGTAAATGGGTCTACAAAACTAAATATGACTCCAAAGGGAAGATTGAGAGGTTCAAGGCAAGGCTTGTAGCTAAGGGTTTTACTCAAAAAGAAGGAATTGACTATACCGAGACCTTCTCTCTTGTCTCCAAGAAGGATTCATTCAGAATTGTAATGGCACTTGTAGCTCATTATGATCTAGAGTTACATCAAATGGATGTTAAAACCGCATTCCTTAATGGTGACTTGCAAGAGAATGTGTACATGGCTCAACCAGAAGGTTTTGTTGTAGAAGGCAAGGAACATATGGGATGCAGACTTAAGAAATCCATTTATGGATTGAAACAAGCATCTAGACAGTGGTACCTTAAGTTTGATGAAGTCGTTAAGAAATTTGGCTTCATTGAAAATCAAGTGGACAATTGTATATATATCAAGACCAAGGGGAGTATGTTCATCATCCTAGTATTATATGTGGATGACATCCTATTAGCGAGCAGTGATAAAAATTTACTGTATGAGACAAAGGGATTTTTGTCATCATATTTTGATATGAAGGACTTAGGTGATGCCTCTTATGTTTTGGGCATAGAAATTTACCGAGACAGAACTAAAAGTATGCTTGGATTATCTCAAAAAGCATATATTGAAAAGGTGCTTAAGAGATATAATATGCACAACTGTTCTGGTACGCCTGCCCCAGTGGTAAAGGGTGATAAGCTTGGAGTATTCCAAAGTCCAAGGAATCAATTAGAGATCGATCAAATGAAGTCGATTCCTTATGCTTCAGCTGTTGGAAGTGTTATGTATGCTCAAGTATGCACACGCCCTGATTTAGCATTTATTACCGGGCTACTTGGCAGATTTCAATCTAATCCAGGATTGAGGCACTGGAAGGCCACTAAGAAAGTCTTGTGTTATATGCAAGAAACTAAACATTACATGCTAACGTACAAAACAACTGATAACCTTGAGGTAATTGGTTATTCAGATGCTGATTTTGCAGGATGTGTAGACTCTCAAGAATCCACATCAGGATATGTCTTCATGCTTGCAAGTGGAGCCATATCTTGGAGAAGTTGCAAACAAACGATCACTACATCCTCTACGATGTACGCTGAGTTTATAGCATGTTATGAGGCCGTGGGGCAGGCCATGTGGCTTAAAAACTTTATCCCTGGTTTAAGAGTGGTGGACAGCATAAGTAAGCCACTAACATTATACTGCGATAATAAAACCGCAGTTTTCTTCTCACACAACAATAAGTCAAGTGGGGCTGCCAAGCACATTGACCTTAAGTATCTTGTGGTGAGGGAAAGAGTCCAGGATCACATCATTAATTTGGAGCATATAAGTACTAAGAAAATACTTGCGGATCCGTTAACTAAAGGCTTACCTCCCAATATTTTTCAAGAACATGTTGCCGGCATGGGTTTATTGGAAAGCCTTTGATCCTGGACGGGCCATTTAAACAACCAACTCCCATTATGACTAAAGTAATGTTGCTATCCTATCAAGGTGAATTGATACATAGTAGATACATGAGTGGCAATGGGATTTTATTCACTGTTGTTGCTCATCATCTCTTGTATTGATCTCACTAAGTGTGGACTTATGTTAGCCTAACGATCAAAGGGGAGAATGTTGGAAGGTCATCTGTCAGGCAAACGGAAATAAGGAATCAATCAGATTAAAAAGAAATTGATTGGTTTTTTCGGTTATGGAAAGCTTGATTAAGATCTCCCAAAATCGCGCCATGATCGGAGACACAATCAACTGCATGGTTGCGGCCCCAGATCAAACAGTGCCATATAAAAAGGGGTAGAAGGCGACATTTTGAGGCTAATGTTCTCATTCTGTTAAAACCACCCCCATATTTTCTAACACTGATCCAAAAGGGCGCTGGATTGATCTGAAGGTCGCTACCCATCGTCGTGGCGGCGACGACCTCAAGATCTGTCCCCGGACAGTGCCGGTGGCGCCCTGAAGGGAGGAGGGACTTGATCCGGCAACAACACCGTCAGGCCGACGCCGTTGCTGCCTCTGTCTCCTCTCCACCAACAACCAAGATGGCCGACGATCAAGCTCTTGGACAGAGTCACACTTTCCGCCTAATGTAGTGTTCTTAATGTGTTCATGCTTCTAGACTAGATCGATTCTATGGTATTACTATTGTAACTAACAATTATGTGTCGTTTCTCCTTCTAGCTCTAGCCTCACAATTGCACTAAACACAATTGTGCTTACCTTGCTGCTTGTAAAGATCACACCTCATGAACTCTTCTTAGAGACAGCCAATGCTAGTGATGAAGAAGACACACCAACAAGTGAAGAAAAATATCACTTTGTAGATCAAGCTTGACAGGAAGAAAGCAACAAGTGAGAGTGATAAGGATGGCAATGATGAAAGTTCTGACTCAGATGTGCCAATATCGGTGAGGAAGGCTAGGTTGGTTTTCTGACTTTA
The DNA here is from genome assembly GCA_019279435.1 of Zizania palustris. Taxonomy (NCBI): domain Eukaryota; kingdom Viridiplantae; phylum Streptophyta; class Magnoliopsida; order Poales; family Poaceae; genus Zizania; species Zizania palustris. Next base: position 78,879,614 of record JAAALK010000079.1, read on the forward strand.
CATAAATTGCTTATTTTCAAGAACAAAACAGTTGATATCTTTGATAATGTGTCTATTGATATTTGTGTTATTGAATTACCAGCTCTTTCTATGTAAGCCTTGAAAGTAACCTTACTATGGAGAACAAAATACTAAAAAGAAATCGAAAAAGCATCAAAAGGTGTTTTAAAGGCAACGCATCATTTGAGAAGATTCTTGGTGAGCAGAAGTATTCACATGGAAGGAAAGGTCTTGAGTATGTATCTAGGCGAGAAAGAGTGGTCAGTACCAAGGCGGCAAGACAACCTTCATTGAGATTTTTTTATAAATAACATTATAAATAACATTCATTGTAAATCTGGATAGCACACTCTAGATTTTGACAGAAACAGAACTTTGTCGACATGTGAAGTGTCAGCAGAGATGACGAGACGGCACGCGCGGTGACTCACGTAGTGCGCGAGGCGCCGCACGAGGGAGGCGAGGCAGCGTGCGAGGGCGGAGCAGCGAGCACGATGGGCAAATTGGCGCCAAATACGGACTGTCACGACGCGGAGCAGCGCGAGGCAGCGCGTACGGTGAGCAAGATGGTTTGTGTGAGAGGCGATGTGGCAGAGAGTTGAACTATTGACAGAGAGAGGCTAAGATGTTACATAGCCTCGAGGTAGATCTATTTTTATAAAATCTGAAGCATGCTATCTAGATTTACAATTTTAAAAAATAAAATAGTAATTATAAAAAAATCCATGGAGGACAATAAAGGAGTGCTTAGGGGGGTGTTTGTTTCCCCAAATCCAAAATTTAGTCCTCTCACATTGAATGTTAAAATACTATTTTAGAGTATTAAATATAGACCATTTACAAAACTCATTTATAATCGGTAGATTATTCGCGAGACGAATATAATGAGCCTAATTACGCTATGATTTGACAATGTGATGTTACAGTAAACATTTGCTAATTATGGATTAATTAGTCTTAATAAATTTGTCTCGCGAATAATCCTCCGATTCTGCAATTATTTTTATAATTAGTTCAAATTTAGTTCTTCAAATCGATGTCTAAACATACGATATGACATAAACTAAATTTTAGTCCATGGAGCTAAACATCCCCTTAATACCAAGATAGCTTTACTCCTTTAACCAATACTGGTCACGGTTCAACTTTTTATAAATTAAATTTATTTAATTTTGATTAAATTTATAAAAAAATATTATGATATCAAATTAATTTTATTAAATTCATCGTAAAATATTTATCAATAAGGTGTTTATTACATATCATTAGTAAATTTTTCTTTAAATTTTTTAAACGACATGTAATATGAACCAGGGTACACAGATTAAACAAATGCATCGACTATTACTCCTGAAAAACACCCTAAAATCTCAGAAAACCCCAGTGCAAATACGTTTGGTCAGGAGGAAATTTCAGAAGATGATGAGCACGAGCATCTTTACTCTTTCCCATTTGCTCACACGTGCTTGCCGACCACCCTTCTTCTCACTTCGATTCGATTCCATCCCCAACTCAACCACGAACCATGGACGCCGGAGGCGGCAGCGGCGGCGGCGGGGGCACGAGCATCCACATCACGGCGCTGGACGGCATCGTGAACGTGAACTCGCTCTTCACCCTGGCCGCCTTCATCGGTCTGGCGTGGCGCCCCTCCGCCGACGGGCCCGGGCTTGCCGACGGCGCCGACAGAGGGGGAGCCGCCTGCGCCGCCGGCGACCGCGTCGAGTCCGACCTCGTCCTGTTCCACGTCCTCGCCTTCGCCTGCTTCCTCTTCTCCAGCATCGTCGCGCTCTGCCTCAAGCAGATCGTGCGCACCTACCCGCACTACCCCCGCCGCGCCTCCCCCGGCTCCACCTCCGCCGTCAGCCGCACGGCGAGGATAAACCGGGCGGCGCTCCGCGTCGGGATCCTGGCGTCGGCGGTGGGCTCCGTGTGCGGGTGCGGCTTCCTAATGATGGCTCTCGTCAATGTGGTGCAGGTGAAGCTCGGCCTGCTCGGCTGCGGCGCCGGCGGCTCCGCAGCCTGGGGCGCCGTCGTGCCGCTCGTCACGCTCGTGCCCACCGCCATGCTCATCTACATTGGCATCGTCTTCTACGCCTTCACCCGCTAGTTCAACCAGATGAGTAAGCTCAAGGATGCTCGCGTGTAACATGTGTAACGTGACAGCAAAAATTCGATTTTTGCGTGTGATTAAGGAGATGATGCTACCAGCTACCTACATGGAGACATGTATATAGACTATGCTTGTGTGTTCTTCGAGTTACCTAATCAACATGTTGGTTTGATGTTTTTTCTTGCAAGTTGATTGAATTGTTGTGAACTTGTGATGATATGTTGGTTAAGTGCAGAGACTAGATGGATGCAGTGAGGAACCTTCTATGCAAGGCTTGATCAGGAACTATTTTGTTGTAGAACTATGCTTGTCTGCATATGAGCACACTGTGATCACTGAGATGAACTTCAGCTCCAGGAAATCAGTTTGTTTGTTTGTTTTTTTAAAGTAAATAATCCATGCGAAACAGGGTGCGTATGGTAGCAATTTTTGAACAACCCATCTCAACGGCATGAGGTAGACCACAGCACAAGACGACGACGGAATGGTATTGGTTTCCGTTCTAATTATGTCAACGACATGAACTTTTCTAATCCATTTCAATAGCTGAAGTCCAGTAATTGTTTGGCTTGTGGCTATAGCAACATGTTGACCCATGCAACCAGCGATTCAGCAAGTAGTGATTTCATTTGTAATCATATCAATGGCATGAGCTTTCAGGCCAAAGAAAATACATTTCGAGGGTTTCAAGGCAAGAGAAAAGATGACAAAAATGTCATTACTAAATTTGTGATAGATGTTCTACCATTCAATTAAAAAATTCTCTAGATTTTTGTTTTTATTTCTAGAAAAGATGAAAATCATATCCATAGCAACTTTTTTATCATTGTGTCTTCAATTTTGTTTTTATTTCTAGATTTTTGCCGTATTTTTTGTTTTTTCTGTATTTTCTATGATTTTCTCATTTTTTCATTTTTTTAAAAAAAAATAGTTGATTTTTGACACAGATTGATCTGTTACGAATTACCAATATCAAAGTAATTATTGTTTGGTGGTTAGGATTGGATAACGAGCTAGCTTGTCTCATTTAGCTCAAATGTTATAACTCATTATATTAATGAGCTAGCTCGGCTCGGTCTAGCTCACAAGCTAGTTCGTTTAGGTGGTGAACCAACACTTTAAAATATTATCTTTATCTTCTTGATTATCCTCTTGTTTCGTTGCATGCTGGAAGAGAAGCAACACATGGAGGGAGCGTGCGGTGGTGGCAACACAGGTGGGGGAGCATGTGAGTGGGCGGCCTAGGAGAGGGGGTGAGCGACGACACACTGGCGCAGGTAGAGGCAACAGGAGAGCGATATGAGAGAGGGGTGGTGACACGAGTGGCAGTGATGCGAATAGAAGGGGAAGGAGGCGATCAGGTAGCTTAGAAGAGGATGCGAGCGATGACGGGCAGGCAACATGTGTGGAGGCGAGTGAGCTACTTGAGTAAAGGTGGCGTGTCGGCACGGGTGGAGATCTTGAGGTGATGCATAGGTGACATAAGAGAGGTGTGGTAGCGTGAGTTGGGGGTGACACGGGTTGATACGGCAATGGTCCAACAACATAGTGTAACAACATAGTGTAAGCTACGACAGGTCGGTGACACAGTGGAGCTGGCATGGGGGCAAGGGAGGACTGAGAGGACCAAAGAAGCAATCATATGTGCATTCACTACAACAATTCAGGCAACTTCCGTCGGCCAAAGCCGACGGAAGTTAGCCCTTTCCCGACGGAAGAAGCTAATTTCCGTCAGCAAAAGGCTAACTTCCGTCGGCATTTGGCCGACGGAAGCGGGTAGACGGAAGTTAGCTAACTTCCGTCGGTCGCCGACAGAAGTTAGCTAACTTCCGTCGGTTAACCATGGCCGACGAAAATTAACACAAGAAATCGATAACTTCCATCGGCCAAACATTAGCCGACGGAAGTTGTTTTTTTCTCTTTTTTTTGCTTTTTTCTATACATTCCAGCAATGCACTAAACTAAGCACTGATAATTTTTTCTTTTTTTTGCTTTTTTCAGTATACATCCTCAATATACAACATTACAAACATGTATTCAAATTCATATTACAAGTTCTAGCATAAATTCTTCGATAGAACAAATTCTAGCACAAGCATACACATACATTGTCTAGCACACATGCACCAAGAAATGATTACCCAACAATCATGTACTTACTCCATTAGTCCTGGTTTCAGGAGTTAGAGCTTCAGAATGACAACATGAACCTCAGAACCAAGGTATATATATAAGATGTCTGCAAAAAAAAATCAGAATTCAACTTCTTTCTGTGTATAAACAATTAGCTACTAGCTAGCTAACTAATCAGCAGCTGCAGAGGGAGAGCAGCAGGTGACCGTCCACCGCCATGGAGCTGCATCAGAACCCTTTCGCCGCCGCCGCCGCGATGGACATGAAGTGCTTCTTGTTGGGAATATTAAAAAGCATTCTTCAACATTGTATTTACTTCAATCCAATATGACCCTGGGAATAATTTCAGGGAAAAACTCACAAGGCAAGCTTGAGTGAGTAGGGGAAATGAAACTACAAATTCACACATTAGTGTATTATATGTTCTAGTGACAGCAGCAACAAACTCTATCAAATGCATTAATGCATTATGCATCATCAGATCAGCAAAATCATTGAAGAATTTTAATCGAGCATGATTGCAGAAATCGACACCACGCTGAAGCTAGATAGTGTTCACATGGTAAGTCTCCATCATGAAAGAAAGATTATATTTCTGGGCTTGCACATAAGTTGAAAAAAACTTCCAAGCTTACTGCAACGATAACACAGAAAAACATTGTACCAGATCATGATATCAATTGCTACTACAGGCACTTAATCAAGTCAACATATCGGCAGGGAGTGACCATGCGAGACAAGAGCACGAACGCCCGAGACCTAACCACGGAACCAGTGCAGGAAATCTAACGATATTCAGCGGCCAAAAGGGGCTGACCTGGTAGGAGAGACCGAGGGCGTGGACGCGGCGTTGGGTGCTGAATACGACCGAGAGGAGGCCGCTGGCAAGGACGACGGCTCGCGTCACCGGCGCGTTCTCTGCAACCACGCGAACAAACAGCGGGTTGCCGTCTCGGTCAGCCACGAGGGGGAAGGCACGGGATTACGGACGATTCCAATGAATCCGAGGCAGGCTGCACTTACGGAATCCGGAGATGCCGCCCTGCATCGCTCCTCCGGGCGGGAACGGAATGCTTGGTCGCGCGGACGCGGCGCGTCCCCTCCCCTTTGGCGGCAGGTTCCCATTTTCAGGAGAGGAAGGAACGCGCATGGGAGGCGTGGAGGCCGGGAGGTGCGGAGGCGGCGGTCGGGAGGCGGGGAAGCGGGGAGGGGAGAGGCGTGGAGGCGGCGGTGCAAAACCTAGGGTGCGGGGAAAAATAAGGCGCGGGGAGGGGAGGCATGGAGGCGGCGGCGCAAAACCTAGGCGCGGGGGAAAATAGGGCGCACGCGGGCTGGTTAAAATAATACGCGCTACTGAAAAAATATCTTCCGTCGGCCACAGCTAAAGCCGACGGAAATTAATTTAATTTCCGTCGGCTTTAATTTTGGCCGACGGAAGTTACGAGTTTCATCCTGGGCGGGGGCGAAAGTCTTTTAACTTCCGTCGGCCATAGTCAAAAGTCGACGGAAGTTAATTTAACTTCCGTCGACCTACAGGAGCCGACGGAAGTGAATTAACTTTTGTCGGCTTTTCCGAAAACCGACGGAAATTAAAATTGCCGACGAAAATTTCTTGTTTTCTTGTATTGATTGTGTTGTGTAAGACTCAAAGCAAGCTAGGGTTTGGTTATTGCTTTAGTGGACTAGGTTAACTCCTTGGGATGTTGGGCTACTGGTCTACTACCTGGATTGAGCTCATTAAACTTATGAGCTAACTTAAACTTGTTAGTTATACTAATTAGCTAAAATACTAGCTTGATTCATTAGAAAAACATAACAAGCTAAATCAAACCAAGTTGAGCTAGTAACAAATTGAGCAAGCTATGAGTTTTTTTTGTCTAACTCTACCCGTGGTCACTGCTCCAAATCAAGTGGTTACCTCAGTAAATCGCTTGATATTTAGTTCAAAAATTATAATTATAATTTTGGTTGTTTACCACAGTGCCCACCCATTCGACCAAGGGTGATACCAATCATATTGTTAACTTTGCTTGGAAGTGAGAGTCTATATATGCTACATATGTGTACTTGGACCTATTTTTTTGGTAGGAACTAAAGTGTAAATAAACAAATAGCTTATTAACTGATTCATAGTATATTAATCTAATAAGCTAGTAATACGCCAACATTTTTTTAGCTTATTACTTTGAAAAAACTAAAATATCATTTGTACTTTGATGAAAAATATTCATTGTCATCTTGTTTTGAAAGCATTGCAGTTTTTCATCATACGTGACAATCAATAATCTAGGTTATTAAACAACGCACAACTTACTTTTTGATATATTATTATATTGGTAACTATCAATAATCTAGGTTGTCAAACAACACACAACTTATTTTTTAATAGATTATTATATGACATAGTATCACAATCTAAAAGGGAAAACAAACAGGTCACAACACACACCCCCGGCTGGAACGACTGGAATTTCGGACAAAGCCCGTCGTACCGAGCAACAAGCATAAGCAACAATTGAGATGAAGCAATTTCAAACCAGCACAGGCAACGGATTGAATCAGCTGAATCATGACAATCGAATCATTCGACAGGAGGAACAACCGATTCAATATATATTGTAACTGTTAGAGCTACTGACTAAGCACTTCGACAAGCTGAACTTTACTGATTTTACAATGCCCGGTACACCATCCCCCAATCATGTTGACCTCTAAACAGAACATACGACCACATTTATTTGGACTTCTGTAGCCATGCAGTTATTGATAAATGATAATGGAGTCACATCTTTAAATTGAGATGGAGCAAATTCGACGAATTTTTGGGAGCATGACAAACAACAGAGCACATGCTATGTCATCACTGTAAATGGTAACTGCAATAAAAAGAATAATTCTTATCAGCATAAAGTCAACTACTCATAGCAACTACATATATACTTAAATTGAACATTGGTTAATCATAAGCAAAGACCGTTTCTGGCACAGTATGAAGAGAAGGGATGGCTACATTTATCAAAAGGTCACATTCATATCTGAAAAATAAAAACGGTCTCACCTTGAAAATACAGACACATGCACCTTATTGACAACCAGTCATTCTGGCCCAGTCCACAAACTGCATTCCTCCATAAATGTTGTTCGCAAAGCGCACACCCACGGTGAATGCTAAAGAAACAGCTGGGAGACGCTTGGCAACTGGAGAAGCCTCAACCACACGTTCAAGCCCATTAATAATCTGGTAACGTGTGTTGGAAGAGATACCAAGGAATGCACCTGAAACAACCAAGATTTGTTTAGGAAGCTTCTATGTGTAATCAGGTACAAGCACATTGCTCGTGCTTTGCTAAAAAGGCAAAAATGTCACCATATTGTCTAAAATAAATTCAATATATTTTATATGATATATGTTATTTATTATTTTATTTGTTTGCTAGGAGTGATCATTTTGATTATATATGTGCTAATCTAGTTACATTTGTATGTTCCATGATATTAAAACCAGTGAGTATGTGGGGTGGCGGATTCACTGCCACAGTGCCACCCTTGGTTCTTTTAAAAGAAGTATTGTTGGGGGAAAATACTTTCACCCTAACAAGACAATAATAAGTTCTGCAGAGCCTCCATCGAATCCTCGAGCCACAGCTTCGCCCTAAGTCGCTACAAGATGCTTTGAAGACCAAAGCCACTGAACCACTCATCATTGCGAAACTCACTCCGCTGAGTGGGCTACGTACCTCGAAACCACTCGGAAGTGACGTCGAAACCAAGAGCTCCCTGTCTACTTCGACAAGACATGCATCCAACCATGTTCATACATAGTGTTATCATATTACCCTTATGTAATTCACTATGCAATATTGTAATAGTCGGTTGAATGTAGGGGATAAACTAGTATTACCCTGTTATTAATATGCCTATAAATACCCTCCCCTTTTAAGGCCTATTCAGTTAATCCCCTTGGGGAAGGAAATTGGGAGGGATTGGAGAGGATTTATACTACAATCTTCTCCAATCCCCCTCAATCCCTTACAATCCCCTCCTAACCGAACATGCGCTTAGGGGGAAGGGGATCAAACACTTGTCGTGTTAATCAATACAACTCCCATTCGAAGGCTATTATCCGCTCCGGAGGTCTCAAGCATTGTTCGAACTCTTGTAGACACTTCGAACCCTTTGAGGTTCTAATTTTGAAACCGATTGCGTATTTCTATATTTCGCCAACAAGTATAGATACTGATACTGAAAATACAATATAACATAAATAAACAGCTACAATTCCTTGTCATGCATACTGCAATTATATATTGTATTGCGAGAAAAATATAAACTCGTAACCTCGTTGGCATATAGAGAAGATACCAAAGCTCAGTTGCATAGTTATTAAAGCAGTAAGGTGAGGTGAGGCAATGGACTATGGCCTTACCATCTAAGCGGTAAGGCGTTGGCATATAGCAAAGATACCAAAGATCAGTTGCATAGTTATTAAGGCTTTGGCATATAGCAAAGATACCAAAGCTCAGTTGCATAGTTATTAAGGCGGTAAATTGAGGTGAGGGTCATGAGGCAGTGGACTACCGCCAGGCGATAAGGCGTAAGGTGAGGTGACACCATATACCCATAAAAAATAGGATTTAGGAAAAAATCAATAGATAAGTACAAATTTCAAATAGCAATAGAAATGTAGCGTGATAAAAGTAGCAATATTGACACTTTGAAGACTTTACAAAAATAAAAATATATATAATAAAAATTGCAATAACATATTTAAAATCTAGCCTAACAGTATATTTAAAGTCTAGCCCAACAGGTTGACCAGGTTCTTTTTCCTCTCTAAACCCTAACCTAACAGCTCCCTCCCACCCCACTCCTCTTAGTTGTCGCCTCTCCCCTCTCTCCTCTTCTCTCTCCCCTCTTTTGCACCGCGTCATGCTAGACCTCGCATCACTAGCCACTGCCCTGGCATCGCTGCGCGCCACTCGCTCCTGATATGTGTCGCTCGCTCGATCCGCCACCTCCACTGATTGGAAGTCTGAGGCAACATGGGAGGGCAAGGCATCTAGACACTTACCACTCCGAGCACCTTATCGCTTAAGAGATGCTAAGGCGACACTTTAACGACACCTTAATTTTCTTTTCCTTCCATGAAAAAGACTTAAATACAGCACATGTATCTAGTTTTTCACTATATGAATGACTACTTATTTATTCACATAGTTCATGTACAGAAACTTCTACATTTTAGTGTACTGTTACTGTGCAGAAACACAGAAAAAATCTGACAGGGTACACTTCAAAAAAATGGCAAAACACAGAATATATGGTTGCTTACCCCACAAAGCAGAAGTTTTGAGCAGAGGTGGCACAGGTACATCATCCTCTGACTTATTTACACTCCTGAAATTCAAAGGAAATAAAATGTTTGACATTCATAGAGTGCATAAATGAAATTAGGTCAGACTACATATCCAGTTACCACAGTAGTACAATACACAAAATAATTTTAAAAAGCATTGCATATTGTGGAAGGAAAATCATAGTTATAAAAAAATAGTTTAACATGATACAAGCCTCTCTTGCTGATTTTAATTCAAAAAAAAAATGATACAAGCCAGAATAGTTATAAAATTGTGTAACTGTGCATGATTTCAGTTGCCATTCACATATTTGACACATGATGTCAAATATGTGAATGACAACTTGTTGTGCACATATAATAGCAAGCCGGTGATTTAATAAGTTTTTTCTACACAATAATTGATGGAAATATTTTGGTGTGAATTATATGAAATTGGCATTTTGCATATGTTAATGAGAAATCTTTTATAAGTACCGTTCCAGTTATTATTCAGTTCTACTGTAGTTTTGCACATGCAATACTGAATCATTATATAATTTTTTATGGATATAATTTTACCGTCACACAATTGCAACTTTGTGGTAATTAATACATCCATAGTTGCTATGACATTTGGTAGGACTCATCTTCCTAGGGCAAAGATTGTAGGGATGATTGGAGGGACAATCGCTAGTCGAGGAGGAACTTGAGGTTGTAGTGGTCGGTGCAGACGAGGAAGCATTGGCCCCATGGGTACGGCCTCCAGTGTCGAACCGCTTGTACTAGGCCGATCAGCTCGCGCTCATATGCCACCAACTTGATGTGGCGTGCTGCGAATGGTCGGCTAAAGAAGGCGATCGACACAACATCCTAGTGGAGGACGGCACCGAACCCTGCACTCGAGGCGTCACAATCTACGATGAAGGGCTTGCCAAAGATTGACATTTGGAGGACTGGTCCCATGGAGAGGGCGCGTTGTAGCGCCTAGAACGCTGAAGCCGCCTCCTCGGACCATGTGAATGAGTCCTTCCGTAGGAGCCATGTGAGAGGTGTTGAGATGGTGCCAAAGTCACGGATGAACTTCCTGTCGTAGCCGGCGAGGCCTAGGAAGCTGCGTAGGCCTCTAGCCAAGCACAATACCAGCCATGTGGTGATTGCGTCCACTTTATTGTTGTCCATCGCAACGTCGTTGGTAGTGATGACATGGCCAAGGTAGGTGACTGAGAGTACCCTGAAGGAGCACTTCAATCGCTTGAGGTGGAGGTTATGTACCCGCAGTGCCTCGAGGACAAGGCGGACGTGCTGCAAATGCTCTGCCCACGATGAACTGTAGATCAGAATAACGTCAAAAAATACCAAGATGAACCTACGTAGAAAATTGTGAATCACATCATCCATCAGGGCCTAAAATGTGGCTAGCGCGTTGAAGAGGCCGAACGGCATGACAAGGAACTCGAAGTGGCCATGATGAGTCCTAAATGTCATCTTCTCTATGTCCACTGGGTGCATGCGCACCTAGTGGTATCTAGAGCGGAGGTCGAGCTTGGTGAAGAATCATGTGCCATGGATCTCATCGAGGAGCTCGTCAACCACTGGGATCGGGAATTTGTCTTTGGAGGTTTTGTCATTGAGGGTGCGGTAGTCGATGAATCACTAGGAGTCATCGGCTTTCCGCACCAGGAGCACTGGCATGGAGAATGGTGATGTGCTTGGCCAAATAATCCCTTGGGCAAGCATGGCAACGCATTGCCGCTCGAGCTCGTCCTTCTAGAGCTGCGGGTAGCAGTACTACTGAAGTGCCACTTGTGCGGTCCCTAGCAAAAGATGGATGTGGTGGTCATAGGGTCGAACCGGTGGCAAGCTGCGGGGCTCCGTGAACACCGATTCATACTGTTGTAGCCGCCAATCTAGCAGGGGATGATCGGGTGTCACGGTCGCCATGTGTATTGTCGACTCTTGGTTGTCGATGCAGGGTGATCCCAGGCCCTTCCATTGGATCCGTATGGACCCTCGCCAGAACGCCATGGATAGATTCTCGAAGTCCCAAAGGATGGATCTGAGAGTCCGCGGGAACTCGATGCCAAGAACGACATCGAATCTCCTAAGGTCAATGATGAGGCAACTAACGATAAAATCTTCGTTGTTGATGTTGAGGGCTACACCACGTGTCACTCCCTTGCACGATACACGATCGTCGTTTGCCATGGCCACACGCATAGCGGGATGTGCTGATGTGGGCAGCTTTAGCTGATGTACTCATGCGTTGGTAAAATTGAGTGGAGCCGGAGTCAAGGAGGGCTAGGACGTGGAGATGCATTGTGTCCTCCATACGAATCCCTACAATGGCATGGAGCGACACCACGAGCTGCTTGGTGTTGTCGTCGGCCATGCTATCGACAACCTCCTCCACAGTGCCCTCGTCGTCATAGTCGGAGACCTCCAAGTAGAATAGCCGCTGACACTTGTGGTTGCGGACATAGGGCTCATCGCAGTTGTAGAAGAGCTCTTGGTGACGACGCTCCGCCAGTTCTTGTGGCGACAGCTAATGGAAGGCTCGAATCGAGGCCAGTAGAGCTGGCACCTGCAGGGCTAGTGACACGGCAACTGCTGGTTCATGTGCCAGTTGGACTGGGCCGGCTGGCCAGAGAGGAGTCGATGTTGTCTACTGCAAAGCCCGAGTAGTGCGATGCCCCGATGCCGGAAGTGTGTTGCCTCAGCCCGACGCTCATATGCACACACCTAGTGAATCTGATCGAGAAGCCTGCCCACGAACAGATCTACTTTTTGTACCTATGGTAGGTCATGGGCATGGCAGAGGAGCGCGTTGAAGCACTCAGAGTACTCCTATACCGTAGAGAGGAACAGTAGACAGGCGAGTTCCACCAATCTATTGATGTGTACGGTCGGCCCAAAACGTAGGTGGCACAACTCCTTGAATCTATCCCCGCTAGACATGCCCTCGTCTTGCTCCAAAGCGTAGTACCAAGTCTAGGAAGCACCATTCAGATGGTATGACGCGAGCCACACCCGATCTGAGGCTAGGGTGCGTTGTGCGCAGAAGAACTGCTCACATCGATTCAGCCATGTGAGGGGATCTTCAGAGCCATCATAGGTGGCGAAGTCGAGCTTGTAGAAGCGAGGAACACCAACGGTTGGCCCAACTTCAATTCCCTGATGTGGCCCCTAGAATGGAGGCGGTGCGCCCATGTCCGGCATGAGTGCTCCCGTCGAACTGCTAAGGATGGGGTGTTGTCGTAGATGTCGTGTCAAGGAGCGTTGGTGCATGACATGGTCACGCCACCCATGGAGAGTCCTACCGAAGGCAGTCCCATGGATGGAATTGGTGAAGGTGAGTGGGGAAAGTGGATCTAGTGGATCGGTATGGATGGTGGTGCAACTGTAGGGATGACACCTGGCAGGAACAATGTCGTGGAACCAACCCAGCGGCGGCGGGCTCGGTAGGAACGACACTGAGGAGACGATCCCCAGTAGCTCGGCAGGAACGACGTCATGGTCCCGATCCCCAGCAGGCCGTAGGGAAATTGGGCATCCCTAGCCGCCAGGTGCGCCGATATGTCGACGACAGATTGCACCAATTCTGTTAGTATCTTGATGAACGGATCAGTTGTCGAAGTCGACGGAGCAATTGTCACCGGTTGGGATGGATCCCCATCGTCGAAGCCTGGCATCTCTAATACCAGATTGGTAGGACTCGTCTTCCTAGGGCGAAGATTGTAGGGATGATTGGGGGGATTGTCGACAGCCATGGTGCCGACGACGTATGGGCACTGAGGGGACACAACATGCGTGAGAGCAGGGCAAAGGTTAGGAGGAAACCCTAGCAACAATCACGTTGCTAGGCTTGCTTTATTCCATAGCCCTTAAGGGGTATTTATAATCCTAATACAATCTAATATAAAAAACAGAATTAATCTAATCTGAAAAACGGAATTAATCTAATCTGAAAACAGAATAACTAATAAAATCTAGCCCCTAGGTGGGCCTCTCTAGGGCCAGCGCCTCTCATAGCGAAGGCCGGTCCTAACAACATTGCTATATCGTCATTATGACAACAATATGTTGCTGAGTCGCTCTGGCATTTTTTTGGCAATTTGTCACAGGAGTGCCACGTCGCAATTTGCCACAAGCCCATGGCATTCCATGTCGCCCACGATGGGCATGGTGGATGGTAGCAGGCAGATCCAGGCTGAAGGTGGCGGCAATGCTCTTGGCCGAAAGCAATGACAGGTGGCTAGAATAGAAAGGGAAAGCAGTGTTTACAAATCATCCGATTGAGCAATGGCTGGAAGAGAATAGATGGGCAGAGGCTAGGGTTAGAGGATCGTACCAATAGCTAAGTAATTGTGCACAGTCAAGAGGGCGCCCGCCTCCTCACATATGTTAAATATTGCAAGTCGTGTTTGTGGTGTTAGTATATACTGAGCCTAAACATACCACTTGGGAAGATCTCCCAGATACTGCACCAATGCCTCGATTGTTTAACATATTTGTGTAGCATAAGCATTGCAATATTTCTACGGTTGACTCAAATAATCTGATGTATTTTTATTCTTATTCTTAGGGCGTCCAATTTTCTGAATTATTTGTCACTGTCCTTTACAAAATCAAAATAGGTGGTTCACAAACAAGTGTCATGCCCTTGCTCTCTACGACTTGTCTCATGTAACATGTGTAATCCTTTATTCTCATGGATTTTTAAATGTCACTGGTCATAGTTTGCTTTAGATGACTTTTAAGAGATGAGAGAATTGAAATTTTGATATAAGATAGTTTTATGTCTTTTGGGCTACATTTACATTGCTATTTTGATTTCATAATATCCTAGAGACCTAGACTATAACTTTTGGGGTACATTTATATTGCCAATGTAATTTTCTAATATCATACTATATTTGTCATGCCGATGTGTCTATGACGTCGCCATGCCACACACCATATTCATTGTACAGTTGTGAAGATGGTAGGTCGCTCCACTTTGCCACACCGCCATAACAACCTTGATTACATCTTTCAATATCAAGTGATTATTCATGAACCCAAAAGAACTTAAAATATTTGTAAGCCCCCTACCAAACTGCATAATGCAATGCAGTTTCTCATGTTACTACTATTATTTATAGCTAGATATATATTTAAATATAAACTTATCATGCGTGGAATGAAAGTAAAAACATAAAATATGCCAATAAACTATGAACACAATTTTTTTGTTATCTTCAGAATAATTAGCATCCAAAACATGAAAATGTATTTTTTTTGTTTTTACACCAACAAACTGATCAAAACACCAGAACATAAGTGATACCTTTTGGCAGTCATTATCAAGTTTGCAATGCCTTGACCCACAAGACCACAAAAGAATCCAACTGTACCGTATAAAATTCCCTGTCCTCAAAATAAGTATTTCAGGTATTAGAATATATATTAGTACAGTAGTAGCTACGAACACATGTACATTGGATGAAAATAAAAGTCATTGCAGTGAACACAAAAGCTACCTTGAAAAAGTATGTCCCTATCCGTTGTTGAAGAGAAAAACTGTATCCTGGCCTTTCAGCTTCAAACACACTGCAAAACAACAGTTTTCATCAGCATTAATTGAGGATGCCAGGATGGATGGATGGATGGATGGATGGATGGATGGATGGATGGATGCACTATTAGAAACGATACAAAACAACACTCAACATATGATAGTAGCACAAACACAATGGAAAATACAACTAAATGGCACATTTTAACACACAATTAAATTTCCAGTTGCAAGCATGCAAAAACTTCTGGAAAGAGTTGTAGGGACTAGCGCATTAGGCATCTGGTTGACCGCAACTCAAAATTTTATGTCAAACTAAGCTTAATGTTCATCAAATAAACCGTAAACAAGCTTAAACAAAACCCTTATGCTGCAGACTGCAAAATGGAACTTCAGCTAGCTTGTGGAGATAATCCATAGCTGCTCTGTGACAACTTATAAATTGGTATGAATAATACAACTTTTACGGAACAAAATTCTCATAAACAAATAGAACCAACAGATTCAGTATACTGATCAAGTGATCGGTCCTGTTTTGGCAGCAGCTCAAGGGAATTTATTTTGACTATAATAATATCTGGAAGAATATTATGGTTATGCCTATATAATATGGTCCATACCATTCCAAAAGGATGCCGTTTTAGACCTAGTGCAGGAAGTAGTATGTGAAGGAATAAAGGCAAATGGTGAGGGGAAGAGGCATGCAATGGACAGGGTTTGTGTCAAGAATCTTGATAGAAACAGTATTACAGTGTGTCTAGAGACAAAACGAGAGGGTTTTTTTTTTGAAATAGGCCACATGGGCCCGACCTTGTTTGAAGGCCATGAGTGTGTCGGGATGTGAACGAGAATTTCCCAGGAGGTCACCAGGAGATTTGGTGCCAGCTAACTCACATCCCTTTCACACAAAATGAGAGGGTTAGAGTGAGATGAATTTGAAACAGGTTATGAGAAGGGAAAAAGTTATAAACACTGCAGTATCGCAGAGAATTGTTATTGTTCACAACCCACCTGCTTGGGAGAGCATCATAAGCATGCCTTACTCGCCCAAGAAGACCTTGTGATGCAGATCCCCCTCCAAAGCGTGCATATGGTGCCAACATGCCAACTAAAGCTACATTGACAACTACGCCTACCAACATATCGGCTGCATATAACTCAAACTCTGACCAAAACTCCTCGCCTCTTTTCTGAACCTCTGCAAATGTCGCACAACATGTATCAATGACTATCTGCAACAAATTCCACCAAACAGACAATTAGCAACCTTACCAATTGATGTATATCATTAAACAATACTAGTCATTAGCCAACATAAATAACACAACCTACCTCAGTCCCAATTTTAAAGAGAAATGAAGGGTCAACAAGCATCCTGTTGCGAAGAAGTGAGCAAGACCTAATGGCAGGTCCCAACGGCCAAGCGGATGCCTTCCACATCAAAATAGCAAAATGAATCCCGATGCACACACCACATGCACGTCAATCTCAATCCAATTATACACACACCACATGCACGTTCAAGTATATCACCAAGAGACTTTAATTACAATGGAAAATTTTTACAATACCTGCATGTCCAGGTATCTCAGCAGCAGCAGCTTCTGAATCCCGATGCTCTTGGCAGCCTCGATCATATCCGAGGGCAAGCTGGTCAGGCTAACCCCCCGCTTCTCTGCCTCCTGGACAACCTGCTGAAAGCTCAGAATCGGCCCAAACTCATCGTCCCCTTCATCTCCGCCATCCCCGTCGTCGCTGTCACCCCCATGGTCCCCATCGCCGCCGGGCGGGAACTTTCCATTTCCACCCGTCCCGTCAACATCAGCGACCTCACTACGCTCCTCCGGAAGCACACCCAAAGGGGCAACCGCAGCGACCTCCTTCACGGGGTGAGCGACCTCCCCCGCCTCAGGCACCGCGACGGCCGGGCAGGAAGTGGTGGCCGCGGCCGCCCCACCATCCGCGCTGGCCCGAAGCGGCAGCTCGGCACGGATTCCCCTAACCACCAGCCCAATCCGCGCGCTCGGGTAGAGGCAACAGCTGCTCCGCCTCACCAGCGAGACCCCGCCACGGCATTTCGCCCCGCCGACGCGTCCGTGCAGCCGCGCGCTCGTGCACGAGAAAGCCATCCTCATGCTCGCCGACGCACTACAACCGCGACGCACACACAGGGAATGGTCAGATTGGATTGCAATGGCCAAAAAATCAGGAAAAAAAAGGCGCACCTGATTGCGGCTTCGTGTAGGAGGAGTGAGGAGTCGACGGATCGAAGAAAACCCTGGGGAAAATCCGGTAGGTGTAGCGCGATCGATTCGTGGGGATGTGGGTGGGGGGATTGGTGGCAACTGGCGGCGGGGCGGCGCGGCGCGGCGCAAAGAAGGAGGTACGAGCTTGAGGTTTTTCCTGGCTTTTTGTAGCGGCTTGCGAGGGCCGCGACGAAGCAGAAAAAAAATTAGAAAAGTTCACGTCTCAACGAAAAAACGATTGACATTAACGAGTGAATTTTTAATGGTACGTGCGAAATCACATCTCAATAAAAAATGATCGACTTAGGGTTTGTTTGGATCTAATAAGCTAACGTAAAGTGACTAAAACTAAATTGTAATTATTTATGATTGGATCTAATGATTAAAGTAGAGGCTAAACACTTTATTGTCATGCAAAATAACTTAAATGTTTTCTATTTATTATTCCGTGTTTTTCGTGCATGCATGTATAGTGAGGGTAGGGATAAAAAAGAGTATTTTAGTTCTTATTGGCTTCTTCTTATGGGTTAATGGGACTAAAATATTTTAACATATTTTAGCTTTTGGTGTTTGATTTTTAGCCTATAAAGTACTGTACATGAGCCCCTGACTTTTAAGGTATGATTGCCGATTTTATATAAACCGATACATATATGATATGGAATCATATTGATATTACGGTGTATCGTGCTAGTAAAGTATCTTTATATTTGTGTTTTACGGTGTATAATATTATGGTGTGATTGTAGTCAGGTTTTACGGTTTGATAGAGTTCTCATCTATTGCTAGGATTTTGGGGCATCTATTTGGCATATCTTTGCAAGCGAATTCGTTAAAATAACTTGAGTGGATACAATTCTTCAGCATATAAATATAGCATTTGCAGTTGACATGAAATATCGACCAGACAACCATGGAAGAACCATGTTCCATTTATTTATGCCCTGCCATGACTGTTAATTCAGATGAATGATATTTCTTGAAAGCACAATTATTCCATCGCTGTCAAAGAACTGATTCTTGATGTCTCTTGTAATACGGTACGTGACTTGACTTTCATTTAGGAAGCAGGCAATTAGCTAACAATGTTGTGCTACTCTTAGTCTTAGCCTGTGGCCGGTAAAACTACTCTGAATTTTCTAACAAATGAACCATCTTCCTCCTTTTGACTGCATGAACATACTTAACTATAAATGCTTGCAATAGCGATTTAAACTGTCGGAGTATCAAGTAGGTGATAGGAATTGTAAATGTGTACCAGATTGACCCGATTATAAATGTCTCTTTTCTTTTCATTTTAATTAGTTTCTTTCTTTAAGGGGAGAGGTAATAACAGTTTTTTTTGAGAAAAACTATAAGCGAGAGAGTCACTACAGATATATATTAAGAAGGGGGCAGACCGAGGTCCAAAAAAGTTACAATAAGGTGTAAACAATGAGGTCCAAAGAAGTTACAATAAGGATGCGAGAGGGGAGGGGTGGAATATAACAATAGGAGATTACAACGAGAGTTAAATTAGGAGAGAGCTTGAAATATGAAGAGCTTGCACATCGGCCACAATGGCCTATACAATTGCTGAGATGGAATCATAAGAGTAGCTAAAGACACAGCAATTTCTTTCTTTCCACACGTGTCACCAGGTGTATATAAGTAGGCTGTTGAAATCTCAGCGCCTGGAGCGGTCCACTGAACAGGATGTGTGGTGCCACCATTCTTGGATGGATCCTGTGGAGCTGAGGGCAGCTCGAAGATGCCAACAAAATGAAAACGATGAGGAATTAGTTGCTAAACTTGCTAGTGAAGGGGGAGAAACTAGCGAGGTGGGAAGGTGTTTCCAGTGTTTGAAGACACAAGCTGCAGAAAGCATTGCATTGCCATCCACATTTGACGAGATTATCTGCAGTCAAGATTTTATTCTTGAGCGGCAACCAAGCAAAAAATTTGCATTTTGCTTCAACTTTTGCTTTCCACGGCTCATGTGAAATGATCGGCCGGCAAATGTCAGAGAACTAGGCGAGGTAGGCGGATTTGATGGAGAACGGTCTGCTTGCGGTCCAACACCATGAACGATCATCTACTATGGCCTCTCGGAGGAGTGTAGCATCGATGGCTGCTACTATCCGGAAGAATTGAGTGATATGTTGTGCGGAATGCAACTTCCGAATACCTTTGATCCAGTTGTTGTTGGTGAGTGATTTCCATACTGAAATGTTTTTTCGCGTGCTTATGGTGAAAATCTCAGATGCTAATTCCTTGAGGGTGAAGTGATGGAGCCAACGGTCATTCCAAAAAGATGCCAGCTTTCTGTTACCAAGATGGACGGAGGTGGAGGCCTGGAAAAGTGTGAAGTCTTTTGTAGTTTTGTTGAACATGGTGGGGGAATGTCACACCATGGTCAGAGTGGATCCTTCCAACAGAGCCAAAACCACTTGAGCCTTAGCCCTCTGCTGAAAAGATGCAAGTTAAGGACACTCAACTCTCCAAACTGCTTTGGCATGCAAACCGAACTCCAATTAGCCAAGCACAAGCACATCCCTCCTGGAGGCTGATTGACCAGTCCTTTGCTCCAAAGAAAATGCCCGCGGATGTTGTCAAGTTGTTTGATCAACCAAGTATTTTTCGGGAAGACTGAAAGGTGAAAATTTAGAATAGCAAAGATGGATGAGTTGAGCAGGGTTAGCCTACCCGCTTTACTCAAGAAATTGCATTTCTAACTTGAGAGTTTGCTAGCAGTTTTGTCTATCAGGAATTGGAAATGAGCTTTCCTAGGTCGAGAGAAAAGCAAAGGTAACCATAGGTATTTGCAAGGAAAAGAGCACTAGTTAGCATTAGCAAGGAAAGTTAAAGTTTCTTTGATACGTTGCAAATCAATACCCTCGCAGTTCAATAATAACTAAGAGCAGGTAGATGGATTCTAGAGGAGGAAGAGGTGGGCGATTCATCGAACCTGTGCAAATATGCACATTACACATTGCCGAACAGTTAAGATAGTGAATTCGATTGAAGCAAATTAAACGAGAAAGATGGATAAAACGCACCATTTTAAGGCTAGATTCACAAATTTACATCGTTCATAAACTGTTGGCACATCATATCCCTACGTTGTTGTCAAATAAAAAATTGCATACGAAAAGAAATATATATAATAAAGTATATATATGTAATACTAATCACCGTAATGAAATCATCAACAAACCAAAAATTAATACAAGAATTTAATTAATAGCATATATAATAGAACACCGCAAACGAAACACTTGTAATAGCATAAATAGTCAACGTAATGAATCAATTTCCACTTGGCATGCCCTAGCAATTGAATCAATTATTCATTTTATCACATACTACGACAAAATTTAAGTGTCTATCATACTATCAATCTCGATCAAAATTTAAGTGCCACTACGACAAAATTGTATTCCGATAGGTACTAGCAAAAATAATTGTTCGTTGAGTATCAGACCACATTCGGCAAGCATATTCACAATTTAACTCAATTCACAATTCACAATTCAATTCAATTCAATTCACACCAAATATTCACAATTCACAATACAATTCACAAAGTAACAAACTATTCAATCACAATGCAAGTGAGGGGTAAAAATTACTTGGCGGACGACGACGGTCAGCGGGCGATGACAGACGACAGTAGTCGACAGGCGAAGGACGGTGGGCGGCGACGACGGGCGACGGCGCGCGGCGACGACCAGGGGGCTGCGGCCGGAAGGGGGCAGTGATGGCCGGGAGGG
This sequence comes from Zizania palustris, assembly GCA_019279435.1. Classification (NCBI taxonomy): domain Eukaryota; kingdom Viridiplantae; phylum Streptophyta; class Magnoliopsida; order Poales; family Poaceae; genus Zizania; species Zizania palustris. The sequence goes on from JAAALK010000079.1 coordinate 78,900,750, forward strand.
GGCACGGCGGTGGGCGGCACGCGTGGGCTGGTGGGCGGCGGGCCGCTGGCCAGGAGGGGGCGCGACGGCAGGAGGCGCTAGCCGGCGGTCGGAAGGGGGCGGCGATGGCTGGCCGGGAGGGGGCGAGCGCCGGGCGGCCGGGGCGGTGGCGCGGAGCGCCGGAGGCGGGTGGTGGCGCGGGCGCGAGGCGGGCGGCGGGCGGCGGCGTGGGCCAGGGCGGTGGCCGGCGGTGGTTGGCCGGGGCAGCGGAGGCGGGCGGTGGTTGGCCGGGGCAGCGGAGGCGGGCGGTGGCGCGGGCGCGAGGCGGGCGGCGGTGTGGGCCGGAGGCGGGTGGCCGAGGCGGCGGGAGGCGGCGGGCGGCCGGCGGGCGGAGCGGTGGCGCGGGCCGGAGGCGGGCAGTGGCGGCGGCGCGAGCTGGGTGCGGGAGGCGGCGGCGGGTGTGCAGTGGGCGCGTACAGGGAGTTAGGTCTCCCTGTACGTGCACGCGGTTGGGGAAAAACTCCCTAGCTGGTCGACGGAAGTTAGGGGGATCTGATCGGCCGCGAAAAAATGCAGCCTAACTTCCGTCGGCCACTGTGAAAAGCCGACGGAAGTTAAATTGGCCGACGAAAATGTTCTGTTTTGTTGTAGTGTAACTAAGAGGAGGTAGATGGATTCTAGAGGAGGAAGAGATGGTTGATTCATCGAACCTGTGCAAATATGCACATTACACATTGCCGAACAGTTAAGATAGTGAATTCAATTGAAGCAAATTAAACGAAAAAGATGGATAAAACGCACCATTTTAAGGCTAGATTCACAAATTTACATCGTTCATAAACTGTTGGCACATCATATCCCTAGTAACATATGAAAGGTAATTTCAAATAAACATCATAATAGTTTTAGCAAATTCACTCATTAAATCGACGACGACGTAAGAGCCATTACAATAAATAAAAATCGCATGAAAATGTAGTGCAAAAAGGTGAAGTAAACAATTGTTGGACCGGAAACGGCGACCAGAGGGGGTGAATGGGAGCTTTTAAAAAATCAGGCTAAAAACAGCCTTTGGTTTTTAATTCTGTCTACTTCGGAACAGGCTTCGAACACCAACCTTCGAAGGTCTGGTTCGGAGGTATTTGACAGCTCCGAACACAGGCTTCGCAAGGAGTAAAAGTCCGAAGTCAAGCAGACTTCGCTCCACTCACAACCCCGAAAACAGTTCTGCTAAGTCAGTGCAGGCTCCGCACACAGAGTGCTTCGAGCAGGCTTCGCACTTCACCCTTCGCAAAAGTGGACTGCCATCTAAGGACTTTGACCTAATACTTAGCGACAGCAACTGGTGCTGGGCTTCGTACACTAAAGGTCTAAATGCACACTAACAGACTTCGCTAGGGGCTTCGACACGCGAAGCTAAACGTGCTTCGATCAGGGCTTCGCTAGTAAGCAGCAAGGTCTAGCCTTCTGTTACACAGAGCGAACGCACACTGAAAAGCACACTTCGCACAAAACACCCTTCGCCTAGACAGGCTTCGGTGCACTACAACTAGCGAGGTATGCAAACATGCTCAAGCAGAAAGACAACACAGAAGCAGGGCTTCGCCGCTTGAACAAGGAACACAGTAAAAGAACTCACTGGATGAATACAACGTGGAGGCTAGTACATGAGCTCAACAGTAAATGCTCAAAGTGTTAAATGTAACCTACCGAGCCCCCATATTTATAGCCCACAGTTCACCCAAGTGAAATGACTACTTTACCCCTAGGGTTTACACCAGTTTTGTCTCTATAGAACAGAGGGGTACAAAAGGTAGTCTAACTTTATTTGGAGGCTTCTCTGTCAGCTTTGCAGAGGGGACAACGTAAGCTTTTTGCAGAGTAGACAGTGTCAGCCTTTGCAGTCTTTGACCTTTCTGCAGCCTCCCTTCGCACGCGAGGGGTGCGGTAGCTTCAGCGAGAAGCCTTGAGCCTGATGGCCTTCGCTTCGCCGAAGATAGCCTCCGATACAGTGACGGTTTTGAGCCGAAGCCGTCAAAGCCCTTGGGCCTTCGCACCACCACCTCCGGAGTGGACCACCACGGCTTCGCAGCTACTCCCAGCTCGAACTCCGTCAGTCCGTGTACCGAAGCCATGCATGGCCGAAGTACCACAAGTCATCCTTCACTCCGAAGCCTTCCTTGCTCCGAAGCCTTCCTCACTCCGAAGCCCCACCTTCGGAGTACCACCCTTCGAAGTCACTCCTTCGTCCAAGGCCTCCGCACGAAGTATTCCATGAGCACTTCGTCGCAGTGTCTCTCCCCGAGCACACTCCTCGACGAGCCTCACCCGGACCATGCCTTCGACGCGCCTCGACTTCTGAGACCTTCGTCGGGTACCTTCGAATGTCTCCCTCCGGAGCACACTTCGAATGCCTTGCCTCTGCTGAGGACTTGATCCACCATACTCCGAAGTCACTCCTTCCGGAGTACCCTTCGAAGTGCCTCACCTCCGAGGACTTTGTCTCGGAGTACCTTCACCCGGAGCCACGCTCCGCACTTACTGCCTTCTCCTGGCGCACCTCGACCCGAGGACCGACCCAGACCCCTTCGCAGCCACCGTGACGGAGCTCCCCGCTCCCTTGGCATCAAGCCTCCCGCTTGACCCAGGTTCACCTGCTACGAACCGTCTGTCGCCTCCGAAGTCCCCTGCGCACCACAGACAAACAGACAAGTGTATCCAGTACTCCGGAGACCTCTCCGGGTTAGCAACCTTCAGCACACACTCCGGTGTACCGCCCAAAGTACCGAGACCTTCGGTACAAACCAGTCATCGTGTACCGTCGGACCCCTCCGACAGGCACACTCCGCTGCAACAGCTGCAGCAACCAAACCATCAAACCCTTCGGAGTTCCAACCTCCGAACCCCTTCAGAGGTACCCCTTCGAACCAGAGGTTAAAAATATGTCAATCACTCATCACAAACACCGAAACCAACCCTTGGTTTCTCAATCTCCCCCTTGATGAGTGCATTGACAACCAAATTCAAGTTCAAGAAAATTTAAAAACTTTCAGCACACAAGTGACCATAAAAACTCAGAAACGAGCCAAAACATGTCACTTGACAAAAGAATTTTCCTCCCCCTTTTCAAAAGAGTAAAAGCCCCTTCGGCAAATCTCCCCTTTTTCAGATAGAAAACTCCCCCTGAGTTATTTAATTGTGCCCCCTTTGCACCAGAGAACTCAAAAATTTCTCCCCCTTTGGCAATGCAAGCATCAAGGAGCATGTAAAAGATGCATTGCTTGGAAATGAGTCAGAATTGCAAAGACATATAAAGCAAAAATATGCCAACAGTAATACCAATGATCATGGGCTCAGCTCAATTTAACATTCTCTAAAAACATGATGACAGCATGTGATTTGATTATTTTTGAAATAAAAGCATCACCACTTAGTCAAGGAAACTAGACAAGTAAAAGCAAGGACTGCGCAAAGTTAGTCAATTTCTACTCTAGATATACAAGTCCAGTTCAAATGGAGCTATGAAAGCAAACTTGATGATCAATGAGCTTTGTTGTTCTTTTTATAATGTCAGGGGTTATTTGTTTGTCTACCTTTATACTTTCCAATCAGGCCAAGCCTAGGCATGAAAGCCATCAGAAGCTTAAGGCAATGATTTTGGCATACACTACACTATTCCAGTTCAGACCAATGTGCAATGGTAAGCAGTCTAGAATAGAGTAATGCGACAAAAACAAACCCACCTGGATCTTTTACTTTGAAGCATGCAAATCATGGATTTAGGAATTTTGAGATTAAGTGAACAAATTGTTTGGCACTTTATGAATATCCATGAAAATGTAGAACAATTTTCAAGTTGCACATTTTTAGCATCCAAAGAAAAAGTGTCTTGCTATCAAGCAGATAAAAGATAGCTAAAAGCAGTCTTGCCTACACGAGCTAGATCCAAGATTGAGCAGTGAGCATGATTTGAGTTTGGAAAGAAAACATCATGCACAATAATGTTTCAGATAAATTAAAAAGAGCTGAGCTGTCACGATTTCATGAATTAAAATCAGGCATATAAATGCAACAGATGTAAATGCAATTCCACACATGACGAGCACATGCAAGACAATTAAAGCCTGCTCCCCCTCACAAAATGTCGTAAGGGTGACAAACGCCAAGTTCCCCACACAAGTAGGCAAATCGAGAAGCATCGAGGGGTTTAGTGAAAATATCGGCTAGCTGGTGTTGGGTATCTACATATTGAAGTTCAATATCACCCTTCTCATTGTGATCTCTGAGAAAATGATATCGCACATCAATATGTTTGGTTCTGGAGTGCTGAACCGGGTTGTTTGCAATACAAATAGCATTAGTGTTATCACAAAAAAGTGGAACACTCTTATAATCTAACCCGAAATCCCGCAAAGTGGAAGCCATCCACAAAACCTGAGAGCAACAGCTAGCTGCAGCAACATATTCGGCCTCAGCCGTCGATTGTGCAACACTCGACTGTTTGCGAGAAGACCAGCAAACCAGAGAAGTACCCAGAAAATGACAAGTACCAGAGGTACTCTTCCTATCAATCCTACACCCAGCAAAGTCCGCATCGGAATAACCTCGAAGACATAAAGATGAAGATGCTGAATACCATATGCCAAATTCGAGGGTATGTTTGAGATACCTGAGTATGTGTTTTACCGCTTGGCGGTGCGAAGCTCGTGGTGAAGCCTGAAAACGAGCGCACAGACACACCGCGAAGTGTATGTCCGGCCTCGTAGCAGTCAAGTAGAGGAGGGAGCCGATCATGCTTCGGAACTCCTTCTGATCTACGACTTCTCCATCTTCGTTAGGATCCAATGCTACAGATGTAGCCATTGGAGTGGTGAGGGGCTTCGCATCTGCCTTGTCAAACTTCTTGAGCAGGTCCTTGGTGTACTTCATTTGGTGGACGAAAGTACCTTGTTTGCTTTGTTTGATTTGCAAACCAAGGAAAAAGGTGAGTTCACCCATCATAGACATTTCAAATTCCCTGCTCATGGTATCTGCAAACTCGGCAACCAAAGCATGAGAAGAGCCACCAAAGATGATATCATCCACATAAATCTGAACTAGGAGGAAATCTTTGCCATGCTTGAGAGTAAACAGTGTTTTATCAATAGAGCCCATCAAATACCCCCGCTCAAGCAGAAAAGACTTAAGTCTGTCATACCACGCTCGAGGGGCCTGCTTGAGTCCATAAAGAGCCTTATGAAGTTTAAGGACTTTATGTGGGTACTTGGGGTTTTCAAAACCAGGGGGTTGTTTTACATAAACATCTTCACCTATGAAGCCATTAAGAAAAGCACTTTTGACATCCATTTGATAGAGTTTGAATCCCCGGGATGTCGCAAAGGCAAGCAAAATCCTAATGGCCTCAAGGCGAGCAACAGGTGCAAAAGTTTCAGTAAAATCAATCCCTTCTAGTTGAGAATAACCCTGAGCTACAAGTCTAGCCTTGTTTCTAACTATAGTCCCATCCTCCCTTGTTTATTTTTGAAAATCCATTTTGTTCCAATGAAATGAACATTTGGTGGAGGATCAACTAATGGCCAGACTTGATTTCTCTCAAAATTTTCATGTTCCTCATGCATGACATTGATCCAACTGGAATCAGAAAGTGCATGACTAACATCTAAGGGCTCAAAAGAAGCAACAAAAGCGGAATCAATGAAATGAGCATGGGAACGTGTTACCCTTTGATCAAGCTCACCAATGATCTGCTCGGGAGGATGCATCCTTTGAACATGATGTGGAGCCTCGCGGCGGGATGCAGTCTCCCCCTCAACTTGTGCGTTGGAGTGGTCCAAGATGACCGATGTCGAGGTAGTTGCTTCGGGACCTCGTGCCGAAGTGGTTGAAGCGAGGTCAGCTTCGGGGGTTGATGTCGAGGGTAGTAGGGGTTCGTCCTCAAAATCTTTGCGATCTTCGTTTTCGAAGATGGTCTGTTCCATGTCATGTTCGTTTGCCTGTTCAAGAGCAGAACTAACAGAGGGGGTTGATTCATCAAAAGTCACATCACATGACTCGATGACAGTGTTAGTTTCCAAATTATAAACACGATAAGAATAACCATGTGTAGTGTAAGCCAAAAAGATCCCGTCAGAAGAACGCGACTCAAATTTATCCAAGTTACCACGTTTTAGGATAAAGCAACGACAGCCAAAAACTCGAAGATGAGTAACCTTGGGCTGTCTCCCAAAACGTAGCTCATAAGATGTCAAATTCAAAATTGAGCGCAAGAAGATTCGGTTTGAGATGTAACAAGCAGTGTTCATGGCCTCAGCCCAGAATTTTCTAGGAGTCCTATGCTCATCAAGCATCGTCCTAGCCATCTCAACCAAAGTGCGGTTCTTCCTCTCAACGACACCGTTCTGTTGAGGAACCCGCGGAGCAGAGAATTGATGTTCTATGCCATGCTCCATGCAAAAGTCAACAAAGAGACTATTTTTGAACTCGGTGCCATTATCACTTCGAATGAATTTCAATGCACCTGGGAGTTCAGTGAACAGTCTCAAAGCCAAGCTCCGAAAGTGTGAAAACACTTCATCCTTGCTGGCAAGAAAGAAGACCCAAGAGTAGCGAGAGAAATCGTCGACAATGACTAAAACATACCACTTGCCGCCTAAAGAACTAACCCGAGAAGGACCTACAGTGTCCATGTGTAGAAGTTCTCCGGGTTGTTCAGTCATCACTGTGGTTACTGGCGAATGCGAAGCGGCAATCATTTTTCCATGTCGACAAGGAGCGCAAACTAAATTCTTCTCAAACTTGAGCTTGGGCAATCCTCGGATCAGACCTAGGGCACTCAGTAGAGCGAGCAACTCAAAGCTCATATGCCCTAGTCTCCTATGCCACTTCCAAAGCTCAGAAGTAGAATGTGCAACAAGACAATGAGAAGAACCAGATGACTCTGAAAAATCAGCTCCAAAAACTCTCCCAACTCTAAAGATCTTACATACCACAACGCCATCAGAATTGAGCACTTGCGAAGTATCGCGATGGAATCGCACTTCGAAGCCCTCATCAAGCAACTGAGATACCGAAAGCAAATTGTATCCCAGGTTTTCAACCAAAGCAACATCTTTGAGAGTGAAATTCGAATTAATTCTTACCACACCTTTACCTTTCACTCTACTCCTTCTATTGTTGCCGAAGGTGATATGTTCCCTTTGCTTGGTTGTGGTGAGGCTGGAGAACCATGCTGCATCTCCGGTCATGTGGCGCGAACAACCGGAGTCCATGATCCACGTGCCCTCCAAGCCTCGATCTGTCGCCTACACATGATAAGAATATCTCGATCGCTCAGTGCTGGGGTTAGTGAAAAAATGACGAGGCATCTAGCACTGAGTGATACGAGTAGTAGGCACAGTAAAAGTAGACGGTCTACGCACATGATAATCTGAATGATGCAAAGTGCGACGTCTACCTACATGCTGTGATCGAACAACATGTCGAGGTCTCCTACTCTGACGAGGTACAAAGCTACTCGCCCGGGGTCTACCACCATATGGAACATGGTGAACACCTCGAGGAGCAAAACCTCTCCGAGAAGTACGAGGAGCCTCAAAAGCAGGACGATAGTAGAACTCAGACTCATGTATACCTAAAGATGGGTAATGCATGTCCTGGTAACTCATCGCCTGAGAGCGTCGCTCATCCTTGATGCGACGAAAACAGAACCCAACCAAATGACCCGCCCGCTGACAGTATGAACAATGAAAAATTCTCCTAGGGGCACTCTCATGGGTCTTAGGAGCAACTGTCACAGGCTCCTTGGGCTTCTGCTGAGTGGTTTTCTTAAGAGGATTTTTCTTGGCAAGAGGAGTGGTTTTCTTTGGTGGTCGGGTAGGCTTTTTGGCTGATGGGGTGTCTAACAGAGCTCTCTCTTTCTCTAGGGTAGTGGGAGAGGTAAAAATAGTTTTGTTTTCAGTTTCTGAAGGAATCCTCTCAAAACCCAAACCTAGAGCTAACCCTGCTCTGTCAGCACACATCTTGGTCTTGGCCAAGAGCAAATCCATCCTACCCTTTCCCTTAGTGCATTTGTTAACTACAGAAAGAAGGTATTCATTTTCTGACATGAGGTTCTCAGCTTGCTCCCTAACAGTGCCTAGCTGGTCCTTAAGGGTTATGCAAGTGTCACAAACAGGTTGCACATCCTTAGAACTACCGGCCCTCTCCAATCTAGCCTCTAAATCATGAACATGTTTATCACGTAAATTAATGATCTCGCGCAATAAAGAACAGTTCATGCAATCAATATTATCATGAGGTCTAGAATCCACCACCAAAAGCTGCTTCTGTGCAGTCTCAAGCTCAGATAGAGTTTGAGCATGTACAGAACGCAACTGAGCAAGCTCACCCATGACTACAGTACAAGATTCACATTCAGCATCATTAACTTTAGACTTAAGCATGGCATACTCAGTAGAAACAGATTCTAGCCTAAGTCTAAGGTCTTTTCTTTCTCTAGCGGCTTGCACAAGTAATCTATTCTGACCAAGAACTACTTCATTCAGCTCATCTAATTTAATTAATAGCTGGTCAGATGATAGAGATACCTCAGATGAGTCATGCTCATCGTCGTTGTGATCGCTGTCGGCCATGAAGCAAAGGCCGGTGAAGTCTCGTCCCTTCTTGTCCTTCTTGTCCTCCTTCCTTGGGGACTCCTCCTCAGAGCTCGACTCCTCAGTTGAGGAAGTGTCGATGTCGCTGAGAGCAGCAACAAACGCTCTGGAAGCGGCTTTGGCTACTCTCTTAGCCACCTTGCCGCGCTTGCCCTTCACAACGGGTTTCCTCTCTTTTTTGTGGTATTTGGGCGCTCACTCTCATCTCTCTTTTTGAGCTTAGGGCAATTTGCCTTGATATGAGAAGTGTCGCCACATTCAAAGCAACCACTAAAACCACTTCTCCTCTGATCCCGTCTCTCATGGTGAAAACGGGTGAACCTTCTGGCAATGAGAGCAAGCTCATCATCATCCAGAGTGTCCACCTGCTCCTTTGTGACGGAGACCAGGGAGGACAAAGCAAAACCATCTGCAAGAACACAAGTACCAGATGTGCTTGGTTCTGCAGCGGTGCCACGGCTAGTGCTAGAAACCAATGCTAATGGATGTGGCAAAGAGCTTCTGTGCACTGCAAGAGATGCCTTGGCAATCTCTGTGGACTTCAGCATGCTAAAGAGCTTATCACAGGTCAGTGTGTCATAACCTGTGGACTCCTCAATGCTGGATATCTTTACTTCCCATATGCTACGGTCAAGAGCATAGAGAAGCTTGATAGCCCTATCATGATCATTGTAAGCAAGCGTCCTGTTGGACCGCAAGTTACTCACTATTGCATCAAAGCGAGAAAACATGGCATCTATGGATTCACCAGGTGCCTGCACAAACAGCTGATACTGTTGATTGTATGTGCTTTGGCGCCTGGCCTTGATCTGAGTAGAGCCCTCATGAAAAATAGTGAGTGTTGTCTAAATCTCCCTAGCAGTCCTAAGGTGCTGCACCCTAACAAACTCACTCTGGCTCAAACCAATGAACAATATGTTTCTTGCCTTGGAGTTGGCATTATACTGATATTTTTCTGTTTGAGAGGTGCGAGTCTCAGGGATGGAGTATTGTGAGTCCACAATCTCCCAAATTGCATTTCCTTGGCTTAGCAAGTAAGCCTCCATGCGCACCTTCCAGTATGCAAAATCAGTTCCATCGAACAGAGGAATTTTACTGCCTCTGTCCATGTTGCCAACAGATCACAAAACCGGTTAAGGTCAACTGGTGATCTTAACCTGCTCTGATACCAATTGTTGGACCAGAAACGGCGACCAGAGGGGGGGTGAATGGGATCTTTTAAAAATTCAGGCTAAAAACATCCTTCGGTTTTTAATTCTGTCTACTGCGGAACAGGCTTCGAACACCAACCTTCGAAGGTATGGTTCGGAGGTATTTGACAGCTCCAAACACAGGCTTCGCAAGGAGTAAAAGTCCGAAGTCAAGCAGACTTCAATCCACTCACAACCCCGAAAACAACTCTATAAGTCAGTGCAGGCTCCACACACAGAGTGCTTCGAGCAGGCTTCGCACTTCACCCTTCGCAAAAGTGGACTGCCCTCTGAGGACTTCGACCTAATACTTAGCGACAGCAACTGGTGCTGGGCTTCGTACACTGAAGGTCTAAACGCACACTAACAGACTTCGCTAGGGGCTTCGACACGCGAAGCTAAACGTGCTTCGATCAGGGCTTCGCTAGTAAGCAGCAAGGTCTAGCCTTCTGTTACACAGAGCGAACGCACACTGAAAAGCACACTTCGCACAAAACACCCTTCGCCTAGACAGGCTTCGGTGCACTACAACTAGCGAGGTATGCAAACATGCTCAAGCAGAAAGACAACACAGAAGCAGGGCTTCGCCGCTTGAACAAGGAACACAGTAAAAGAACTCACTGGATGAATACAACGTGGAGGCTAGTACAGGAGCTCAACAGTAAATGCTCAAAGTGTTAAATGTTACCTACCGAGCCCCATATTTATAGCCCACAGTTCACCCAAGTGAAATGACTACTTTACCCCTAGGGTTTACACCAGTTTTGTCTCTACAGAAAAGAAGGGTACAAAAGGTAGTCTAACTTTATTTGGAGGCTTCTCTGTCAGCTTTGCAGAGGGGACAACGTCAGCTTTTTGCAGAGCAGACAGTGTCAGCCTTTGCAGTCTTTGACCTTTCTGCAGCCTCCCTTCGCACGCGAGGGGTGCGGTAGCTTCAGCGAGAAGCCTTGAGCCTGATGGCCTTCGCTTCGCCGAAGATAGCCTCCGATACAGTGACGGTTTTGAGCCGAAGCCGTCAAAGCCCTTGGGCCTTCCCACCACCACCTCCGGAGTGGACCACCATGGCTTCGCAGCTACTCCCAGCTCGAACTCCGTCAGTCCGTGTACCGAAGCCATGCATGGCCGAAGTACCACAAGTCATCCTTCACTCCGAAGCCTTCCTTGCTCCGAAGCCTTCCTCACTCTGAAGCCCCACCTTCGGAGTACCACCCTTCGAAGTCCCTCCTTCGTCCAAGGCCTCCGCACGAAGCATTCCATGAGCACTTCGTCGCAGTGTCTCTCCCCGAGCACACTCCTCGACAAGCCTCACCCAGACCATGCCTTCGACGTGCCTCGACTTCTGAGACCTTCGTCGGGTACCTTCGAATGTCTCCCTCCGGAGCACACTTCGAACGCCTTGCCTCTGCTGAGGACTTGATCCACCATACTCCGAAGTCACTCCTTCCGGAGTACCCTTCGAAGTGCCTCACCTTCGAGGACTTTGTCTCGGAGTACCTTCACCCGGAGCCACGCTCCGCACTTACTGCCTTCTCCTGGCGCACCTCGACCCGAGGACCGACCCAGACCCCTTCGCAGCCACCGTGACGGAGCTCCCCGCTCCCCTGGCATCAAGCCTCCCGCTTGACCCAGGTTCACCTGCTACGAACCGTCTGTCGCCTCCGAAGTCCCCTGCGCACCACAGACAAACAGACAAGTGTATCCAGTACTCCGGAGACCTCTCCGGGTTAGCAACCTTCGGCACACACTCCGGTGTACCGCCCAAAGTACCGAGACCTTCGGTACAAACCAGTCATCGTGTACTGTCGGACCCCTTCGACAGGCACACTCCGCTACAACAGCTGCAGCAACCAAACCACCAAACCCTTCGGAGTTCCAACCTCCGAACCCTCTTCGGAGGTACCCCTTCGAACCAGAGGTTAAAAGCCTGTCAATCACTCATCACAAACACCAAAACCAACCCTTGGTTTCTCAAAAGACCATCACATTCAAACACTCTCGTATCAACCCAAGCTTAGGAATGCCAATTTTACTCATGGGTTCGAATATCTGTGGGTACCCGACCGACAATGTCAATTTTACTCATGGGTTCGAATATCTGTGGGTACCTGACCGACAGACATGGGGTTTAGGTTCAAATTCATACTCATGGGTTTTGGGGATCGGGTACCCATTTAGTATCAGGTCGAGCATGAGTTTAGTTTTAAATCCATAAATACCTACGAGTTTACTCGATTAATATTTTTTAGTAAATTTGGCTCATTACTCATTTAGCCCAACACATTGTCGGTATGTCTCTTGTCTCTTGCCCAATACCCTATGCAACAAATCTTCCCAACTGCCAGTTGTCATTGGCCCTCCTAGATCCCATAGATTTGTTGGCTGTCGCTTCTTACGCCACTGCGCATCTACATGTGAGCCCGTCCGACCACCGTCATCAAGCACATCTTCACACGCACCCGCCATCGTGCAACGCACCACCACGCCAACTCCTGCCACCACACTATGTACCCATTATCGTGCGACATGCTAGTGCCCACCGTCGCCCGGATCTAGTGGATCTTCTCATTGTTAGTTGCCTCGAACTCCTGATCTGCTAGATCCACCCATTGCCAGGCACCCAAATTTCTTGATCCGGTCGATTTGTCCGTCAAATGGCCACTTAAGCACATTAAGCAGTTTCGTGGGTACGAGTTTGAATGAATTTCATAGGTTTGCTTAATAGGTGGGTTTTTTAAAACTCGTGGGTTTCAAGCCCATTGCCATTCCTATCCAAGTGTTCCCTCCCTTACCAAATAACAATCCCCGACACAAAAAAACTTAGATGAATCCAGTGGAGATGCACTCCACAAATTCAAAATCCCTAATCCCACAGACCCATCTAGGCAGTGAAAACTAGAAAACTAATAAACCCTAGATCACCAGAACACGAAAGCAAAGAGCGAGTGGTGGGAGAGGAGATGAACCAGAGAGGAGCTAGGCGTATGTGTCAGGGATATGACCTTCGGTACCCCATAATGGGCTTTATTAATCTAGACCGAGATTGGACCTAGTTAGCTTTGGAGTCTGGTATGGCTCATGAATGTGTTCGATTCCAATAAGGCATATTGTTGTCATATCTAGAAACTGAACACCATAATTTGGTATAAGGAGATGTACTTGTACTAGGTTCCTTGTAATTAGGAAATAGGGCCGAGTTTGGTATGCTATCTTGGATATTTGGGAACCGATTTAGGATAGAGTCTTACAATTGTTAGGCTCATCCCTTGATTATATAAGGAGTTGAGGCACTCCTAGTGGCACACTTACTGCCCTAGGCAATCCAATCTACTCTCATTGTAATGCATAGACAATTATCGATCCACCCAAACATAGGACATGTGGCTATCATCCTCCATGATGTCTGAACCTATATAAATCTTGGCTCTATTTGTTTAAAGTCAACCATATAACTCAAGAGTGCAACACTTTCCTACCATACTATTAGCCACCTCGAGTACCCCCGTGGGTGGACTTATTGGCAATACACTGATGATCGCAATACACTGACAATATGTCGATTTATTTAGGCCATGGAATATTGTGCTTCTAACCCATGGGTGGAGGAAGGAAAATCCCTTTCCCTAGCTGCTAGTCTGTGTAATTGGATTCATCGAGGTGGCATGAGGTAGAGGAGTCAAATGGCTTTGGGAGGAGGAGGTGGACATGCCAAAGAGGGGGAGCATGTTGCGAACACTCCAGAAATGGCCACCCACCATAGCCAGATGGTGCTTGTGAGGCCACACACAAGCGAGCTGACCTGGTGCTTCTCTACCAGCCCTCTATTGACACCATAAGTTGGACTAGTATCCCCTCAGCTAGGCGATCTAAACAACAAAGAGTCGATGGGCTTTAACAGGTGAAGGTTGAATGCGCATGTTGTGGGTGGATACTTCGATTAGTAGTTTGTTTTCATTAATTAAATAAACTAGTTAGGATTCTGCATTGTCTCTAGATAACGTGTCAACCCGACTATAAATATGAAAGTTTGGGGTCATCATAGGAACAATCAATTTTGTCAAACAAACCCTTCGGTGCATCAACAACTATTAGGTATGTAGCATTAGGGTGACTCTGCCGAAGCTATGGTTATATCAGTTAGGTCCGATCTCTAGCTTCGACAAAGATAGTCTATTGGTAAGTTGATTCATGTGATCATGGCTTTCTCGGTTGAGTTATCAATTAAATGCATTGATTATCATATGTTTAACACAATTTGTGGATTCAATATCTATATTTGCCAATCATGGCACCTTAACTCATCGATGTCTCGTTAGGTTTGATTTGCGGTTGTTGGCGTAAAATATTACGCTAACAGGTTCTCGAAGATTAAGAACTAACAAACAGAGAGTTTGTGTTGAGAACTATCTCGAGCCTCTGAATAGGATAATAGCTTAAGTAGTCCGAAATTGTGTATTGAATAGCTGAGTATTCGATGCCTATTACAGGGTAAGAAGGGGGTATTTATATGCAAAAAGTTTAAGGAAAAGACCTATTTACCCCTCAATTACAACCGACATAGTGGAAACTATTCGGTACCCCGAATAGTGTTAAAATGGTAAAATACAATCGAAGAAGGTAGATAAGGCAGACGTTGGTCTTATCAGTCTCACTGTTTTCCATTGTAGCTTCGTAGCCTTCAGAGGATGCCTTTGAATCATGACGCCGAAGTATCCTTCAGCTTAGAAACTTTATCACCTCCGGAGATGAACGTGAACTTTGATGTTGGTGAATTATCTTTAACCATTGATTTCCAAAGTCCTGAAAATGGAGTATTTTTCCCCCAACAGTAGCCCCTCGAATACGCTTCTCCGATTTAACCTGTATGGCAGGAAAGCAGTATACGCAAGGAATATTTTCATATTCAAGGACTTAGAGAAATTTGAGGGTGTTATAGTTATTCGAAGGGTATTTGCCATCGAAGTATTCCCAATGAAAGCTTCGAATTGGGACTGCTGTGTGAACACTTCATAAGGAAGTGAACCGTTACGGAGGTGGAGCGTCGTGAAGAGCCGTTAATTTTGAGTCGTTACCCTTCAAGTAGCTGTTATGCTCCTAAAAAAGATAACGGTTGAAATTTTACTGTGGATTCACATCTTTTCACTTCCTGGTCCCACCTGTCAGCGGCAGAAGTCGAACCTACAATGTGAACGCGAGCGAAGCACAATAGCTAGCGGAAAGGCTATAAAAGGGGGGTCGAAGCCCACCGAAAATTTTTATAGAGCCTGATTTCCAAAGCTCACTTTCTTCAACCTTCAAAATTTCCCTTCAACCTTTCTGAGCGATCAACTCATGGCGAGGACTAGCACAACCATGCCAGTGGCAGTGAGTACTTTGGCGCAAAGGCAAGCTTGGGCGGCTTCGGCAGCAGCGGCCATGGCGGGGGCTCCAGGAAGTTCTTGGCCCAAAAATCCTCGGGAGCTCCGCCCTCCGTCCAGGAAGAAAATCCCGCAAAGCTTCCTCATCGGCCCGTCCACAAGCACTACGGAATCCATTGAAGAGGCAGTGGCCGGGAAGCTGGGCCCCGAAATGAGGACTCGAGTCGACCCCGAAGTAGAGAAGTAGTGGTCTTCGAAGCGTTCTTCAAAGTTGGACTTGGACTCCCTGCCATCGATTTCCTATCAGAGGTGCTGGAAATGTTTCACATTACCTTACCTCAGTTATCCCCCAACGCCATCGCAAGGCTGGCGATCTTCGAATGGGCCCTTCGGGCCGAAGGATGCGAAGGAAGATCAAAGATCTTCGCCGCTACCCACGAAGCCACCTACCAACCAAAGCCACAGGACGGCCTCGGGGATACCAAGGTGTTGACAGCCTTCAGAAGTGTCAACTTTCAGCTTCGGAAGGAGCATGCACAACATTTCCCTGTGAAGGCTATCAATGACCGGTGGTATACCAACTGGATCCTCCAGTGGTCTTATGCCGAGGTCGGAGAAGACTCCAGCTTCGCAAGGTCCCTTCAAGAGATCTGGTTCCGGAAGGAGGCCGAAGTCACTCCGAACCCAAGCCTGCTATCAACGCGGCTTGGGTTGCTTTCTTCGATAGCCAGCCGCATGAGCATGCGGGATCTAGCGGAGGAATTCATCGCCCTCCAGATCCCGCCCCTCAGAGCCGACTGGCCAATAGCGTTTCAAAACGCTTCGGAGGGAGAGCTTCGAAGCCTAGGTAAATCTTCAATCTTCCTGCAATAATATATTAAGAAAGAGATAACATACTTATAAAATGATACCTCTTTTCAGTAGCTCCTTTGGTGCTAGCTCCGGAGCAGATAGCAAGAGCTACCGAACGGGTGCTCGGAGCCCCTACGGTGGCGGAGAGGTAGAAAAGAATAGAGCTGGTGGGAAGCTGGGAGCGCTTCAACAGAGTGTGGAGGGCTCTCAGAATGGAGCCCCCACCTCTGCCAGACTTCGACTCGATCGGAGTGGTCCCTCAGAAGAGGAAAGCCATCGCCAAGCCTTCGAAGAAGGCCGCCAAGACCCCCATCAAGAAGGGGAAGAAAACGACGAAGCCTTCTCCTCAGCTGACTCTGGTGTCCTCGCCTTCCTCCTTGGGCATTCGGAGCTCGTCTTCGGAAGACTCTAGAGAAAAGGACTCCGACGCCCGAGTGGGGAAGGCCCTCGAGAACTATCTTATTGATGATAGTGAAGACGAAGCCGTGGATGCAGCCGGAGCTCCTTCTCGAGAGGCTGCGGAGATAGGCACAACACCCTCCCTCGAGCCCATCGTCGCGAGCTCAAAGCTTGAGACAACTATTCCCAACTCGCTCGTGGCCGGGATGATAGTGCCAGAGGTCGAGGCGCCTGCAGCGGCTACACCGGAGTGGACTTCGGGGGATGACCTTGACGAGTATCTCCAAATGTACGAAGTCTTGGAGGACCCTGCAATTCTGCCTCAAGGCGCAGACAAAGGTATACTTCGAAACTTTTGCCTTTACTATTCCTGCAACAATTATTACCCACAAATATTCAGTAAATACCTTAATGATGTAGGTGCGTCGAGGAGTAGCATAGCTCCGATCAAAGATGGAGCTTCAACTTCCCTCGGAGTTGTGGCTCCGGTAGACACAATAGCTCCGACGACTGGAGTTGTCTCGGGCGAAGTAGTTCCGGCCGAGGGGGCATCAGTCAAAGGAGGATCTACCTCCGCCGGAGTCCCTGCTCTGACTTTTGTGCCCGGGAGGGGTAAGAGCATGACGAGCCGCGGTCCCCTCCCTACCTTGATGGCGACGCCTTCCTCCAACGATCCTCCGGCGAGCAATTCGGAGGAGGAGGAAGTCGTAGATGATCGCCAGACTTTGTCCTGGCTCCCTCTGTTGGTTCCATTCTTGGAGCAGCGAACGGGCCTCCGGGCGCTTCTGGAGCCCTTGGCGGACAAGGGCCAAGAAGTCGTAAACTCCGACTTGGTCTCTGTCTTGAGTGAAGCCAGAGCCTCGGAGCTCAATTTAGCCCTCGAAAGGACCGCCCCTTCAGGTATGCAACACACCACAAGTGCATTCAATCAATAAATAGAATTACTTGGTACTTAGTTGCTTTTTTGCAGCAATTTGTCCTTGCTAGAGCGGCAGTGACTTCCAATGAGCTCGAACCTAATCGGCTCAAGAGGAAGGTTACTACCCTCAAGTCTGCCCTTAAAAGCTTCGAAGATAAAACACTTCGACTGGAGGAGGAGCTCCTCGAGGAACGGAGGGCTAGGGCCGCCACCAATGAAGCACTCCGGATCGAGCAGCAGAGCAACACTGCACTCCAAACTTTGGCCCAAGAGGCCGAGGCCGAATGTGTGGTGCTCAGAGCGGAGGTGGAGAAGCTCCGGCAAGCAGCAACCACTTTAAGCACGCAACTTGTGGAACTCCAAGACTCACTTCAACAAGCCATGGCTCAGAAAAGCACTCTGCTGTCCAAAATGGCCGAAGTGTCTGCTACTGCTGCTGGGCTGGAGGCGGCGGAAGTGAAGAATGCTGCGATAGCAGAGCAAACCATGGATGCCCTTCGGAGCAAAACAAAACTCAAATAAACATAATCATAGAATTTTGAATGAAACTACAAAGCCAACAAAACAATTTTCTGCTACAACTTGTCCCTCTACAAGCTAAAGGAGCAAACAGAACAGTCCAAGCAAATAGCCAGGAACATTGAAAAAGCAAGAGGCTACTGAAACCATAGACAATGCAAAACGACGTATCAATTTCCAATGTCTTACCAACCATAGATAACTCAATCATACTGTATTGAATAATAATTAATCACATCGTCACGAAAAAGAATTGATGATCAAACATCATTTGGAAAATAAATAAATGTTAGCTATAATCTTGATCATGCATGCATTAATTTGTTAGTGTTGTAATTAGTGGCTTAGGCTAGTAGTGAGCTTAGTGGTGCATAGAGTGCATGCGTGTAGTTAGTGCGTTTCGTGGTGCTCAACCCTAAAATCTGGAGCCTTGAATGTAGCAAGGGAGTTAAGCTCCAGGTAAAGAGCTGGGAACGAGTGCGACTGTGGTGGCTAGAGTGCAAAAAATGTAGCCCTTGTGGTGTTGTGCTCGTGTGAGTTGCGTTGGCTACTACTGTGTATGTGTGTGTACATATATAAATAAGTTTGCATATGAAACCCAATAAGATTAGCTTTTCCCTGATGTCATTACTAATACACTGCGGTAGAAAAACATTGTAAATATACAAAATATGGCCAAAACAAGAACTTGCGGCACTACAGCACTACACAACATGAGTCTAATAATTAGAAGCCCTAAGCTAACAGGATTAGTATTCTAGGAAACGAAGTGTTGGCATGTATACCAAAATGTAATTGTTACTACTAAAAGTCAATATAAAATAATGACACAATTAACAGATAACATAAGTTAGAGCTACACTACTTGACTTGTGTGCTTTGGTTCTAGGTCACAAACTCAATGCTATAGAGACGTACAGAAGAGGCCACCTAATGCTGAGTGCTGCATTCTGTTAAAATTTGCACTAAATGGTTGGATCAGGAAAAGCTACCATGATATGGAAAGTACTATCAAAGAAGCCATTTCATAAGAGAATCTGACCTTGTAGTTTTCCACCTTAATTTGTTGGAGGTAAAACTCTAGGAGATGAGAAAATGGGCTTTACAGGATCAAAAAAATAGAAGTTTGGGCACTACAAAACATAATAACTTAATTCATTGTGATAACTTGCTTGCTCAGGCACATAGAGATTATGATGGAGATGATGTTAACCGAAAAGTAAACGTGATCAGTGAGGGCAAGATTTGACTCAAAGAATGACTTTACGGTCCCCATATCTTCCCAGTAACCATCAAATAGATAAGCTTGTCAACGAAGAACCATGAACATTGCATTCATAATCAGAGTTTTGTGCCAAATAAAGTTGCATACTCATTTTAGAATTTTGAACAATTCTTCATAGTATGGTGTTGTGACAATTTATGACATTGGAATTTTGTTGTACACATTCAACTTGGAGGATGATGAAGTTGTCAGTACCTGCACATTATAGTCTTTTGTATGTAGCCATTGGAATTACTTCTGAAGCAAAATCATTAGCCATTGGATAATGTCCTCTAATAGATACAGCACAAAGAAAAAGAGCATTAACACATCCTCAAAGTAGTGTAAAACATTTTTATCAGTTAGAGATCACCAACCCTTCGTTCATCACACCTGCAGTTTGCGCGCGATGTGGCAGTTGAGAGAGTGAGAATTGAACTGGGTAAGAACGTATATATTGTTTATCTCGCTGTTTATGCAGTTGCTCATCAGGATATCGATCAGCCTGTAACATCCCCAACTGGCCCCTGATAGCAAGAGCAAACAACTCAATCACTAATTATGTAGCTGACTTACGGTCCAATCAATCAATCAGCAACGGCATCAAACGCAACCGAAATCCCAAATTGATGCACACCCCAGTTAGCAAATACCTTGAATCCATGAGGCGGTTCGGCGAGGACGCAACTGGCGGTGGTTGCGGCGGCGGCCGCTCGGCGCGGGGCGGCTATAGGCTATAGAGAAGATCGTCATGGGCGTCAATTGTTGCACACCAGGTAGCAAATACATATACATGACGAAATGTGTGCGCGCGCGCGAGAGAGATAGGGAGGCTGGTTACGCGATTTAGTAAGCAAATCAGAAGTAGAAAGGGAGGGCTGGTTGCGCGTAGCTACTAGAAATAAACAGAAGGAAATCAGAGCAGAATCCGAGTAGGATTTACCGATTTAGAGTCCTGGAGAGATCTGAATCCGATTCCGAGGCGGACGGAGTCTGCTCGCCATGTTTCCACCGACCTAGGCGGCTACGGCTAGGTCTCCATAAATATGGAGATACCCGGCGTCCAGAGCTTCATCTAATTCCAGCTACGCTTGTTGGCGTCTCTCGTGCTCGTTGCCTCGTGTCGCGTCTACTGGTTCTCGATCGATCGCCGTCGTGTCGATTTCCCCCGGAGCAGCAGGATCGAGGCAAGGAGCGCAGACACAAGGATGTCCAGCTTCCTGGGCAACGACAAGGGTTACTGCCAGAGCTGCCGCTGCTGCTGGACGGCGGTGGTGCTGGACCACGCCACTGGCGACACCATCTGCACCGAGTGTGGGCTCGTCCTGGAAGAGCGCTACATCGACGAGACGTCGGAGTGGCGCAAGTTCTCCGACCCCGGCACCGGCGAGGACCACGACGATCCCAGCCGCGTCGGCGGCCGCACCGACCCCTTCCTGGAGTCCGCCCAGCTCGGGACCGTCATCGCCCCAGCCAAGCGGCAAGCCGGCGCCAATGCTGGCACCTCGCAGCCGCCGGTGCACATCAACGTCGGGTCGAGCCAAGACAAGACGCTGGTCAATGCGTTCCATGCCATCTCCGACATGGCGGATCGGCTAGGGCTCGTGACCACCGTGAGAGACCGGGCCAAGGACTTGTTCAAGAATCGGGGAGCAGGCCGGGCAGGCGATGGCGGCCGACTACATGACCCGCTTCGGCTCGCTGCTCGGGATGGACAGGCCGAAGCTGCTCGCGGCGAAAGAAGCGGCGCGGAGGGTGGAGATGAGCCTCGACGTAAGGCGTGTTATCATAAGTCTTGGCGTACTGTTGCATGGCATGTAGTCTGTTAGGTTTATCTATTCTTCAGCAAATAATGCGCATGAGGACCGATTCTTGTGGTTGCCATGCTGAACGTTAGGACATGCCGAGTTTAACTCTGGTTTTCTGGCTGTGCGCGCATTCTGCGTTGTAGTGGCACAGCATGCATCATGTTTGTTTTGCATCACAATAAGAGGAAGGAATGAAACCAGAAAACGCTGCAGCTTTTGTACGCAGCACCAAAAATTACTTTGTCCCTTGATTCGTTCAGTTCGTTCACAACGTTCTTTGCTCGCCGGAAGATTGGTCCTAGACCTAACAAGTGGTATCAGAGCACTTGGGTGATTGGCGAGCAATGGCGAGCGGGAGCGGCAGGTCAGTGACGCCGTCCGGCGACGCACACCGCAGCCGATCCGTCTCGCGAAGGCCACGGGGTGGACGTGGCGGTGGTGACCGCGTGGTGGTGGAGCGAGTAGTGGAGAAGGTGGCGTCGGCAGGTCCGGCGAACTATACGCTACTGACCAAGACCAACTACAATGATTGGTCACTACTGATGAAGATCAAGCTGGAGGCTCGGTTACTTTGGGAGGCGATTGATCCGGGCAACGTCGACACTCAGGTGGATCGCATGGCTCTCGATGCCATCTGCAGTGCGGTTCCACCCGAGATGATCTCGACGCTCGCGACTAAGTCGACGGCCAGGGAAGCGTGGGAGAGCGTGAAGATCATGAGAATAGGTGGAGAGCGAGTGCGCAAGGCAAGTGCCCAGAAACTTCGAAGGGACTATGAACAAATGGGATTCCGAGACGGCGAGTCTGTTGAGGATTTCGCCATGAGACTGACGAGCCTGACGAACCAGTTGGCAACGTTGGGTGATCCCGAGTCGACTGAAAAGATCGTCGCAAAGTATCTTCGCGTCGCACGACCCAGGTATCGCCAGCTCGTTGTGTCAATTGAAACTCTGCTGGACATTTCTTCGCTCTCGGTGGAGGAGGTCACCGCGCGCCTGAAGGCTGTCGAAGACGATGGTCTCGTCACCGGAAACCGAGAGGGCGGGGACAAACTCTATCTCACTGAGGAGGAATGGCTCGAGCGCTTCAAGCAAAAGGATCCGGACAGTCGACGTCGCGGCTCTGGAAGCAGTGGCTCCGGAGGTCGCGGTAAGAAAAACTCGGGGAAGAAGAACAGTGCAAACTCTGATTTCACCGGAGAACGCACTGGGCCGCCATCCCGTGGCAAGGACAAATGTCGGGCCTGTGGGAAAACTGGCCACTGGGCCAGGGAGTGCCGCAGCCGGCCCAAAAGGGAGGAGCAGGCCCATGTCGCCGAGGACAACGAGCCCACGCTGGCGCTGGCGTACACGGAGGGCGTCGCTCTTGGCGTCTCCGCTGCGCACCGCGTGGCCGTGCTGGCAGAGCCTCAGAGCTCGCCTCGCGCGGCCGTCCTGGCGGAACCGCCCCCCACCACAGCTCACGGGACCGAGCCGGCGGGGCCGCAGCGTCGACCTCCAGCCACAGCTCGCGCGACCGAGCCGGCGGGGCCGCAGCGCCCGCCTCCCGCCACATCTCGCGCGGCCGTCCTGGGTGAGCCGCCCCTCGCCACAGCACGCGCGGCCGTGCTGGCGGAGCCGCAGTGTCCGCCCCCCGTCCGAGAGGGCATCGCCTCCGGAGCCCCCGCTTCATCCCAGGCGACGGTGCTGGCAGAGAAGCGGAGCTCCCACACTGTCTCGCTTGCGCCGGTGAAGGAGGAGGCGTACACCGCGGTGGACAGAGCTGAGAAGACGAGCCCCCAGAGGTGGATCTTCGACACGGGGGCCTCCAACCACATGACTGGCAACCGGGATGCCTTTGCGGATCTCGACACCGGCGTGGTCGGCAAGGTGCGTTTTGGTGATGGCTCCGTCGTCCAGATCGAAGGGTGCGGCACAGTTCTTCTCGCGTGCAAGAATGGAGAACACTGGGTCCTCGGCAACACCTACTACATTCCGAAGCTCACTGCCAACATTGTGAGTTGTGGGCAGCTGGATGAAAGTGGATTCAAGATCCACATTGAAGAAGGATTCATGAGGATCCGTGACGAGCAGCTGCGGTTGCTGGTCAAGATTCGCCGAGGCCCCGGACGACTGTTCGTGCTCGACATCGACCTTGCACGGCCAGTCTGCCTCGCGGCATGCACCGGAGAAGATGCCTGGAGGTGGCATGAACGTTTCGCCCACATCAACTTTGCGGCCTTGCGAAAAATGGGAAGAGAAGGTCTGGTGCGAGGTCTCCCACCTCTGTCCCAGGTCGAGCAGCTGTGCGAAGCGTGCCTCGCCGGCAAGCATCGCAGGACACCGTTCTCTCAACAAGCCCTTCGGCGAGCCACAGAAGTGTTGGAGCTCGTTCATGGGGATATCTGTGGTCCAATCACTCCTGTGACGCCAAGCGGTAATCGTTATTTTCTCCTTTTGGTGGATGATTTCAGCAGATATATGTGGGTTGTTCTGCTGCCCACAAAAGATGGTGCGCCGGCAGCCATCAAGAAGGTCCAGGCAGCAGCAGAACGCAAGAGCGGCAAGAAGCTTCTTGCCCTACGCACCGATCGCGGGGGGGAGTTCACAGCTACTCACTTCAACGACTACTTCGCCGAGCTGGGTGTCCAACGGCAACTCACCGCACCCTACTCGCCGCCACAAAATGGCGTCGTCGAACGTCGGAACCAAACTGTGGTTGGGGCAGCACGTTGTATGTTGAAGGGAAAAAACCTCCCAGCCATTTTCTGGGGAGAAGCAGTCATGGCAGCCGTGTATGTGCTCAACCGATCGTCATCAAAGGGGGCTGGTGGTAGGACACCGTACGAACTGTGGACTGGGAGCACACCGTCGGTACACCATCTGCGCACATTTGGGTGCGTGGCTCATGTCAAGGACACGAGACCACACCTGCGCAAGCTAGATGACAGGAGTAAGCCCATGATATTCGTGGGGTATGAAGCTGGGTCGATGGCGTACCGAGCATATGATCCGACAACAAGGCGGCTGCATGTTACTCGTGATGTGGTGTTCGATGAAGAAACGAAGTGGAACTGGGACTCCAACAAGGTTGACAGCGAGTTCATCATCGAGTATGTGGCGGCCGAACATCCAGAGGTGGTGCTCACGCGACCCGACGAGCGGCTGCCTCCAGAGGCAAGAGATGCCTCGCCAAATTTGGCATCACCAGTACAAGAGCATGTGCTGCCAGGACCGGCTGTGGTGCATGTGTCACCACCAGGAGGTATGGAAGATGGTTTGGATGCAGACCAGGAAGAAGAAGCGCCCCTGAGATTTCGAACTCTGCAGAACATTGAAGAAGCAGGGCCGGCACTTGGGCTCATGGGGCAAGAACACCAAGCTGAGTTGTTGGTGATGGACATAGAGGAGCCGACTTCTTTCCAGGAGGCTTATGAGCATGCTCCCTGGCGAAAAGCAATGCAGACTGAGATGGATGCAATAGAAGAAAATGGGACATGGCATCTAACAGAAGCTCCTGCAGGGCACCGTCCAATCGGTTTGAAATGGGTATTCAAGACTAAGAAAGATGCAACAGGCAAGGTTATCAAACACAAAGCTAGACTCGTGGCAAAGGGGTATGTGCAACAGCAAGGAGTGGACTTTGACGAAGTGTTTGCGCCAGTGGCAAGACTTGAGTCAGTTCGGCTCTTGCTAGCATATGCAGCAGGACAAGGCTGGTCCATACATCATATGGACGTAAAGTCCGCTTTCCTCAATGGAGAACTCCAAGAAGAGGTGTATGTTACACAGCCACCGGGATTCACTGTAGCCGGAGATGAAGACAAGGTACTGCGCCTGTCGAAGGCACTGTATGGGTTACGCCAGGCTCCCCGAGCGTGGTATGCCAAGTTAGATGCAGCACTGTTGGGACTTGGATTTCATCGCAGTGAGTCTGAACATGCTGTGTACATGCGTGGGGGAGGACTTCATAATCAGCACAAGCTCATAGTCGGAGTGTATGTGGATGACCTTATTATTACTGGTGTTGACATCACAGAGCTCAAGCAGTTCAAGAAAGAGATGCAGAACACATTTCAGATGGCTGATCTGGGTCTGTTGAATTATTACCTTGGCCTAGAAGTGAGGCAAGATGGCAGTGGGGTATCTGTGAATCAAAAGGCATACGCATTGAAGATTCTAGCAACAGCAGGGATGGAAGGTTGCAATCCGAGCTCAACCCCGATGGAAAATCGACTGAAACTAAGTAAGTCAAGTACAGCTCCTCTTATTGATCCTACTCAGTATAGAAGAATTGTTGGTGCTTTGAGGTACTTGGTGAACACTAGGCCGGATTTGGCGTATGCTGTTGGCTATGTTAGCAGATTTATGGAGAAGCCCACTGTAGAGCACTTAATGGCTGTTAAAAGAGTGCTTCGGTATATAGCTGGGACTGCAGATTTTGGCTGTCACTACGGGAGAAGGAAGGGTCCAGGAAAACTGATCGGCTATAGTGATAGTGATTTAGCCGGGGACGTTGATACACGCCAGAGTACCACGGGAGTACTATTCTTCTTGCATGACAGTTTGATTACCTGGCAGTCTCAAAAACAGCGGGTGGTGGCCCTCTCTAGCTGTGAAGCAGAGTATGTCGCGGCAGCCACAGCGGCGTGTCAAGGCATTTGGCTAAGCAGGCTGCTGGAGGAGTTCCAAGGGGAAGAGGAAGCTAACCCCTTCACATTGAGAATTGATAATCAGTCAGCCATCCAACTGAGTCGTAACCCAGTGTTTCACGACCGCAGCAAACATATTGATACCAAGTATCACTTCATCAGGCAGTGTGTGGAGGAAAACAGGGTGAGGGTGGAGCATGTCAACACCAACAACCAGCTGGCTGACATATTAACAAAGTCACTTGGACGTGATCGCTTTGTCGAGTTACGTACAAAACTTGGCATAGCCAAGGTGGAAGAGGTACGTCAAGCTTAGGGGGGAGAATTGTTATCATAAGTCTTGGCGTACTGTTGCATGGCATGTAGTCTGTTAGGTTTATCTATTCTTCAGCAAATAATGCGCATGAGGACCGATTCTTGTGGTTGCCATGCTGAACGTTAGGACATGCCGAGTTTAACTCTGGTTTTCTGGCTGTGCGCGCATTCTGCGTTGTAGTGGCACAGCATGCATCATGTTTGTTTTGCATCACAATAAGAGGAAGGAATGAAACCAGAAAACGCTGCAGCTTTTGTACGCAGCACCAAAAATTACTTTGTCCCTTGATTCGTTCAGTTCGTTCACAACGTTCTTTGCTCGCCGGAAGATTGGTCCTAGACCTAACAAGGCGCAGCCCACAGTCCATCGTCGCCGCCATCATCTACATGGTGTTGCAGCGGACAGGCGCCAACAAATCCATCAGCGATGTGTCGACGGCCACCGGCGTCGCCGAGGCAACCATCAAGGAGACCTGCAAGGAATTGAGCAAGCATACCGAGCTGCTATTCTCCTCCTAATTAAGCGGATCATGCGGATGGATGACGTACGTGCTCTTTAATTTTTCGTTTCTTGGTGCAATTAATCTGTTCTTAATTCGTTATATTGGCATGTGCTGCATTCCAATGTATGTCGAATTATTATTATTTGAATAAATGCCAGATGAACTAAATTACGTGTGTGTATATATATGCATGTATCGTACATGCATGTGGTTGTCTGAATGTGCAGTACTGTTTTTAGTGATGACGTGTACGTCCAACTAACCATGTTATACAAGTAATTTCGTTTAGTTACATAGCTCAGTCACTCACCGGTTGAAAAGAGAAATAATAGGTTTAGTCACAATAATAAACAATAAACTGAATACCATCGTATATGAGATGTACCAAGAAAACAATAATTTAAATAACCATCTGACCAACCAACATTTCAATTATATAAGTTGAGACTGAACAAGTAAATGTTAATGACACATAACACATAATAGAGTGCTACTTTTTCTCAGCCATGGCTACATATAAATCTGCAAACTATAATTCAGACAATAAAATGAGTAGCATATATTAGTGCACATCAAACCAATTGGAATCTTTTTATACGAGAGTGCTGTTTGCATAAAAAATAGATTTAACCTTTCTTAAACTAGTGCTAGAACATGAAGTACCAGCAGGAGTAGAAAGAATCTTCAGCCTCAGAATGTTACCAGTATTTCTTCATGATATAAGTAGACATCTCAAAACTCAGTCAAGCTATTGTGCTACTTTTAACCTATTTTACTTTAGGGCAACAATACACGAGACACAACGAATTGAATTGTCCTAATGGATTAAAATCCATATTATGCTCAATTTCCTACATTCCTCATTCAAAATCACACTCGGGCTGTTAGAGATATATGCTGAATATAGGTGTTTAATCTGGTTACAAATAGACTTTGAGTTGTATTAGGGATATAATTAGAGTCCTTGTCTAATACTCTATCTATGGGGCTATATATATAGATGGCCAACCCTGTTATGTAACCACCAAGAGATCTAGACAACCTAGGTGATCGGTTTGGGTGGCGGCATTGTCGCGGTGTGTCCGGATGTCAGTGTAGGCACCGTTTTATGGGGAGGAGCGTCCGTAGTCATGCCCTAGAGTCGTAAGACTTTGTTACCAAAATATCGTGCTTCGGTCACTACAAGAAAATAGAAAATTTTCGTCGGCTAAAGCCGACGGAAGTTAGCTCGATACCGACGGAAGAAGCTAACTTCCGTCGGAAAAATGCTAACTTCCATCGGCATTTGGCCGATGGAAGTGTTTCGACGGAAGTTGGCTAACTTCCATCGGCCGCCGACTGAAGTTCTAACTTCCGTCGACCATGCCTAGCCGACGGAAGTTATCGGGACATTCTGCCACGTCGGGAAAAAAACATAACTTCCGTCGGCCAAACATTAGCCGACGGAAGTTACATGCCAATAACTTCCGTCGGCTAATGTTTGGCCGACAAAAGTTATAGTTTTTTTTGCTTTTTTCTATACTGTACATTCTATCATATTACATCCTCAAATTTTTGTTATATTTCCAATTACATGTTCAAGTACACTTCAGCATAACAGATTTTACATCAAAATATCAATCAATTGTTTCTGTGTTATTATTATTATTATTATTATAAATCAAACTGCTGTCAAATAAAGAGATTGGACAGTAATACATTCCGATGACATGTTCAAGTACATTCCAGCATAACAGATTTCACGTCCAAATATCAAACTACAGAAAGAGAAGTAAATGAATCTACTCACTATAGAAAACATAATCAATGAACTTTCAGCTAATTTTCTAACCCCAATGCCATCTCCTCTTAAGTCTTTTAGCTCCTTCTCCCTCAGTTTTCTGAGCGCCCAGGAGACGTTTCAGATAGTAAATATGGCTTCATCAGGTGATTTAAATAGCATAGAATTAGTTCAGCTTCAAATATTACAAATACAAAATTGAAAAATGAATAAAGGGAGACACATAGAATCATCAAATAAAGAAAATAAGGAATACATGTGCATAAGGACAGCGTATTCAATGCAATGTCTATTTATCCTTGAGTTACCAAGCTGTTATGTCTTTTGTTGCCAAAACTTTTATCTCGTTGAGACAAATGTGCTCCCAAATTTAGTCAACAGGGGGAAAGCCTGATAAGTGATAAGAGATAACTAGTAAGTCAAAAACAGTAAGACAGGAAGCTAAACAGTCCAGTATAAATCAAGAGCGCAGCATCAATTTTCCCAGAGTACTTGTTTACAAATAAACAATGAGTTACCCATTCATCCATTCACTTCTACAATGAAACCATTCGTCCATTCACTTCTACAAAGAAAACATTCATCCATTCTCTTCTACAAAGAAACCACCAAAAAACACTCAACAAAAATATCAAATCAAAGTGATTGCAATATTTTTAGTGCATGTCTTTGATACACAGAGAGCATATCTTCAATTATGTAAAGAGAAAAATGAAACATACATGAGGTAGGAGTGGTTAGATTCCCCTTTTAACACATAAAAGCAAGGTTACTAAAGTACTAATTAAGGCATTACGTTTGAACCCCATGCAAATTGTTTAGAGGCCCCTTCCATAACAAACTGCAGAACTGATCTTACAGGCCAAATAGAACATACTTAGAAACGAAACAATAAGTTTCTCAATTGAGGCCACCAACAAACTTTGCAGTTCTTCAAATAGTAAAGCACACTCTCATTCTCATTAGCTCTGCATCATAGGTTATTATGCAAGAACAACTACTCTGAACCTACTCGTTTTAAGTATAACATGAATTTGGTTTTTTTCTGCAGCATATCCTTTTTTGCTGAATAGCATCTCAACACCTCATAGCTTCCACCCTAATAGGATAAAAGTCTTCATGGCAGTTTCATATGCAACTATACTTGACTACTTGTATCCACTCTTACACCACGAGCCATAGGAGTTCACGACCAGAAATTCCACAAAGACAAAATTCAAGGGTTGAAACCAAGCAGACGATAACAACACATACCGGTGGAGGTGCCAATCGGCATCCAGGAGGTCCCTGCAGTGGCGTAACATGATCGCCATGCCCCATGCCCACATGGCCACACGGCCCTCACGAAGGGTTCAACGTCGTCTGAGAAGGAACAAATGCACCATCAGAAATCACAACCACAAAAAAACTAGGGTTCAGGATGACTGGGATCTGAGACACGCCTACGCATGGTGGGCAGGAGGGCGAGGCGGGGAGGCGTGAGAGGTGCGGAGGCGGACCGTGGAGGCGGGCGAGAGGCGGGGAGGTGGGTGGTGGGCGGGAGGGCGAGGATGGGGAGGCGCGCGGCGGTGAGGCACGGAGGGAGTCTGGAAAAACCTAGACGCACCGGGGGAAAATAGGGCGCGCCGCTGATTTGGGGAAAAAATATCTTCCGTCGGCTGAGGAGTGGGCTGACGGAAGTTAAGGTTTTCTTTCGTCGGCCCATAAAACCGATGGAAGTTATGGTTAACTTTCGTCAGCTCGATCTGGCTGTTGGAAATTCGTTTTCTTTCGTCGGTTTTACCAAAAGCCGATGGAAGTTAATTTAGCCGACGAAAATGTTCTGTTTTCTTGTAGTGGGTGTTGTCTTTTTGGTGTGATTTTCTCATGGCGTCTTTGATCTTATTAGTTCCGCTGCGTTAGGCCATACAGGCCTGATTTTCGTAACACTAACAACGAAAAGTGTCTTATATTCTAGTTCTAGTTTCCTATAAAAACATGTTAATTTCGTCTTCCCTTGTTTTCATACAAGGCTACAATCATTCTCAATAACTATACTTTGTTTATTTAAAATTAGAACCTAGCTTATTCTTGTTCTTTTAAGTCTTTGTTCATTTATCTCTACTAAAGAGAAATTTTAGACTGTCGCTGCTTCCTGCTAACCTGACAGTGAAAACACCATGAAATGTGTCAACACATCTAACACACACAATAATCAGCAGGATAAGGTGATGCCAACATACATCTTGCACAAATAAAACTAAATTTCAAGATTGGTGAATCATAAGAAAATCAACAAGATCCAGTTTCCCGCGCATAATATCTCCAGCTTCATAATGTACATAAAGCAGGTGATTTTAACTTTGACTAAGTACATCCTACGAACTGATACGGGAAATCAGATGAACCGACTCACCTGTTCCTTCTGCATATTTATCGGCTGACCCGTCGCGACCATCACTACAGCTCATGTCAAGAAATCAATTTCATCAGTCAGTGCAGGCACGTATCAAACTAGCTACCAACAAAATAGGGCGGAAAGGGGGGAAAAGGGCACGATCCCAGGGGGTGCAAAGAAGGCAGAAATGCGAACTCACCTTATCAAACTAGACCAAGAGCGAATCAGGGAAAGGTGGGACGAAGGTCCGACGCGGCCGGGTTGGGATGCCGACGGCGATCTCAGGTCTCAGGTTCTCAGCAGAACACGCCTAGGGTTCCTGTGCCTTCGTTGATTGAGATCCTGTCACAACACTAAAATATTCAGAGTTTAAGTTGAGACAAATATTCAGAAAATGGAGTTTGAACAACACGTTCTCGGTTCTAATTATAAGCTATCAGTTAGGCTACATAATGAATCCACCAACTTTCTTCCTCCATTGCATTGCATCCAATTATATAGCTGGAATAATTCAAAATTACAGCAAAGTGTATAGACAAATTAAAGTGCTTTTACAGCCTTTGGCTAAAGAAAAACATAAAGCAACAAGCACGGACAAAAAAATAACATCTTTTCTCTCCCTCAATCTCTTCTACTAAATATTTGTGAGCTTCTCTTTTCTAAAACAAACTTGGTTCTAACAATACCACCCCGGCAAGCTTCAACTTGCCCTCAAGGTGAGAAGTCTGAGAACGTTCACCTTATAAATAGAACATCCTCCCAAGTAGATTCAACTATAGTCATGTTTTGCCAATAAATCAGCCATTGTTCAACATGTTCTTCCCTCCTTAGTATTACCCTGTGATCAAGTATCGTTAGTGGTACAATCTTCATCCTACCGTCCTCATTCATCGGAGGCGATCCTGACATTGGAACTGCACCACATGTTTAATTTCTTCAATTGACTCACATGGAATACATGATGTATCCCCGCTGTCTCTGAAAATTGTAGTTTATAAGCCACATTGCCAATCTTTTGAATAATTTTGAATGTACCATAATATTTGGATCAGAGTTTGAGGGATCCTCTCAGCCCAAAAGCATTTTGTCTATAAGGTTGCATCTTCAAGTAGACCATATCTCCATTCTTGAATGTTCTTTCAGTTCTTTGTCTGTCAGCAAATTTCTTGATTCTCTCCTAGATAGTATGCAAGCTCTCCATCTTAGCAAACACTTCTTCCTTCTATTGTATCATGATTCTCGCTTCTTCAGACACATTACATGGGATTGAAAATTCACCAACTTGTGGGTATGGATAACTATACAGTGCTTCAAAGGGTGATATTTGTCAAGAAGTATGATATGTGCTATTGTACCACTATTCCGCTAGAGATAGCCAATTCATCCAAGACCTTGGTTCCTTCAAAACCATGCTCCTCAAATATGCTTCCAAACATTGGTTCACTCTCTTAGTCTATCCATCAGTTTAAGGATGGTGGCAGTACTGAATTTCAGTGTAACATTTAACTTGGTAAAAATCTCAGTGAACAAGTGGCTAGTGAATATTCTACTATGGAAATAGGTAGGCCATGCAACTTATAGATGTTATCTATAAAAACCTCTACCACATCATTGATTGTATAAGGGTGAGACATTGTAATAAAGTGTGCATATTTAGTGAATCGATCAACAACCACTAGCACCACTTCTTTCCCCCTTGATTTAGGTAATTCCTCCATAAAATCCATGGACAAATGTGTCCAGGCCATGTCAGGAATCTCCAACGTGTCCAATAGTTTAGAAATATGTAGATGTTCAGACTTAGTAAAATAAATTGGACATTCATATACCCATGTATTCAGATCTCTCTTTAGACCATCGTAGTGAAAGAGCTTTTTCAGCCTTTGGTAAGTGGCCTGAATACTTGAGTGCCCCCTAAAAATAGAAGCATGAAAATTATTGACACTAGCTTCAGCTCCTCATATATATAGTAGTGAGACATAAAAAATCATAGTAAATATGCATCAAATGTGTGCGACTGTTTACTGATAAGAAATATTATCCGGTACCTAACATGTATAAAAAAATATACATCCAAGAATAATGCCCTCGACATACATGAAACATTCTTTCTAAATATAAATGAATGACAACCTCTCTGCATAGTGGCATGGAATATAAATGAAGATATGATCATATCACCTATATTAAGAAATATCATACTAGTATGACATCGAACAAAATAAATATATATAATAAAAACATAGAATATATGTCTCATCATGGTATGAGATATCATATTTATCATCATGATTGCACACGTAATATAAATAATTATATAGATACACACATATATAAAATAAATAATATATGCAATGATAATGTCTCTCTAAATATAATATTTATCGGTATGGCACTAAACACATGTCGTTAAAAGATATGCAACAATAAAAATATAATATTTATGGGTACGACACCATACACGCATGTCCAAAAAAGTGTACATATGCAATGATAAAAAAATAAGTATGCATCAGGCCATGTAAAACATTACGCTCCAAATCTTCATTAATAAAAGGACACTGATATCATATCTCAAAGAAAACATATATTGTGAGATGAAAATTATACAGTTAGCTTCAACACGTATCTTTAAATTAAAAAGAAGATATATATATATATACACACACACAAAGATAAATAATTTACAAATAAGATTGATCACATATTTTTACGGATGTCAACCACATATTTGAACAATAAATATAATTAAATAAAAAATAAATATAATTAATAGAGAGATGCTTTTGACCAAGTCATAAAAGTTACTATATATATTTTGCATGCACAGTGTAGTGTGGGACAGCTTTTTTTCCCGTGACAGCATGTGCAGGAATTGGAGCTTGCATGTAATTCTGCTATTAAAAAAAGAGAAGAAAAGAAATGGAGACATGAGTATACAGATCCCCACGTACAAACGCAAGTTCCACTTTTTTTTTTTGCATGCACATTTATTTTGTTCCACGTACAGGTCGGGTCCCCGCAGACCTGCTTTTATATTTTAAAACACATATTGGAAACCCGATAGCCGTCTTTACTGCCGCAAGTTGGGGAGCCGGGACGACAACACGGTGGGTATAAGTCATTGGTTTAGTGGTTGAGGTCTTGAGGATTGCTAGGATTTTTTTGTATCATCACATATTCGATATTTGGGCTACACATATTGCGTTTTTTCTCCTAAGTCGGGGATCCGCGGGTCAAAAAATAAACTCGGACCCGCCCCCACTCTTATACGGGGCCCCGACTCGGCAGACCCGCGGGGGAAAAATTGGCCCCGACCCCGGCCCCGTAGGGGCGGGTCCCCGGCGGGTCCCCGGACCCATCGGGTGTATTGCCACCCCTACTGCTGCAGGAAGAGCACACACTGCTGCGGAGGAAACACGCACCGGAGAGCGAGTGACCGCGGACGAGGGAAGAAAGAAGATTGCTCTTCTCAATCTTCTCAAATCCAAGCACACAAAAATCAAGGAATCACAAGAACAAGAAAGGAGGGTTGCTAAGGTATAGAAACACAAAAGCCTTCATGTAGAAAATTACTGCACTTTAATACTGCATGCATGGATTAGTAGTGGATGTTTGGGCTTGCAAAAATAGTGGCGTATGTGCGCATGAATACAGGGCATTTGTTGCCCAGCTAGCTACTAATAAATGGGTGCTCGGTGTGTTGCGAGGTCAAACAAGGAATCTAGGTGGTGAAGCTGCTGTTTGTCAGCTTAAGTTCATAGAAGCAAAGCTCCAGTGTATATCATTGGAGGGGTGTTTGTCGCCACAAATATCTGTGTTTTCTTGTACTTTCTTTTTGTGTTTATTCCTTGAGTTCTTGTGAGTTCTTGGGATTTCTAACAATTGGTATTAGAGCCTCAAGATCTTGCTTGTGGCCATGGCGATGGCCCCTCATGGTGTCGGGGGAAGCACGGTGTCAATGTCATACCCGGTGCTCTCGCCGGCAAACTACATGTCATGGGTGATTAAGGTAGAGGTAATCCTTGATGCCCAGGGCATTTGGGAGGTGGTGTCTCATGTGGTGAGGAGGTGGATGAGCGGAAGAACAAGACAGCAAGGGCGCAACTTCTCCAAGCGTTGTAGGAGGATATCCTCATGCAAGTTTCGATGAAGAAGACCACAAAGGAGGTATGGGACAGCCTCAAGACGAGGTTTGTCGGCGCCGATTGTGTCAAGGCGGCTCATCTTTCAACTCTCAAGGGCGAGTTCGACAAGCTACGCATGACGGAAGGGGAGCTGTTGGACGACTACACCGATAAGATCAGTGGCAGGGCGGCGAGGTACGCTAGTCTCGGATCGACGCTCGACGACACCTCCATGGTGAATAAGCTCCTCGACACCATCCCCGATAGGATGTATCCTATGGTGACGAGGGGATTGTTTATAAGGCATAAACTCGGGTTTGATAGGCAACCGATGCTCTGCGAGCTCGCGGCTAAGGGCATTTCGTTATACTCCCACACAAAGCAATCAACGCACGACCGAAGTAACTTTATTACCTCAGCCTTATCACAAGCCGGTAAATTCTGATTTACAAAAGTCGGCCTCGGAATACTACCATCTCCTATGTCTACCTCCTCTAAAGGGTCGACCGACACAAAACCTTGACCTAACTTCTCTACCTCACTAAAATCCTCAATGGCTTCAACGATACTATCTTTAGAAGACCGATATTGCTCTACATGAGACTTTAACCAATCAAGATTGCTTCTACCTGACATGATAACTAGTTCAGAGATAACCGAGCTACACTAGCTGGCTTTATAGAGACTGGAACAAACCTCCCCTCAGACACGCTAACAAAGTTGTAATTTCATAGGTCTCTACCTAACAGACACTCTACCTTATCATGGATGGCGTCTATAGACACATCGGCCAAAGCAACCTGGGCCGAAGTGTCAACTAGCACAACCTCCATGTCATCGTCATCCCACTCGATCAAACATTGGTGCATGGTAGATGAAATACAGTAATTGCGTGAATCCAATCACGCCCAAGTAGTACACTATAGTTACCTTGCACACCTACCACGAAGAATGTTGTCGGCAACGTCTTGTTGCCCACCGTTAGCTCTAGAGAAAGCACACCCTTAGCCTCAAAGCTCTTGATGTTGAAGTCGTTAGGCGTCAAGTTAGTCTTCATCAAGTCCTCCTCATTTTTGCCGAGCTTCTTCAAAAGAGAGTACTACATCAGGTTGACAGTGGCGCCTCCGTCTATGAGCATCCTATAGATCGGCTTGCCGTCAATGTGTCCTCGAACGTATAGGGGCTTCAAGTGATGAGCCAACTCCTCGGGCTTCTCGAAAATAGCTTCACACAGGCCAAGGTTTAGTTGAGTGACCTCAGCCTCATCTCCTAGCGGACCAAACTCAGCGGGAAGCATCACCACATTCACATCAATCGGTTGAGGGAGTGGTCCCTCCGAGATAGGTGTGTAGTTATCATCAAGGATGTCATCATCGTCATCACTTAGAGTAGGAGACGAGTTGTCAACCGCAACTGACTTGGGCTCCCATACCTGCTTGGGTACTAGTTGGGAGTGAATCTCCTCGAAAATCATGTCATGCTCATCCTCGGCCTTCTTCTCTCTCATCTCTTGGGATCAAAAATGCTATAGATGCCTCCTCTAGGACTTGGTAATGCATGGAGGTGCCAACGAGGGTTATGGCTTCGTGTCAGGAGCCACGAACTTGCTCTTGGAATTTTTGGCCGAATGGGAATTACTCAGATCGACCTCAACATTTTTGTGCTTAGTGAGGGCACCTCCCTGTACCCTATCGGTCAGACCAGCCTTACTGGGCTGGTTTGACCAGGCCTTGTCGGTCGGACCAGCCATGATGGGTTGGTTAGACCAGCCATTGCCGGACGACTGAAAATTGTAAGTCGGATTAGACACAGTAGGCCAGTCAGACCAGGGTGGTGCTAGCAGTTTGACCGTCCCTAAGGCTATGGTCAGACCTGTAGGTCTCTCCTCGGCCACCTTCTATGGCTCGTCTATGTTCTACTCTGGTGGGGTCCCCTCGGGGATTGGGACATCCTAGGAACCCACCTTGACGATGATGACCTTAGAACTTCGGTCTAGTCATCCCTGTA
Source organism: Zizania palustris (assembly GCA_019279435.1). Lineage (NCBI taxonomy): Eukaryota > Viridiplantae > Streptophyta > Magnoliopsida > Poales > Poaceae > Zizania > Zizania palustris. Next base: position 78,937,424 of record JAAALK010000079.1, read on the forward strand.
GTGCGATGAATAGCTGAATAAAGACGTCGCCTCCTGTCGCGCTCATCTACCCCTGCATGTTATGGATCTCGGGCGGCATAAATGGAGCACCCGTAAAAAAGTAAGGAAATGGGTAACCAGCAGGAGGAAAGTAATATGGGGTCCACTATGCCATCGGGAACTAGTACGGAGGTGGAGGCATCGGTGGCTCTAGTGGTCTTACCCACCGTGGGTCGAACTCATTCCTTCACAGAGTGTTCGGCCACACTAGAGGCCCTGGCCGAGTGCTCTCCTTCTCGGCCCTCTTCTTGTGCTTCTGGAGTAGCATCTCATGTCACCTTCGCCTTCTTATGTGATTTAGCCGAAGACGCTACATTGGTGTCCACCTTACAAATCCCTACCTCAAGATTCTTCGTCACAAGCATCCGCGGGCGAGGTTCTCTAATTATGACCTGCTCGGGCTGAATTAGCACCTTCTTCTCATCAAGATCGATGGTGTTCATGGGGAAGGGGTTTTGGTCGAGCTTCATTTTGGGATTAGTATCCAATTTCAATCGTCATTCCTCTATGGCCGATTTAACCTATCAACGAAAAATATTACAATAATTAGTAGAATGGGAATGCGAATCATACCACTTACAGTTAGCGCGTTTCTTCAAATTGTCGGCAGTGGGGATGACGTGACCCTTAAACAACCTGAGGAGTCTCTTCTTCAACAAAAATCAAATATCTTCTTGCACTTGGTCACGTCAAACACATATTTGACTTCACTGGGCCCACCCTTTGTGGGAGACGGCCGTAACTCAGAGCAAGTAATGGGTTTGGACTTACTAGCACTATCACAGAAACGTACATTAGTGACGGGCATGTCCCCCATCACCCTTATCGCGCCAGTAAAACCCTATCATTAATGATGGGTAAATACCCATCACTAAAGGGTCACTCCAGTTCCCCTCTGTGGACTGTATGCCCCCCTTTAGTGATGGGTAACCAATGTTACCCGTCACTAAAGGTCATATTTAGTGACAGGGGGGACTTTACACCCGTCACTAATGTGCTCATTATTGACGGGTGATTATTATCACCCATCAATAATAATATGGTCATTTTCAAAAAAAATGTAGGCTGCATCCTGAATCATAGCTAGGATTTGGAAGCCAACATATGCAACATCCAAAGCATATCACATATAATTCTTAGGTAACAAAAGAACGGGTACTGCACAAGGACTAAGGCTTTCACGGACGTACCCACGATCAAGAAGGTCCTGTACTTGGCGCTCAATTTCTTTTGTCTACTCCGGATTGGTGCGGTACGCTGCACGATTAGGAAGAGACGCCCCCGGGACCAAATCAATTTGGTGCTCGATGCCGCGTATCGGTGGCAGCCCGGGTGGTATCTCAGCAGAAAAAACATCTTTAAACTCCTGCAAAAGGTCAGTGACTACAACAGGAACAGAGCTAGGAATGTTCACAAGTGAAAACAGCACGTTCGTGCAAATCAAGCCATATATCATGGGAGTATCATCACAAATTTTAGCAAGGTCAGTTTTAGTTGCAAGCATGACACGTCCTTTCAGATTAATAACTTGTGATGAAGGAGAAGCAAGTTTATCTTTCTGTTGCCTCGAAAGCGTTTTGGCTACTTGCTGATTTTCAGAAGGTTGTTTGCTCTTTTGGGCGTCCCTAGCATGTTTTTCTTGTTCAAATTTCACAATTTCAGCAGGAGTCATAGGAAGCAATGTAACTTTCTTTCCTTTATACATAAATGTGTACTTATTGCTCCTACCATGGTGTGTAGCATCAATATCATACTCCCAAGGTCTACCAAGTAACAGAGAACATGCTTGCATTGGTACTACATCAAAATCAGCAACTCCGAAGTATGTACCAATGGAAAATTCGATGTGAGCAGTTTGTGTTACCTTGACCTTACCGCTATTATTGAACCATTGCACATGGTAAGGGTGTGGATGCGCATGTGTGGGAAGTTGAAGCTTCGTTACCATGTCGTGGCTCACCAAATTGTTGCAACTACCGCTGTCGATGATGACACGTACACGACGGTCATTGACGACGAAGAAGGTCTGAAATAGATTATTCCGTTGTGCCCGATCGTCCTGCTCCATGTGAGTGCTCAAGACGCGTTGTACAATAAGTGCTTCAAGGTCGGCAGAGGCATCCGGCGCAAAAACAGCGTCATCGTCGAATGTATCGTCATCTCCTGCAATGTTAGCAGCATGCGCTTATTCATCTTCAACATCACTAGCACTTACGTAGCCACCGTCTTCCGTAGCAATATAAGCCCGCTGACTAGGGCAGTCCTTCATAACGTGGCCAAACCCTTTGCATCTGTGACACTGGATCGCTGCAGAACGTGCAGTAGAGGCCGCCGAGGAGGTGGTCTTGGCTGGCGCCTTGGATGCTGCAGCCTTGGAGCTCTCAGCCTGGGCTGTAGATGTAGAAGGGGCTGATGTAACCATCGGTCGAGAAGGTGGTGGTGGTCGTTGCTGCTGCCCACTTGAGCGTGAAGTAGAACCACCAATGTTGGTCCTCATGCTGCGTTGTGGTTGTTGGCGACCCTGCAATTCTTTTTCTGCAAGCATAGCAAGGTGGAAAAGACGAGTGATAGTATTGTATTCTTTATAATCAATGATATCCTGAATTTCACGTCTTAAACCACCATAAAAACGGGCCATTTTATCCTCATTGTCCTCCTCAATTTCAGCACGCATGCAACCTATTTGCAACTCCTGATAATACTCCTCTACCGATTTATTTCCTTGGTTTAGGCGCTGCAATTTTTTTTCTCAAATCATGTTTATATGAAGGAGGGACCCATCTACCACGCATTTGCCGTTTTAACATATCCCAAGTTTGTGGTTCATTGCCAACCTGAACTATTTCAGTCCACCAAAGAAGAGCATATCCAGTGAAGTCACTAGTAGCTAAGCGCACGCGGTGGATAGCAGGAACCATGTGAGCATTAAATTTTTGTTCGACTGACATCTCCCAATCTAAATATGCATCTGGATCATAGGTGCCAACAAAATGAGGTACTGAAAATTTTACCTTAGAGTAGGGATCATGATCATTGTTCCTGTGGTTGTCATTGTTACCTCGTGGAGGGCGGTTGCGGTGGCCGCCCATACCTTGACGGTTGAACTGAAAGCGATGACGTGCAGCCTCATCAGGGTCAATGCCATTGTTCGCGGCATAGGATAGGTCGTCTTCCTCTCCAATATGGTCGTATTCCTCTTCAACATGGTCATCGTTGGCTCATGCAGCAGGCAAACGTGTTTCCAAGGCAGTCATTCGGTCCACTAGGTCAGCCACAGTACGCGCGAGACGTTCGATGGAATGTTGGGTCTGCCGCTGAGACTCTAGTAGAGCACGTCGTGAGACACAGTCATTAAAATCAGATGGAGGGGTACCGCTGTTATCTGCCATGTTAGTGAAAGACAACACAACAAAGAATAATCCTTATGGAAAACAGCTAGGTGGGGTGGTGGGTGTGTGGTGGAAGCAATCCGTCAAGCATCTTACCCACGCTTGCAAGTGTTCTTACCACGCCGCAGTGAGGTCACCGGCCTACAAGTGATGAACCAAGTGGAGGGTGGTGGCAATTGCAAGGAATGAACCTGTCCTGACCAAGAGAAAGGTGTAGCTTGGAAGGCAAAGTGAGTAGCAAGGATTAGCGATAGTAATAACAGTTAAACCAAGTTCAATAAGTATTCCCTAGTACTCGTCAAAGTTGCTGGCCTTACTGCTCCCAAAGTGAAAGTTCAAGCAAAAGAGGGAAACTATGTGCCCAAAAATGAAAAGGAAGCAAAAACAACAGGCCAATTTCAACTCTCTACAGATCGGACAAGGGATCGGACAAGCAGAAGCTGCCAATGCCTGCCTCAGATCGGACAAGAGTTCGGACAGGAGTTCGGACAAGAGTTCGGACAAGCAACAAACAGGACCGCTTCTCCTTTTTTTTACTCTATTTTTTTTGAACAAGGATGACAAGAGATACAACCACAAAAATTGGCAACTGCAACTGAGGTGGGATGTGGCTCACAGAAATTCCACAAGTTCGCTGAACGGCGAGCAAAACTTTGTCCAATTTTTTTCTTTATCTTCCTGATTTTTTTGGCGATTTTGGTGAGGGCTAACCAGCAAGGGTACCCACCCAAATTGGGTCAGGAACACGCTCAAAAAATTTCAGATTTTTCTGCCAAACGAGCGAAAAGTTATGCCTGTTTTACTGAAGGGGGGTCGCAAAGAGTCGATGTGGAAAACAAGATAGGGTTGCGGAAGGAGGGTTTTTCGGTGGGGAATTTTTTTTGAGACACAAGAACAACTACTACTCAAACGACACAGAGGGATGACTAAACCAGCAACAAGACTCGACCAAGAACACGAACTCAACAAAGTTAAAACTGAAATTAAAATCGCAAGGCACAAATGGGTTCTCGGTGGGGAATTTTTTTTTGGTGCGGTTTTCTGGACTCTAGGTAAAAACAAAAGCAGATCGAGATTACCTAACGGGAAAACTGAGCTCTGATACCAACTGATGGGGGACTGGTCCCGATCTTCCGCTAGGTAAAGGATAAACTTGGGTTGGTGGAGAATCTCGACGTTGGTGATCCAAGGCTCCGGTCCGGCGGATCAAAACCTTGCAATCGTTACACCACTGTCTCCATTGGTTATCAACCACGCAGAACGCAATTGACCTCGCCACGAAGGCTAATTCCTGCAAGCGAACCCAAGAACACAAGCAAGAACAGGAAGGATACAAGTCGAATGCCAAATCACAGACAAACGATGATAAGGTGAGGTTTCACAAACGCCAATGCAGCAGCCAATCGGTCCGGTGCAAGAGGCGGGATCTAAACACACAAGTGTAGATGCAAACAAAGCAAAACCTAACCCTAAAGACGGCTGGAGTGAGTTATATAGGGCGTGGGCAGCCTGTGGAAGGTGAACAGACTTGGGCTGTGGGCTAGAAGATGTACAGACTCAGATTATGGGCCAACACGGCCCAGTTCTGTCACGCAGGACTGTTTTAATCACACAGTTCGACTCGAGACTCCAAATGATACGAAACCAACGGAAGAAGATCCGTCTTCTCCTTAGCTTTCCAAAAAGTCCAAGAACGCGCCAATCGGACTTCGTATGAGGAAGTTATGCCCATTTTGGTGAATGGTGGTCGATGTAGTCCGAACCAGCGAATTCTTAACTTCAAATCATCCGTGCGGCTCCGTCTTCAACTCCAACTCTTCTAGTACATCTCCCATGTTCCTAAGCAACAAAATATCACTAGAATTCAGTAGCATCCCGTCCAAACAAATATAATCAAAGTTGCTAAGGAAAGAATTAACCTCATGGTTCAAGCGACGGGCACGGGCGCGTGTGATTGGTCCTTGTAGCTGAATTGTAGGTGGAGGCTCCATGTGTGTATCATGTGAAGTGATGTCCTCATCACGAGGTACGCTAGTCTTGGATCGACGCTCGACGACACCTCCATGGTGAATAAGCTCCTCGACACCATCCCCGATAGGATGTATCCTATGGTGACGAGGGGATTGTTTATAAGGCATAAACTCGGGTTTGATAGGCAACCGATGCTCTGCGAGCTCGCGGCTAAGGGCATTTCGTTATACTCCCACACAAAGCAATCAACGCACGACCGAAGTAACTTTATTACCTCAGCCTTATCACAAGCCAGTAAATTCTGATTTACAAAAGTCGGCCTCGGAATACTACCATCTCCTATGTCTACCTCCTCTAAAGGGTCGACCGACACAAAACCTTGACCTAACTTCTCTACCTCACTAAAATCCTCAATGGCTTCAACGATACTATCTTTAGAAGACTGATATTGTTCTACGTGAGACTTTAACCAATCAAGATTGCTTCTACCTGACATGATAACTAGTTCAGAGATAACCGAGCTACACTAGCTAGCTTTATAGAGACTGGAACAAACCTCCCCTCATACATGCTAACAAAGTTGTAATTTCATAGGTCTCTACCTAACAGACACTCTACCTTATCATGGATGGCGTCTATAGACACATCGGCCAAAGCAACCTGGGCCGAAGTGTCAACTGGCACAACCTCCATGTCATCGCCATCCCACTCGATCAAACATTGGTGCATGGTAGATGAAATACAGTAATTGCGTGAATCCAATCACGCCCAAGTAGTACACTATAGTTACCTTGCACACCTACCACGAAGAATGTTGTCGGCAACGTCTTGTTGCCCACCGTTAGCTCTAGAGAAAGCACACCCTTAGCCTCAAAGCTCTTGATGTTGAAGTCGTTAGGCGTCAAGTTAGTCTTCATCAAGTCCTCCTCATTTTTGCCGAGCTTCTTCAAAAGAGAGTACTACATCAGGTTGACAGTGGCGCCTCCGTCTATGAGCATCCTATAGATCGGCTTGCCGTCAATGTGTCCTCGAACGTATAGGGGCTTCAAGTGATGAGCCAACTCCTCGGGCTTCTCGAAAATAGCTTCACACAGGCCAAGGTTTAGTTGAGTGACCTCAGCCTCATCTCCTGGTGGACCAAACTCAGCGGGAAGCATCACCACATTCACATCAATCGGTTGAGGGAGTGGTCCCTCCGAGATAGGTGTGTAGTTATCATCAAGCATGTCATCATCGTCATCACTTAGAGTAGGAGACGAGTTGTCAACCGCAACCGACTTGGGCTCCCATACCTGCTTGGGTACTAGTTGGGAGTGAATCTCCTCGAAAATCATGTCATGCTCATCCTCGGCCTTCTTCTCTCTCATCTCTTGGGATCAAAAATGCTATAGATGCCTCCTCTAGGACTTGGTAATGCATGGAGGTGCCAACGAGGGTTATGGCTTCGTGTCAGGAGCCACGAACTTGCTCCTGGAATTTTTGGCCGAATGGGAATTACTCAGATCGACCTCAACATTTTTGTGCTTAGTGAGGGCACCTCCCTGTACCCTATCGGTCAGACCAGCCTTACTGGGCTGGTTTGACCAGGCCTTGTCGGTCAGACCAGCCATGATGGGTTGGTTAGACCAGCCATTGCCGGACGACTGAAAATTGTAAGTCGGATTAGACACAGTAGGCCAGTCAGACCAGGGTGGTGCTAGCAGTTTGACCGTCCCTAAGGCTATGGTCAGACCTGTAGGTCTCTCCTCGGCCACCTTCTATGGCTCGTCTATGTTCTACTCTGGTGGGGTCCCCTCGGGGATTGGGACATCCTAGGAACCCACCTTGACGATGATGACCTTAGAACTTCGGTCTAGTCATCCCTGTAGTGCGATGAATAGCTGACTAAAGACGTCGCCTCCTGTCGCGCTCATCTACCCCTGCATGTTATGGATCTCGGGCGGCATAAATGGAGCACCCGTAAAAAAGTAAGGAAATGAGTAACCAGCAGGAGGAAAGTAATATGGGGTCCACTATGCCATCGGGAACTAGTACGGAGGTGGAGGCATCGGTGGCTCTAGTGGTCTTACCCACCGTGGGTCGAACTCATTCCTTCACAGAGTGTTCGGCCACACTGGAGGCCCTGGCCGAGTGCTCTCCTTCTCGGCCCTCTTCTTGTGCTTCTGGAGTAGCATCTCATGTCACCTTCGCCTTCTTATGTGATTTAGCCGAAGACGCTACATTGGTGTCCACCTTACAAATCCCTACCTCAAGATTCTTCGTCACAAGCATCCGCGGGCGAGGTTCTCTAATTATGACCTGCTCGGGCTGAATTAGCACCTTCTTCTCATCAAGATCGATGGTGTTCATGGGGAAGGGGTTTTGGTCGAGCTTCATTTTGGGATTAGTATCCAATTTCAATCGTCATTCCTCTATGGCCGATTTAACCTATCAACGAAAAATATTACAATAATTAGTAGAATGGGAATGCGAATCATACCACTTACAGTTAGCGCGTTTCTTCAAATTGTCGGCAGTGGGGATGACGTGACCCTTAAACAACCTGAGGAGTTTCTTCTTCAACAAAAATCAAATATCTTCTTGCACTTGGTCACGTCAAACACATATTTGACTTCACTGGGCCCACTCTTAGTGGGAGACGGCCGTAACTCAGAGCAAGTAATGGGTTTGGACTTACTAGCACTATCACAGAAACGTACATTAGTGACGGGCATGTCCCCCATCACCCTTATCGCGCCAGTAAAGCCCTATCATTAATGATGGGTAAATACCCATCACTAAAGGGTCGCTCCAGTTCCCCTCTGTGGACTGTATGCCCCCCTTTAGTGATGGGTAACCAATGTTACCCGTCACTAAAGGTCATATTTAGTGACAGGGGGGACTTTACACCCGTCACTAATGTGCTCATTATTGACGGGTGATTATTATCACCCATCAATAATTATATGGTCATTTTCAAAAAAAATGTAGGCTGCATCCTGAATCATAGCTAGGATTTGGAAGCCAACATATGCAACATCCAAAGCATATCACATATAATTCATCACAGAGGATTCATTACCAAATCAGTATCACATACATTAACTACATACTCGTTATCTCGAAGAAAATGGCTACAAACAAAATTGTTTCATGGCTTCTGAATAGCTAATAGCTAACCTATAGCGATATCCAGTGCTTGGATAGTATCCTATCACTATCCAAGCTTCCACCACCACCATGGATAGCTTGAACAGAAGCCCAGTGGGTAGTAGCAGGAGCACCATGTGGCAGCGTCCGGTAAGGAACACCACCATGAATAGTCATGCCAACTTCGAGTGCGTTATCTCAAAGAAATTGGCTTAGGCCATCAATTATCTCGGAAAAATTGGCTAAAAGCAGTAGGTCAGTTTACCCTATAACAATAAAATAAAAACAAAGTTAGCAACGACCGACGGTGCATCAGACGGGGAAGAGGAGGAAGATGATGACCTTAGGAGGAGGACGAGGAGGATGCAACTAAGGTGGCAGCGAGTAGGGCGATCACGACCACCGACGGTACATGTGGCCAGGAGCGGCGAAGAGCACGACGAAGGTGACGGTGGCGGTGAGAGTTAGGGTTAGGGTTGGGGGAAATGAAAGAATGACGATTCAATTCGGTTAAGCCTATTTATAGGCGGGAGAAGTCATTAGTGACAGGTGGTAGTTATCATCCATCACTGATGATATAGGGGCCTTTAGTGACGAGTATAGCTAAAACCCGTCACTGATGATGTAGGGGAGTCTCATGGGTATAGATCAACCTTTAGTGACTTGTTACCCATCACTAAATGACCCTTTAGTGACGATTTATTATTATAACATGTCACTAATGCTATGGTAATTTTGAAAGAAATAATAGTTTTTAGGATACAACCTGAATCAAAGCTAGGATTTGACAGCCAACATATCCAAAACACATCACATACAATTTTTAGGTTGTAGCCTGAATTAAAGCCAGACAATTCATATCACAGACAATTTATCACAAAATATAGATAATTCATCACAAAAGATTTATAACCTAATATTGCTTCATACCACAGGTTTACAGTACATACATCACAACCTTAATGCCATTAGTAACAATGTTGACATGGAAGGCGCACATAGTGCCAACTTCTAAAGAGTTGTCGCTAAGAAATTGCCCAAAACCTTTAGTTAGATAGCATCGTCCATCCGTCGCTTTGTACACCTCAATTGGGACTACGTCAGATCCTGCTGTTGCCACCTGAATCTCGGTGGTCTGGTGGTGCAAGTGAGGTGTGATATACTTTTCACAGTACTACCTTGAAAAGTACTATAAAAAAATAAACAAAGCTATTATAGAAGGTTATTTGTATATACCAACTACATGTGCAAATAACTTACCTGTGACTTCTTGTTGATGATCGTGTTATTTATTGTGCAGACATATAACTGATTCTCAGAGGATAAACCTACTGAGATGTCTTGTAGGAGAGTTTTCCTTGTTGGAGTTAAATCTGCTGGATTGCCAAAATAACATATGTGCTTCAATTGGTCCATTAGGTCAGTGTCGACCTCCCTGGCTATCCCCTTCACCTTCCCTTCCTGTCTGCAACATTGCTAGGACCCTCCTCTGACATTATAAGAAACCATGATAAGAACATAAACAAAAGATGTGCATGTATAGTAATGTTGCTTCTCTATGTATATCACTATCGTCGTTGTCCACTTTGATGGTCGTTGGGGTCTTCTTATCACCAAAGTTAGTGTAAAATTTTGCCATAACAGCCAATGAGGTTTGTCCCATTGTTATTATCAAATAGTCCCCTTGTGTTAGGCCACCTCTTCGGATAAATTCAGCCCACCCTTTGTGGAGGCATATCGTACTGTCGCCCCCATAGCTAACAACCTCAACCTCAGTGGTGCACCAATCTCTTGTCATTATTTTAGAGTGTCGCTAGCACGAATGTTATTGACCTCACAAAATATTTTTGATAAATACTACAACAGTAACAGATGTGCTTTAGTTTGTTAACACATGAATAAACATGACATGCAGTGTACAAAAAACTATAACTAAACCTGGTGACGCCCACCGTGAACTAGATGATTGATGTTTATTAAGCAACTATCAGGAACATATATCGGTACTTGTACATTTTTTGGAATCCTTGCCATACCCTAATTCATAAATTTTGGATAAATAATTTTATAAACTGAAATTTAATAGTAAGAATGAAGTAACTTACGAGAATATTGAAAATGAAACCGACGAAGGCGACGGAGGGCACGAGCGACGAAGCGGAGAGAGCACGATGAAGGCGATGGTAGCGGCGCTGGGAGTATAGGGTTAGGGTTGCGTGAAATGAAAGTGTGACGATTCATCTTTGGTGCCCTGCCTATTTATTAGTGGGAGTCATCAGTGACAGGTGATAAACTTCTTTAGTGACAGGTGAAAATATAAATCGTTACTATAAAAGAGATCTTTAGTGACGGGTCATACCATGACCCGTCACTAATGAGGGTACCCCTTCTTTAGTGATAAGTCCAATTACGACCCGTCACTAATAATGCAGCGTTACTAACATGTGTAAAATAGCCCGTCACTCAAAGTGTATTACTGACACACGTCTTTTACCCGTCACTAAAGCTGTGTCACTAAAGACTGTTTTTGTGGTAGTGTAGACCAAGTCCACTCTGCGGTGTACATATCGACCGAGTCATCTTCGCTCTCCGATGATTCCTCATCGGAGTGTTCCATGTCATGTACCTTGGCCTTGGCTTGCTAAAGGTCTTGGTGAATTTTTTATTCTTGGCTCGGCCTTCCTAGACCAGAGCGTGCTATAAAACTTAACTAACTTCTAAAAAGTTCTAGCCCTCTAGCTTCTCCTTAATCTCGAAATGCAAACCATTAAACGCTAAGTCGGCCAAATCTCTTTCGGAAATGTTTAAACTGAAGCATCGGTTTTTGGTGTCTCTAAACCACCTAATGTAGTCGGAGACGCCCTCATTATACTTTTGTTTAACCGATGTCAAGTGTGAGAGTCTAAGTTCAATTTCTCTAGTGTAAAAGTAATCGTGAAATTCATGCTGTAACTGTGCCCAAGTCTGGATGGAATTCGACGGTAACGCCGAAAACCAAGTGAAAGCAGTGTTAGATAGTGATAAAGAGAATAGTCTAAGTTTATAGGCATCCGACCTACTAGCTTCACAACATTGTGCTATAAATATGACCTCGTCGTCGAATTTGGTAAATTCAAGAACCCTAAAACTGCGAGGATATGGGATTGTGTCATAATGGTCCGCGTATGGCTTGTGGTAAACCCTAGTCTGATCCCAGGATGTGAAGTCCATGCACTCTCTAAAAAGTGCGCAAATACGCTCATCTATGTCATCTACACCCCTCTCATGTGCGCGCCTCTCGTGTGGGGACGCACAACGTGGTGGTATACCAACGTGTCGGCCATATGGCTCCTCCTTGTGGTTCTCTGCTCATGTTGGCTCGTAATATGGGACATTCTCAGGCCTATGCGAGTATGCGGGAGTAGGAGGTGTGGGTAGCACAGGCAAAGGTAGCGTAGGTGCTAGCAGAGGCAGCACATAAAATACCACATGGTTGGTCTGACCGGTCTGGTAGCCGGTCTGACCGACCGTTGTTGGCAACAATGGTGGGCTAGCATGCGAGCTCTGCGTTGTGGGCTGACACATGTCGGTCTGATCAGCCTAATGGCCGGTCTGACTGACAAGGAAGGGTGATGTCTCAACCCTAGACAGTGAGGTGTAGGACCGAAAGTAGCGACCAGAGGGGGGGGTGAATGAGCGCCTAAAAATTTCTTGCTAAACTATATCCTAATCCCAACACCCAAACGAACTTAACCAAACAAATAATATTAGCAAAGCAAATTACTGGAACTAAAGTTGTCTATCCTAGAAATTACCGGTGTATTAATTGAAATGATATTAAAGGTAGTCTAAATAAAAATACTGCAGTAAATAAAAAATACCTAGATATACCACGAAATATTTATATTGCAGTTTAGAAATAAAAAACTAATCAAAAGAATAAAACATGGATCATTCAAAAATTAATTCAGAAATAAACCTAAGATATTTCATGTAAATAGATAATAACAATATTATTGCGACTAATGATATCTTAATTAATTTTGTTTTCTTTTATACGAGCAGATTAAAAATACTTAGATAAAAATTGTGCGAGTACTAATAATGCTTAGCAGATAAACATTAACCACGAAATTAATAAACAAATCAGCAAGCTAATTAAATAATAGATGTTTATCTATCTAATTGATCTACCTAGAAAATAGGAGATTAGATTGATTACCTGCATCCGTCGTTGTCGCCGTACGCCTGCGATGCAAACAGCAGCGATGGAGTCCTGCCACTGAAGATTTCCCGCCGAATGATCTGCGTGCTGCTGCCCGATGCCCGTGGAGAAAATCGAGCAAAGCTTCGCGATGTTGCACGCTGTGACGCGTCGTGGGCCCCGCCTAAAAAGCTGAACACAGCTGCTGCAACAAAAAAACAGCGCCGACACGCCTAAATTGATGTGCAGCTTCTGCTGCCGCACGTCACGCTCTAGGGAAGCTGCCCGTGAAGAAATCGTTGAGCAGCAGTTGCGTCGAGGGGCCCCGCCTGCTTGCGCCTTTGGTGGAAAACAACACTTGCTATGGGGCCCACGATGTCTGGCCATGTGCTGCCGCGCCTGGTGCTTCGGGACGCCGCGCCTGTAGCCTACGCCGAAGGTTGTGCCACAGCTCTGTTGCACCCGTCGGCCGGAGAGGAGGAAAGCGCAAAAAAAACTTTTCGCTGGTGATGAAGATCGAACTCGAAATAATTGTCGGTGGACTGTAGATTGATCTTAAAAATTAATAGTCATCCTATCCCTAAGGGGGTAGGGGCCTATTTATAGGCGACTCCTAATACATGAAAAAGACTAACCACCTTGCTCGCTCAGAAGCTGGAATCTGAACCAAATAGTTTTTTGGTCACCCAATTTTTTTTAGAATATACAGATTCTCGTAGTACAAAATTGAAATCTTGTATAGCTCAGTTTTCACAACTTCTCAGTTCAACTTTGAATGAATATTACCTACCTGTTGATAACAAAAAATGGCATTAATGGTCAAGATTGTCAAAATATCAATTTTGGTAATTTGGGCCGAAAATACACAAGTCCTGGATCGGGCCGAAGGCCCATCGAACATTGGGCTTCGGAAGCCTTCCAACGACCTACTACCTTCGGCCCAAAGGCCTTCGGAGGCCTGCCTCACCGAAGCTTCGACCCGAGGAGCAGGCTTCGGCAGGCCCTGCCGAAGGCCCACTTCGGGTTGTTTAGGAGATAGAGTTTGAGTCTGATTCTAGCTATTTTTATCCCTAATCTTGATTAGGCTGAATATTATTAGATTAAACTTAGAGATAAGAAGACTAGGCCCTATAAATATAGGGGTGAGGCCGGTTCATTAGACCCCCCAACACAAATCAACTTCAAACCCTAGTTTGAACCGTACCTTTACTTTTATTTACTTTTCTACACAACCTTCGTGGGTTTGATTGGAAGCCCTTCGCTGGCCACATCGGAATAGTGGTAAGCCTTGCTACTTCGCTCGTGAAGTACTCATTAATCTACGTAATAGATTGCTATCGCCTTGTTACTTCGCCTGTTAAGTATCTATTAATCTATGTAATAGATTGCTACCTTCGTTTCCCTACTGCAACACTTAGCAGATTCGGTCTCCAGGCCGAATTAGCACTTGATCTCTGTTGTGTTGAAGGTTTTCACGCTCGGAGCCCCTTCACCGGAGGTATCCGAAGCCAGGAAGCTAGTTTTGGAGGCTGCCAGAATACCCTTCAGCAGAACCCTGCTTCGATTACTCGTGCCGGACCCATCACGCTATTGCCGGTTTGACCAAGTCCCGCATGCCAGAATGCTCTACAGTAGGCTTCGTCGCGTCAGGCTTCGTCATGCTTACACTTCACTCCGGACTAAGTCGTGCCAACGTGTTGCATTGGAGTATTTTTGTCGTGTTAAATACAGCGCACCGAACCCCACTATTCAGAGGTGATTTCGCATCGAGATCTGTTCGGAGCCTGCCTTCGACCAGATTAGTCCGAATGCCAAAGACTACCTTCGGCGAGACCCTTCGCACCAGACACCAAAGGCCCCCTTCGGTGAACCCCTTCACACAGTACACTTCGAATCAGTTAGGCTCCGTTAAGCTGGCTGATTTATTTTATTTAATATATTTCTTTTTGGCTAATTGAATTATTTGCTTGTGATATGATTACCTAGCGACTCCACCCCCCTTGGCACTGTTAAGGGTAGTCGGAACACGACATCACTGTTGTGTTATGCTTAGGCTTATCCCTAAGTATCCGCACACTTTTGGATCGTTGAACTGACCCTAGTGTTGGGGCACATTTTCATGTCAACACACTTTTTGGTGACTCCACTGGGGAAGGCTACGACAACATGACAAGTAGATCTACATCGGCTGCGGGTACGTCTACGACGACTACTATGTGTACATCGCTGATGGATCCCATGGGAGGCGCAAATATCAACAACTGCAACATCATGACACCCACCCTTGAAGATATTCCCGAAGAAGACCGAGCAGAGATCAAGGAAAAGATGAAAGCACTACAGGACCTCATGCTTGGTAGCTACGTCAAGATGCTCACCGGCTTCATCAAGCGTGACGTCAACGTCCCCGACCTTGCTCGGACCTAGGTGACTCTAGTATCGCCTCCTTTATCTTCTTTAGAGATTGAGCAAAAAATAGCTGCATCGGTAGATCAAGCTGTTAGAGCTTCGCTAGCCAATCGTTTAGATTCGGCAGTTAGCTCTCAAGTAGAGGTGACACTTAGAAGGTTCGGTTTTACCGAGACCGTTCCTCCAGCTCCATTCGCTAGTGCACCCCCGGTAAATCATATATATAGCAAAACCGACGGTAGTACTGGCAAGACCATCATGTCTCTGGCCCCAACATATATGGCCGAGACAAGACACTATGCGCATGTCCAAGCTAACCCTATTTATTGCACGCCACCTACACCTGCACCAGTTCTTCCTGCATTGCTTGCACCGCACACACAAACGCATAGGATTGAGCACTTCACATACCTAGATCCAGCATGTGAGGAAGACCCCGCGGTCGACACGCTGACATACCACCGCGTGTCGTGCCTCCACATGAGAGATGCGTGCAGGTAGGAGGCCAGGATGACATTGAGTAGCGGATCCACGCACTATTAAGGAGTGCACTGGTTTCGTGTCTAGAGGTCGGGCTAGGGTTTTCCGGAAACCATATCCTAACCATTTTGACACAATACCTTACTCTCGTGGATATAGAGTCCCTGAATTCACTAAGTTTGACGGTGAGGGTAGCAAAACCATACTAGAGCATGTCAGTCAGTTCTTAGCACAGTGTGGGGAAGCTAGTGGGTCAGATGCATTAAAGCTTAGAATATTTTCTCTTTCTCTGTCCGGCACTACTTTCACTTGGTTTTCGGTGCTCCCGTCGAACTCTGTCCAAACATGGGCTGAATTAGAACAGAAATTCCATGACTATTTTTATACGGGTGAGACAGAACTTAGGCTTTCACACTTGACATCGGTTAGACGGAAATCTAGCGAGAGTGTATCTGAGTATATCAAGCGATTTAGAGATACCAGAAACCGATGTTTTAGTCTTAATATTTCAGAAAGGGATTTGGCAGATCTAGCTTTCAAAGGGTTGTGTTCTGAGATCAAAGAGAGACTAGGCAACCAAAAATTTTTAGAAGTTAGCCAAATCTTACAACAGGCTCTGGTCCAGGAAGGTCGAGCCAATTATAAAAAGTTTATTAAAACATTTAACAAGCCTAAGGCTGAAGTCCACGTCATGGAGCACTCTGACGAGGAAGAATCGGAGGAGGAAGAAGATTCGGCTGACATGTATGCAGCCGAATGGGTTTGGAACGCTAAGAGTAAACCCTTCATCTATTCTAAACTACGACTGTCTCCTACAAAGAGTCGCCCTAGCGAAGTCAAATACTCGTTTGATATAACTAAGTGCGATAAAATATTTGATTTTGTCTTGAAGAACCAACTTCTCAGGTTGCCTAAAGGCCAGGTCATTCCATCCACTGATGAGCTAAAGAAACACCTCTACTGTAAGTGACATGATTCACATTCCCATTATACTAATGATTGCAATGTTTTTCATCAATAGGTTCAATCGGCCATAGAAGAAGGACGATTGAAAATAGACCCTAATCCAAAGATGAAGCTAGACAAAGTGATGCGCACGGGTGCCCGATCTTCCGTCAGGGGGGGTAAACTCGATTGGTGGAGAACTCGACGTTGACGATCCGGCTTCCGATCACCATAGATCCAAACCCCGCAATCTATTCTCAAATTCATAATTTGAAATGCTTAGGAACGAGCCCACCTCTAAATTCAAGTGTCGTGCACGAGCTCTAGTGATCGGACCTTGAATGTCTAGCGGAAAAGTGATGTCCTCATCATCCTCCCCTTCTTGAATTGGAGTCGTCCTCGACTCGAACTCATCTTCTTCTCCCAAATATGGCTTCAAATCTGAAATGTTAAATGTGGGACTAACCCCAAAATCTGCAGGCAACTCAAGCTGGTATGCATTGTCGTTAATTTTCTTAACTATCTTGAAAGGTCCATCAGCTCGAGGCATCAATTTAGACTTTCTCAATTCTGGAAATCTATCTTTACGCAAATGTAACCAAACAAGATCACCTATTTCAAAGGTTATATGTCTTCTACCCTTACTACCAGCAATTTTATACCTTTCGGTCATCTTCTCAATGTGTTCTTTAGTCGTGGCATGTAATTTCAGAATAAAATCAGCACATGTCTTAGTATCTAAATGCACATGTTCAGAAGTAGGCAATGGCAAAAGATCAATAGGGGCATGGGGATTAAAACCATACACAACTTGGAAAGGACTCACCTTGGTGGTAGAATGTATGGCTCGATTATATGCAAACTTCACATGAGGTAAACATTCTTCCCACATCTTCAAATTCTTCTTCAAAACAGCCCGCAACATGGTGCCTAACGTACGATTAACTACCTCGGTTTGACCATCAGTTTGAGGGTGGCACGTGGTGGAGAACAACGACTTAGTACCCAACTTGCACCACAAACTTCTCCAAAAGTGGCTCAAGAACTTCGCATCACGATCAGAGACAATGGTGGTGGGTACTCCATGTAGGCGAATGTTGTCCCCGAAAAACAAATCAGCAATGTTTGTAGCATCATCGCTCTTATGACAAGGTATAAAATGTGCCATTTTTGAGAATCGATCGACCACCACAAATATACTATCCCTCCCCCTCTTTGTTCTAGGTAACCCTAATACAAAATCCATTGAGATATGCTCCTAAGGGACGCTAGGAACATGAAGGGGCATATAAAATCCAAAGGGATTCAAACATGACTTAGCTTTGTTACATGTAGTGCAGCGTGAGACATAGCGCACGACATCCCGTCGCATCCTTGGCCAAAAGAAGTGTGTTGACAGCACGTCCTCAGTTTTCTTCGCTCCAAAATGTCCCATCAATCCTCCCCCATGGGCTTCCTGTAAAAATAAAAGGCGAATGGAGCTTGCTGGGATGCATAGCTTGTTAGCACGATATAATAAGCCATCACTCGGCACATATTTATTCCAAGTTCGACACTCTCTACAATTTTCAAAAGCATCCTTGAAGTCTAGATCAGTAGCATATAACTCCTTTATTGTTTCTAGACCAAATATCTTATGATCAAGCTGAGACAACATAGTAAAACGCCTAGATAAAGCATCTGAAATGATATTGTCTTTACCACATTTATGTTTAATGATGTATGGAAAATACTCTATGAACTCAACCCATTTTGCATGTCGCTTATTGAGTTTTACCTGACTTCTAATATGTTTCAAGGATTCATGATCACAAACTCCTTAGGCCAAAGGTAATGTTGCCAAGTCTCTAACACCCTAACTAGAGCATACAACTCCTTATCATAAGTAGAATAATTCAGATTAGGTCCATGCAATTTTTCACTAAAGTAAGCAACATGTTTACCTTCTTGTATGAGAACTCCTCCTATCCCAATCCCACTAGCATCACATTCAAGCTCAAACGTCTTACCAAAGTCAGGAAGTTGGAGTAGAGGGGCATGTGTAAGTTTGTCCTTAAGCATGTTAAAAGCTTATTCTTGTGCTGGACCCCATATGAATGAAGCTCCCTTCTTTGTCAACTCATTGAGTGGTGCAACAATGGTGCTGAAATTCTTCACAAACCGTCGATAAAAACCAGCAAGTCCATGAAAACTTCTCACTTGCGTAACAGTCTGTGGTGTTGGCCAACTCTTGATGGCTTCAATTTTCACTTCATCTACCTCAATACCCTTTGGAGTAACAACATAGCCAATAAAAGATACTCGATCCGTGCAAAAAGTTTTCAAGGTTACCGAACAAGCGTGCATCTCTCAAAGCATTAAAAACAGCACGCAAATGATTCAAATATTCATCAATAAACCTGCTATATATCAAGATATCATCGAATTAAACCACCACAAATTTTCCAATAAAAACTCTCAATACTTCATTCATTAAACGCATGAAAGTGCTAGGTGCATTAGTTAACCCAAAAGGCATGACTAGCCACTCATATAACCCGAACTTCGTTTTGAAAGCTGTTTTCCATTCATCTCCTAATTTCATTCGAATTTGGTGGTATCCACTACGCAAGTCAATCTTAGAGAAAATGATAGACCCACTCAACTCATCAAGCATATCATCTAACCTAGGAATAGGATGATGATACCTTACTATAATATTATTGATGGCCCTACAATCAACACACATACGCCAACTACCATCTTTCTTAGGGACTAAAAGAACAGGCACAACACATGGACTAAGGCTCTCGCGTGCGTACCCACGGTCCAGCAATTCTTGGACTTGTCGCTGAATTTCTTTAGTCTCCTCCAGATTTGTTCTATATGCAGCACAGTTTGGCAATGTCGCTCCTGGGATCAAGTCAATTTGATGCTCAATACCTCGAATAGGTGGCAGCCCCGGAGGCATCTCCACTAGAAACACATCCTTATACTTCTGCAAAAGGTTAGTGACAGCAGGAGGCAAAGAAGTGGAAGAATCCTCAAATGAAAACAAGACTTCTTTGCATATCAATGCATAACAAGGAGAATCAAACTCATTAACATCAACTAAATCAGATTTAGTAGCAAGCATAACACCCCCTTTCAATTTAATTCCATCTGACTTAGAGCTATTGTCTTTCTTATCTTTCTTAGGTGGGAAGATAGTGTTAGCTACTTGCTGATTTTCAGATTGTGGTGCAGTTTCCTTCTTGCTCTTCTCAAAACTCTCTTTGTCACATTGCATAATTTCAGTGGGAGTCATAGGAAGCAAAGTAATTTTCTTTCCCTTGTGCATAAGTGTATATTTGTTACTCCTACCACGATGTGTGGCACCCGTATCAAATTCCCATGGCCGACCCAATAAAAGTGAACATGCTTGCATGGGTACAACATCAAAATCAGCAAAGTCATGGTATGTACCAATGAAAAAGTGAACTCTCGCAGAGTGTGTTACCTTGACCTTACCACTATTGTTGAACCACTGAATATAGTAGGGATGAGGGTGTGGGCGTGTGGTCAATCCAAGCTTATTAACCAGCTCTATGCTCACCAAGTTATTGCTTCTTCCTCCATCAATTATGACATGAACACGACGATCATTGACAATGAGGAACATTTGAAATAAGTTATGTCCCTGTAGTGTGTCCATTTGCTCCACTTGAGTGTTTAAAACACGTTGTACAATCAATGCATGATACTTCTCTGTGGCGGCAGTACCTAAAACCTCCTCGCCATCACTTTCAGACTCTTCATCATCACCTACATCGTCAGTACCACCATCTTCAATATCACTAGTACTAACATACCTTCCATCCTCAGTAGCAATGAATGTCCGTCTCTGGCTTGGACAATCTCTCATGAAATGGCCCTTCCCTTTGCAATTGTGGCAAATGACTCCACTGGTTCGACCTGTAGAAGCAACCGATGAGGAACTAGTAGCTGGTAGGTTTGTCTTACTCTTCTCCTCTGGTGGTAGTGAAGACGAAGGTGCTGCTGAACGCGCCCTGGATACAAAGGGGGCAGCAGGCTGTGCGGGAGAAGGTAGTGTTGATTTTCCTGTTGCAGACACCGGTCTTGTGTCGGTGAAGTTACCCTTCGACTTCATCTATCGTCCCTGCAATTCTCTTTCTGCCTTCATAGAAAGGTGAAACAATCTATTGAGTGTATTATATTCCTTATAATCTACTATGTCCTGTATTTCTCTTTTAACCCACCAAAAAATCTAGCCATTTTACTGTCCTCATCCTCAACTACATCACAACGCAACATTCCTATTTGCAATTCCTGGTAGTACTCCTCTACAGATTTATTTCCCTGGTTTAAACGCTATAATTTTTGAAGCAAATCACGTTTATAAGTAGTAGGGACAAATCTACCACGCATGGCTCTCTTTAGCCCATCCCATGTGTTAGGTGCTAAGCCTACACTTGAGATCTCATTCCACCAAATAATAGCAAAATCGGTAAACTCACTAGTGGCTTGTCTAACTCTATGTATTTCTGGAACTAGGTGAGAGTTAAATTTTTGTTGTACTGTCATCTCCCAATTCAGATATGTTTCAGCATCATAAGAGCCAGAAAAAGAGGGTATGCTGAATTTAACCTTAGCAAACGAATTATCGGCACGAGGGTTGTTTCCATTATTACCTCCCATACCTTGACGATGTGGATTTTGTTGACGGGGAGGTTCTTTAGAAAGAGGTTGCATATGATCCTAATTTATGTTGCTTGCCTCGAGATCTTTAGCCCTATCATTCGGTGGCGGTGGTTGTCTCTCTATGTTCTCTATCCTGGTGATCAGGGTGGCAATGTTCCTCTCTATTCTCTCCAATCTGTGCTCATTGTCCTGGTTACTCGTAACGATGTTTGCATTGAGTTCTTGCATCATCTTTCCAAGTTCTAACTTGGACACCCATTCATCTCCATCGCCTTGGTGTGATCCTGCCATGGTTAGTGAAAACACAAAAACACAAACAAGCTCACAAGTGCGTTAGTTTCCTATGAACTACTAGGATGTGGAGTCGCTCACACTCAAGCGTTTCACCAAGTTCTTGCAAGGTTCTTACCAATCGTAGCAGGTGGCACAACCGGTTAGTTTGGGGATGATACCGTTGAAGTCGTGAGTATAGCGATTGCCGGCAGGAAACTGTACTGCTCGGAAGGTAAGTATGTGGAGCTATAGGAAGGCCAAATATTTGAGTGGAACACAATTCAATAACAGATAGTAATGCTGAATAAATGTTCAAGCTATTAGTCTTAATTGCTAGTCTACTCGTGTTCTAAGAACAGTAGTGACACAAGAAGGAATCAAGGATGAATTGCAAGGATAGTGTAAACATGACACCAGCAACACGATGAAACCAAAAAGTGCAGGGCCTTCGGTATTGTCTCTTTTTTTCTCTTTTTTCAGAGATCTAAACAAAGCCACTCCAAAGGACGAGTATCCCATGCCGATAGCCGACCTATTGATCAACGATGCTTCAGGACACAAGGTACTAAGTTTTCTTGATGACAACACTGGTTATAATCAAATTTTCATGGCCGAAGAGGATGTCTACAAGAAAGCCTTTCGATGCCCTGGTTTTGTTGGCTTATTTGAGTGGGTCGTTATGACTTTTGGTTTAAAGAATGATGGCGCTACATATCAACGTGCTATGAACTTGATCTTTCATGACTTGCTAGAATTTATGTTAGAAGTATACATATATGATGTTGTAGTCAAATCAGACGCTATGGGAAACCATTTAGTCGATTTGAAAGTTGCTTTTGATAGGATGCAGCAATATGGCTTGAAAATGAACCCCCTCAAATGTGCTTTTGGCGTGTCGGCAGGCAAGTTCTTAGGATTCATGATTCATAAAAGAGGTATTGAAATTGATCATAAGAGGCTTGAAAAGATTAGAATCCTTGCAGCGCCGACATGCAAGAGAGATGTGCAAAAGTTGCTAGGCAAGATGAATTATTTGCGTCGCTTTATATCTAACTTGTTTGGTAAAATCGATGCTTTTGTCCCTATACTCCGGCTAAAGAATGAAGCTGATTTCACTTGGGGGGCAAGTCAGCAAAGCACCTTTGAAAAGATTAAAGAATGCTTATCATCACCGCCTGTGGTGAGAGCACCAAAGGCTAGAATCCTGTTTCGACTATACATCGCTGCAGAAGATAGCGTGATAGAGGTCATGCTAACCCAGGAGGAGGAGGGAAAAGAGTACATCATCACATTCTTGAGCCACCGCCTGCTGGATGCTGAAACCAGGTACATGTTTGTGGAGCGTCTATGTTTATCACTTTATTACGCATGTATCAAATTGCGTCACTATCTTCTTCCTACTACATGTATTGTCGCTTGCCAAACCGATGTCATAAAATACATATTGCAAAAGCTCATTCTAAGTGGAAGAATCAGAAAGTGGGCTTACGCTTTGATTGAATATGATTTGGCTTATGAACCTCTAAGGGTTATTATTGGACCGGAAACGGTGACCAGAGGGGGGGTGAATGGGAGCTTTTAAAATTTCAAACTAAAAATAGCTTTCTATTTTTACTTCTGTCTTTTGCGGAATAGGCTTCGAACACACCCTTCGAAGTTCTGGTTCGGAGGTATTTCACAGCTCCGAAATCAGGCTTCGTAAGGAGCAAAAGTTCGAAGCCAAGAAGACTTCGCTCTACCCACAACCCCTAAAATTCAGCTCTGCTAAGTTAGTGCAGGCTCCGCACACAGGGTGCTCCGAGCAGGCTTCACACTTCACCCTTCGCAAGAGCAGACTTCCCTCTCAGGACTTCGATCTATTCTGCTAAGGCAGTGCAGGCTCCGCACACTGGGTGCCTTCGAGCAGGCTTCGCACTACACCCTTCGCAAGAGCAGACTTCCCTCTACGGACTTTGACCAAATACTCAGCGACAGCAACTGGTGCTAGGCTTCGTACTTCGAAGGTCTAAACGCACACTAAACAGACTTCGCCGAGGACTTCGACAAGGGAAGAAAACAGGCTTCGATTCAGCACAGAGACAGTGCTTCGCTAGTAATCAGAAAGGCCTAGCCTCCAGTTTACACAGAGCAAACAAACACTGAAAAACACACTTCACCCAGACAGACTTCTCACACACCTCTCCAGAAAAACTCACAAGAAGATGGTGCACAGAGAAATCAAAGCATGCAGAGAAGTATGCATACAAGTTCAAGCAGTAAAAGAAAACAGAATCAAAGCTTCATTGCTTGAACAGGGAACACAAAATGAACTCACAGGATGAATACAAGAGTGTGGCGGCTAGCACAGGAGTTCTACAATGGCTGCTCAAAAAGTGTTGATGTGACCTAGCCAGCCTCCACTATTTATAGACGCTATTCAGCCCTGTGAATAGACTACTTTACCCCTAGGGTTTACGCTGGTTTTGTCTCATCAGAACAGGGGGGTACAGTTGGTAGTCTACTTTATTTGGAAGCTTCTTTTGTCAGCTTCGCAGAGGGGACATCACCAGCTTTTGCAGAGCAGACGTTGTCAGCCTTTGCAGTTTTGGACCCTTCTGAAGCCCTCCTTCACACGCGAGGGGTGCGGTAGCTTTGGTGAGAAGACTTGAGCCTGACGGCCTTCGCTTCACCGAAGTCAGCCTTCGATATAGTGATGGTTTTGAGCCGAACCTGTCAAAGCCCTTGGGCCTTCGCACCAACACCTTCGGAGTGGACCACCACGACTTCACAGCTTCTCCCAGCTCGAACTTCGTCAGTCCGTGTACCGAAGCCATGCAAGACCGAAGTACCTCAAGTCAGCCTCACTCCGGAGCCAGCCTCACTCCGAAGTCAGCCTAGTCAGCTTCACTCCAAAGCCAGCTTCACTCCGAAGCCTGCTTCACTCCGAAGCCCCACCTTCGGAGTACCACCCTTCGAAGTCCCTCCTTCGTCCAAGGCCTCCGCATGAAGCATTCCATGAGCACTTCGTCGCAGTGTCTCTCCCCGAGCACACTCCTCGAAGATCCTCACCCGGATCATGCATTCGATGCACCTCGACTTCTGAGACCTTCGTCGGGTATACCTTCGAGTGTCACCCTCCGGAGCACACTACGAACACCTTGCCTCATTGCTGAGGACTTGATCCACCATACTACGAAGTCACTCCATTCGGAGTACCCTTCGAAGTGCCTCGCCTCCGAGGACTTCGTCTCGGAGTACCTTCACCCGGAGCCAAGCTCCGCACTTACTGTCGTCTCCTGGCGCACCTCGACCCGAGGTCCGACTCGACCCCTTCGTAGCCTTTGTGACGGAGCTCCCTGCTCCCCTGGCATCAAGCCTCCCGCTTGACCCAGGTTCACTTGCTATGAACCGTCCGTCGCCTCCGAGATCCCATGCGCACCACAGACAAACAGATAAGTGTATCCAGTACCCCGGAGACCTCTCCGGGTAAACAACCTTCGTCACACACTCCGGTGTACCGCCCAAAGTACCGAACCCTTCGGTACAACCAGTCATCGTGTACTGTCGGACCCCTCCGATAGGCACACTCCGCTGCAACAGCTGCAACAACCAGACCCACCGAACCCTTCGGTGAAACAACCTCCGAACCCCTTCAGAGGGACCCCTTCGAATCAGAGGATAAAATCTGTCAATCACTCATCACAGACTCCGAAACCAACCCTTGATTTCTCAATCTCCCCCTTGATGAGTGCATTGACAACCAATTTCAAGTTCAAGAAAATTTAAAAAGTTCAGCACACAAGTGACCATAAAAACTCAGAAACGAGCCAAATCATGTCACTTGACAAAAGAATTTTCCTCTCCCTTTTTCAACAGAGTAAAAGCCCCTTCGGCAAATCTTTCCCTTGGCAAGATAAAACTCCCCCTGAGTTATTTTACCCCCTTGCTCCAGAGAACGTAAAAATTTCTCCCCCTTTGGCAATGCAAGCATCAAGTAGCATGTAAATATGCATAGCTTCGAAATGGGCACAGTTGCAAGGACACATAAAGCAACAAATATGCCAACATTAATACCAATTATCATGTGCTCAGCTCAAGTTAACATTCTCGAAAAACATGATGACAACATGTGATTTTATCATTTTGAAATAAAAGCATCGCCACTCAATCAAGGTAACTAGACAAGTAAAAGCAGGGACTGCGCAAAGCTAGTCAATTTCTACTCTAGACAGACAAGTCCAGTTCAAGTGGAGCATTGAAAGCAAACTTGATGATCAATTAATTTGTTGTTCTTTTCATAATGCCAGGGGTTATTTGTTTGTCTACCTTATACTTTCCAATCAAGCCAAGACTAGGCAGGAAAGCCATCAGAAGCTTAAGGCGGTGATTTTGGCATACACTACACTATCCCAGTTCAGACCAATGTGCAATGGTAAGCAGACTAGAATAGGGTAGTGCGACAAACAAACCCACCTGGATATTTTCACTTGTAGCATGCAAATCATGGAGTTTTGGATTTGAATTAAGTGAAAAATTTGTTTAGCATTTGATGAATATCCATGAGTAAGTAGAACAATTTTTCAAGTTGCAATGTTTAGCATCCAGAGAAAAAGGAGTCTTGTTATCAATTAGATAAAAGATAGCTAAAGCAGTCCTGCCTAATCATGCTAAATTCAAGACTAAGCAGTGAGCATGATTTGATTTTGGAAAGAAAAATCATGCACAAAATGTTTTATACATATTAAATAGAGCTGAGCTGTCATGATTACATGAATTAAAATCAGGCATATAAGTGCAAGAGATGTAAATGCAATTTCACACACAATGAGCATATGCAAGACAGTCAAAATCTGCTCCCCCTTACAAAATGCCGTAAGGGTGACAAACACCAAGTTCTCCACGCAAGTAGGCAAAACGAGAAGCATCGAGGGGTTTTGTGAAAATATCGGCTAGCTGGTGTTGGGTATCAACATATTGAAGTTCAATATCACCCTTCTAATTATGATCTCTGAGAAAATGATATCGCACATCATTTTGTTTGGTTCTGGAATGCTGAACCGGGTTGTTTGCAATACAAATAGCACTAGTGTTATCACAGAAAAGTGGAACACTCTTATAATCTAACCCGAAATCCCGCAAAGTGGAAACCATCTACAAAATCTGAGAGCAACAGCTAGCTACAGCAACATATTCGGCCTCAGTTGTCGATTGTGCAACACTAGACTGTTTGCGGAAGACCAGCAAACCAGAGAAGTACCCAGAAAATGACAAGTATCAGAGGTACTTTTCCTATCATCAATCCTACACCCAGCAAAATCCGCATCGGAATAACCTCGAAGACACAAAGAGGAAGACGCCGAAGACCAAATGCCAAATTCAAGGGTATGTTTGAGATACCTAAGAATGCGCTTTACCGCTTGGCAGTGCGAAGCTCGTGGTGAAGCCTGAAAACGAGTGCACAGACACACTGCGAAGTGTATGTCCGGCCTCGTAGCAGTCAAGTAGAGGAGGGAGCCGATCATGCTTCGGAACTCCTTCTGATCTACAACTTCTCCATCTTCGTCAGGATCCAATGCTACAGATGTAGCCATTGGAGTGGCGAGTGGCTTCGCATCAGCCATGTCGAACTTCTTGAGCAGGTCCTTCGTGTACTTTGTCTGGTGGACGGAAGTATCTTGTTTGCTTGATTTGCAAACCAAGGAAAAAGGTGAGTTCGCCCATCATGGACATCTCGAACTCCCTGCTCATGGCATCTGCAAACTTGGCAACCAAAGCATGAGAAGAGCCACCAAAGATGATATCATCCACATAAATCTGAACTAGGAAGAAATATTTGCCTTGCTTGTGAGTGAACAGGATTTTATCAACAGAGCCCATCAAATACCCCCGCTCAAGCAGAAAATACTTAAGTCTGTCATACCATGCCCGAGGGGCCTGCTTGAGTCCATAAAGAGCCTTATGAAGTTTAAGGACTTTATGTGGGTATTTGGGGTTTTCAAAACCAAGGGGTTGTTTTATATAAACATCTTCGCCTATGAAACCATTAAGAAAAGCACTTTTGACATCCATTTGATAGAGTTTGAATCCCCGGGATGTCGCAAAGGCAAGCAAAATCCTAATGGCCTCAAGACGAGCAACAGGTGCAAAAGTTTCAGTAAAATCAATCCCTTCTAATTGAGAATAACCCTGAGCTACAAGTCTAGCCTTGTTTCTAACTATAGTCCCATCCTCCCCTTGTTTGTTTTTGAAAATCCATTTTGTTCCAATGAAATGAACATTTGGTGGAGGATCAACTAAAGTCCAGATTTGGTTTCTCTCAAAATTTTCAAGTTCTTCATGCATGTCATTGATCCAACTAGAATCAGAAAGTGCATGACTAACATCTAAGGGCTCGAAAGAAGCAACAAAAGCGGAATCAATGAAATGAGCATGAGAACGTGTTACCCTTTGATCAAGCTCACCAATGATCTGCTCGGGAGGATGCATCCTTTGAACATGGTGTGGAGCCTCGCAGCGGGATGCAGTCCCCCCCTCAACTTGTGCGTTGGAGTGGTCCAAGATGACCGATGTCGAGGTAGTTGCTTCGGGACCTTGTGCCGAAGTGGTCGAAGCGGGGTCGGCTTCGGGGGTTGATGTCGAGGGTAGTAAGGGTTCATCCTCGAAATCTCCGGGATCTTCTTCTTCGAAGATAGTATGTTCCATATCGTGTTCATTTGCCTGTTCAAGAGCAGAACTAACAGAGGGGTTGATTCATCAAAAGTCACACAACATGACTCGATGACAGTGTTAGTCTCCAAATTATAAACACGATAAGAATGACCATGTGTAGTGTAACCCAAAAAGATCCCGTCAGAAGAACGCGACTCAAATTTATCAAAATTACCACGTTTTAGGATAAAGCTACGACAGCCAAAAACTCGAAGATGAGTAACCTTGGGATGTCTCCCAAAACGTAGCTCATAAGATGTCAAATTCAAAATTGAGCGCAAGAAGATTCGGTTTGAGATGTAACATGCAGTGTTCATGGCCTCAGCCCAGAATTTTCTAGGAGTCCTGTGCTCATCGAGCATCGTCCTAGCCATCTCAACCAAAGTGCGGTTCTTTCTCTCAACAACACCGTTCTGTTGAGGAACCCGCGGAGCAGAGAATTGATGTTCTATGCCATGCTCCATGCAAAAGTCAACAAATAGATTGTTCTTGAACTCAGTGCCATTATCACTTCGAATGAATTTCAATGCACCAGGGAGTTCAGTGAAAAGTCTCAAAGCCATGCTCCGAAAGTGTGAGAACACTTCATACTTGCTGGCAAGAAAGAAGACCCAAGAGTAGCGAGAGAAATCGTCGACAATGACTAACACATACCACTTGCCGCCTAAAGAACTAACCCGAGAAGGACCTACAGTGTCCATGTGGAGATGTTCTCCAGGTTGTTCAGTCATCACAGTGGTGTCTGGCGAGTGCGAAGCGGCAATCATTTTTCCATGTCAACAAGGAGCGCAAACTAAATTCTTATCAAACTTGAGCTTGGGCAATCCTCGGATCAGACCTAGGGCACTCAGACGAGCGAGCAACTCAAAACTCATATGCCCTAGTCTCCTATGCCACTTCCAAAGCTCAGAAGTAGAATGTGCAACAAGACAATGAGAAGAACCCGATGATTCAGAAAAATCAGCTCCAAAAACTCTCCCAACTCTAAAGATCTTGCAGAAAACAATGCCATCAGAATTGAGTACTTGCGAAGTATCGCGATGAAATCGCACTTCGAAGCCCTCATCAAGCAACTGAGATACAGAAAGCAAATTGTATCCCAGGTTTTCAACCAAAGCAACATCTTTGAGAGTGAAATTCGAGTTAATTCTTACCACACCTTTACCTTTCACTCTACTCCTTCGATTGTTGCCAAAGGTGATAGGTTCCCTTTGCTTGGTTGTGGTGAGGCTGGAGAACCATGCTGCATCTCCGGTCATATGGCGCGAACAA
>JAAALK010000079.1:79567880-80035779 GCA_019279435.1 Zizania palustris
CCGAGGAGGCCAAGAGTCCTTTGATCTGGGCCTTGGTGTGCGCAAAGCGTTGGGAGTATTGCCGCAGTGTCTCCCCGGGCTGCTGCTTCACCTGGAAGAGGCTTCCGGTACACATCGGGGCCACGAAGGTCCCCTGGAAGTTGTTGATGAACTTCTTCTTCAGCTGGTCCCACGAACGGATGATTACGGGCCACAGCTACCAGAACCATCGGAGAGCGATCCCTTCGAGCGCCAGAGGAAAGCACTTAGCCATGGTGTCGTGGCTCCCCCGCACGCTTCTATCGCCAGAGCGTACGAGCGGGAGAATTCTCGAGGGTTGGAGTCCCCAGAGTACTTGGGAAGCTTGGCGGTGCGAAACTTCGAGTCGAAACGCACCCTCTGGAGGTCGGGGTGCAGGGGAGACTCCTCGTCGTATGACGCGTTCTCTTCTTCCACTTGATCTCCATCGTCGCTCAAGGCCACGGCTGCAACCCCTATGGCGCGGGAGGGCTCCGGAGGGCGAAGTGATGCCTCCTGGCGCCATTGAGCCAGCTCTGCCTTTAGCCTGGCATTCTTAGCTACCAGGGTGTCATCCTGGCTCCCGCTTCCTCCGGAGGCAGTCTTCGGATCTTGTGAGCAGACATAGTCGGCCCGAAGGGCCACCGCCGGAGGCCTGCTTGGAGGGTGCACCTCAGAAGGCCCCTCCTGGGGCCCCGTGGGGTTGACGGAGGTCGGCTCCGCATAGCCAATAGGACCCCGAGCCTCCGACGTCCCCCTAGGGGCCTAGGTTGGCTCGGTGGCAGGCACATCGATGGATGCGACGGCCGGTGGATCTAGAGCGGTGACTGGAGCAGGCTCAGCACCGGCGGTGCGGGCTGACCGCCGCAGAGGAACCATGCTCGCGCCCTTCCGACCCGACATATCTCTGTGAATGGATATAGAGGATGCTAGCTTCTCGAACTAGGCTCCCCACGGACGGCGCCAACTGTTGGGATGACGGATCGAACCAGCAGGTTTTCTTGGTGGATGAGAGTAATAGAATGTAGTGCTCAAATTGTATTCTTGGATCATGTGTTTATTACAACTGTAGTGGGGAGGTATTTATAGGGCGGCCCGCCCCTGAAGGGTCGAGTGACTCCAAAACCCTCAACCGCTACTCGGTCTGACACAACCTAGTAGTACAGACAAGAATAGCTGTTACATAGTACAGGCAGGAAGGTGCGATTCTGATAGCGTATCAACCGTGTCGAGCGCTGCAACGGCCGCCCGACACGGCGCCTTGACCGGGTCTTTCCCACGTACGGTTGCGCCCCGGAGCCTTCGGACCTCCCGAAGGCTGGCCTCCGGTGTCCAGCCGGGCGCTTCCCCCAAGAGTCCCTTCGGCACGCTTCGGAGCTCCCGGAGACCTTTAGGCCTCCCCGTCCGGAGGCCCACACGTACCTTCGGTTCAGGGCTTCGGGTCTTCCGGATGTGGCCTCATTCCCGAACCGTACTGCTCTTCGCGCTTCCAACTATCATCGGGATTATTTCCCCCAACATCGAGGCAGTTGCTTCGGGACCTTGTGCCGAAGTAGTCGAAGCGGGGTCAGCTTCGAGGGTTGATGTCGAGGGTAGTAGGGGTTCATCCTCAAAATCTCTGGGATCTTCTTCTTCGAAGATGGTTTGCTCCATGTCGTGTTCATTTGCCTATTCAAAGGTAGAACTAACAGAGGGGGTTGATTCATCAAAAGTCACATTACTTGACTCGATGACAATGTTAGTTTCCAAATTATAAACACGATAAGAATGACCATGTGTCATGTAACCCAAAAAGATCCCGTTAGAAGAGCACGACTCAAATTTGTCCAAATTTCCACGTTTCAGGATAAAGCAATGACAACCAAAAACTCGAAGATGAGTAACTTTGGGTTGTCTCCCAAAACGTAGCTCATACAATGTCAAGTTCAAAATTGAGCGCAAGAAGATTCGGTTTGAGATGTAACAAGCAGTGTTCATGGCCTCAGCCCAGAATTTTCTAGGAGTCTTGTGCTCATCGAGCATCGTCCTAGCCATCTCAACCAAAGTGTGGTTCTTTATCTCAACAACACCGATTTGTTGAGGAACCCGCGGAGCAGAGAATTGATGTTCTATGCCATGCTCCATGCAAAAGTCAACAAAGAGATTGTTCTTGAACTCAGTGCCATTATCACTTCGAATGAATTTCAATGCACCAGGGAGTTCAGTGAAAAGTCTCAAAGCCAAGCTCCGAAAGTGTGAAAACACTTCATCCTTGCTGGCAAGAAAGAAGACCCAAGAGTGGCGAGAGAAATCGTCGACAATGACTAACACATACCACTTGCCACCTAAAGAACTAACCCGAGAAGGACCTACAGTGTCCATGTGGAGAAGTTCTTCGGGTTGTTTAGTCATCACCGTGGTGACTGGCGAGTGCGAAGCGGCAATCATTTTTCCATGTCAACAAGGAGCGCAAACTAAATTCTTCTCAAACTTGAGCTTGGGCAATCCTCGGATTAGACCTAGGGCACTCAGATGAGCAAGCAACTCAAAGCTCATATGTCCTTGTCTCCTATGCCACTTCCAAAGCTCAGAAGTCGAATATGCAACAAGACAGTGAGAATAACCAGATGACTTAGAAAAATCAGCTCCAAAAACTCTCCCAACTCTAAAGATCTTACAAACCACAACGCCATCAGAATTGAGTACTTGCGAAGTATCACGATGGAATCGCACTTCGAAGCCCTCATCAAGCAATTTAGATACAGAAAGCAAATTGTATCCCAAGTTTTCAACCAAAGCAACATCTTTGAGAGTGAAATTCGAGTTGATTCTTACCACACCTTTACCTTTCACTCTACTCCTTTGATTGTTGTCGAAGGTGATATGTTCCTTTGCTTGGTTGTGGTGATGCTGGAGAACCATGCTGCATCTCTGGTCATATGACGCGAACAACCGGAGTCCATGATCCACGTGCCCTCCAAGCCTCGGTCTGGCGCCTACACATGATAAGAAAATCTCGATTGCTCAGTGCTGGGGTGAGTGAATATACGACGAGGCATCCAGCACTAAGTGATACAAATAGTAGGCATAGTAAAAATAGACCATCCATGCACAGGATAATCAGAATGATGCAAGGTGCGAGGTCTACGTACAAGCTGAGACCCAAATGCATGACGAGCTCTCCTACTCTGTCGAGGTAAAAAGCTACTCGCCCGGGGTCTACGACCATATGGAGCATGGTGAACATCTCGACGAGCAAAACCTCTCCGAGAAGTGCGAGGAGCCTCGAAAACAGGACGTGAGTACAACTCAGACTCATGCATACCTAAAGATGGGTAATGCATGTTCTGGAACCTCATCGCCTGAGGGGCGTCGCTCATCCTTGATGCGACAAAAACAGAACCCAACCAAATGACCCGCCCACTGACAATAGGAACAATGAAACACTCTCCTAGGGGCACTCACATGGTTCATAGGAGCAATCCTCATAGGCTCCTTGGGCTTCTGCTGAGTGGTTTTCTTGGGAGGAATTTTCTTTGCGGGAGGAGTGGTTTTCTTTGGAGTTCGGGTAGGCTTTTTGGCTGATGGAGTGTCTAACATAGCTCTCTCTTTCTCTAGGGTAGTGGGTGAGGTAAAAACAGTTTTGTTCTCACTGTCTAAAGGAATCCTCTCAAAACCCAATCCCAGAGCTAACCCTGCTCTGTCAGCACACATCTTGGTTTTGGCCAAGAGCAAGTCCATCCTACCCTTTCCCTTAGTGCATTTGTTAATAACAGAAAGAAGGTATTCATTTTCAGTCATGAGGTTCTTAGCTCGCTCTCTAATAGTGCCTAATCGGTCCTTAAGGGTTATACATGTGTCACACACAGGTTGCACATCCTTAGAACTACCGGCCCTCTCCAATCTAGCCTCTAAGTCATGAACATGCTTATCACATAAATCAATGCTCTCATGTAATAAAGAACAGTTCATGCATTCATTTATATCATGAATACTAGAATCAACCATCAAAAGCTACTTCTGTGCAGTCTCAAGCTCAGATAGAGTTTGAGCATGTACAAAACGCAACTGAGCAAGCTCACCCATGACAACAGTGCAAGATTCACATTCAGCATCATTAATCCTAGACTTAAGCATGGCATAATTAGTAGAAACAGATTCTACCCTAAGTCTAAGGTCTTTTCTATATCTAGCGGCTTGCACAAGCAACCTATCCTAACCAAGAACTACCTCATTCAGTTCATCTAATTTAATTGAAAGCTGGTCATAGGATAGTGGTACCTCAGATAAGTCAAGCTCATCGCCGCTGTGATCGCTGTCGGCCATGAAGCAAAGGCCGGTGAAATCTCATCCCTTGTCCTTCTTTTCCTTCTTCCTTCGAGACTCCTCCTCCTCAAAGCTCGACTCCTCAGTTGAGGAAGTGTCGATGTCACTGAGAGCATCAACAAATGCTCTAGAAGCGGCTTTGGCTACTCTCTTAGCCACCTTGCTGCGCTTACCCTTCACAAAGGGCTTCCTCTCCTTTTTGTGGTATTTGGGGCGCTCATTCTCATCTCTCTTCTTGAGTTTAGGGCAATTGGCCTTGATGTGAGAAGTGTCGCCACACTCAAAACAACCACTAAAACCACTTCTCCTCTGATCCCGTCTCTCATGGTGAAAATGGGTGAACCTTCTGGCAATGAGAGCAAGCTCATCATCATTCAGAGTATCCACATGCTCCTTAGTGACGGAGACCAGGGAGGACAAAGCAAAACCATCTGCAAGAACACAAGTGACATATGTGCTTGGTTCTGCAGTGGTGCCACGACTAGTGATAGAAACTAGTGCCATTGGTTGTGGCAATGAGTTCCTATGCACTGCAAGAGATGCCTTGACAATCTCTGTGGACTTCAGCTTGCTGAAGAGCTCATCACAGGTCAATGTATCATAACCTACGGACTCCTCAATG
Organism: Zizania palustris; assembly: GCA_019279435.1. Lineage (NCBI taxonomy): Eukaryota > Viridiplantae > Streptophyta > Magnoliopsida > Poales > Poaceae > Zizania > Zizania palustris. The sequence continues at coordinate 79,572,805 of JAAALK010000079.1, forward strand.
CTGGATATCTTCACTTCCCATATGCTACGATCAAGAGCATAGAGAAGCTTGATAGCCCTGTCATGATCATTGTAAGCAAGCATCCCGTTGGACCGCAAGTTACTCCCTATCGCATCAAAGCGAGAAAACATGGCATCTATAGATTCACCAGGTGCCTGCACAAACAGCTGATACTTCTGATTATATGTGCTTTGGTGCCTGGCTTTAATCTGTGTATAGCCCTCATGAAAAATAGTGAGTGTAGTCCAAATTTCCCTAGCTGTCCTAAGGTGTTGCACCCTATCAAACTCACTTCTACTCAAACCAATGAACAACATATTTCTTGCCTTGGAGTTGGCATTATACTGATCCTTCTCTGTTTGAGAGGTGCGAGTTTTAGGGATGGAGTATTGTGAGTCCACAATCTCCCAAATTGCATTTCCTTGGCTTAGCAAGTAAGCCTCCATGCGCACCTTCCAGTATGCAAAATCTATCCCATCGAACAGAGGTATTTTACTAACTTTGTCCATGTCGCCAACAGATCACAAAACCGGTTAAGGTCAACTGGTGATCTTAACCTTCTCTGATACCAATTGTTGGACAAGAAATGGAGACTAGAGGGGGGTGAATGGGAGCTTTTAAAATTTTAGACTAAAAATAGCCTTCTGTTTTAATTCTGTCTTCTGCGGAACAGGCTTCGAACACACCCTTCGAAGTTCTGGTTCGGAGGTATTTTACAGCTCCGAAATCAGGCTTCGCAAGGAACAAAAGTTCGAAGCCAAGAAGACTTCGCTTCACCCACAACCCCGAAGATTCAGCTCTGCTAAGTCAGTGCATGCTCCGCACACAGGGTGCCTTCGGGCAGGCTTCACACTTCACCCTTCGCAAGAGCAGACTTCCCTTTGAGGACTTCAACCAAATACTCAGCGATAGCAGCTAGTGCTAGGCTTCATACTTCGAAGGTCTAAATGCACACTGAACACACTTCGCCGAGGACTTAGACAAGGGAAGAAAACGGGCTTCGAACAGTGCTTCGCTAGTAATCAAAGAGGTCTAGCCTCCAGTTTACACAAAGCGAACAGACACTGAAAAACACACTTCACCTAGACAGACTTCTCACACACCTCTCCAGAAAACCCACAAGAAGATGGTGCACAGAGAAATCAAAGCATGCAGTGCAACACACAGTACAAGTTCAAGCAGTGAAAGAAGAATAGAATCAAAACTTCATTGCATGAACAGGGAACACAAAATGAACTCACGGGATGAATACAGAGAGTGTGGTGGCTAGCACAGGAGTTCTACAATGGCTGCTCAAAGTGTTAATGTGACCTAGCTAGCTTCCGCTATTTATACGCACTATTCAGCCCTGTGAATAGACTACTTTACCCCTAGGGTTTACATCATTTTTGTCTCATCAGAACAGGGGGTACAGCTGGTAGTCTACTTTATTTGGAGGCTTCTTTTGTCAGCTTCATAGAGGGGACAACATCAGCTTCTCCAGAGCACACACGGTCAGCCTTTGTAGTTTTGGAACCTTCTGAAGCCCCCCTTCGCATGCGAGGGGTGCGGTAGCTTCGGTGAGAAGCCTTGAGCCTGACGGCCTTCGCTTCACCGAAGTCAGCCTCCGATATAGTGATGGTTTTGAGCCGAAGCCATCAAAGCCCTTGAGCCTTCGCACCAACACCTCCGGAGTGGACCACCACGGCTTCGCAGCTTCTCCCAGCTTGAACTCTGTCAGTCCATGTACTGAATCCATGTATGGCCGAAGTACCTCAAGTCAGCCTCACTCTAAAGCCCCACCTTCGGAGTACCACCCTTCGAAGTCCCTCCTTCGTCCAAGGCCTCCGCATGAAGCATTCCATGAGCACTTCATCGTAGTGTCTCTCCCCGAGCACACTCCTCGACGAACCTCACCCGGCCATGCCTTCGATGCACCTCAACTTCTGAGACATTCGTTGGGTATACCTTCGAGTGCCTCCCTCCGGAGCACACTTCGAACGCCTTGCCTCATTGCTAAGGACTTTGTCCACCATACTCCGAAGTCACTCCATTCGGAATACCCTTCAAAGTGCCTCGCCTCCGAGGACTTCGTCTTGGGGTACATTCACCCAAAGCCATGCTCCGCACTCTTTGCCTTCGTCTGGCGCACCTCGACCCCTTCGCAGCCTTCATGACCGAGCTCCCTGCTCGCCTGGCATCAAGCCTCCTGCTTGACCTAGGTTCACCTGCTGTGAACCGTCCGTCACCTCTGAAGTCACCTGTGCACTACAGACAAACAGACAAGTGTATCCAGTACCCCGGAGACCTCTCCGGGTAAACAACCTCCGATACACACTCCGGTGTACCGCCCAAAGTACCGAACCCTTCGGTACAACCCAGTCATCGTGTACTGTTGGACCCCTCCGACAGGCACACTCCGCTGCAATAGCCGCAGCAAAACAGACCCACCGAACCCTTCGGTGAAACAACCTCTGAACCCCCTCGGAGGGACCCCTTCGAATCAGAGGATAAAATTTGTCAATCACTCATCACAGACTCCAAAACCAACCCTTGGTTTCTCATAAACCAAGTTAAATAAGTGTTCCCTAGTACTTGTCAAAGTTGCTGGTCTAAGTGCTCCCAAGGTGAAATTCAAGCAATAGAGGGAAACTATGTGCCCAAAACTCAAGTGGAAGGCAGAACAAGGTAGCAAACGACAGGACTGGTTCTCTTTTGCTTCTTCTCGTTTTTTTCACTATATTTTTTTTGAACAAGGATGACAAGAGATGCAACCACAAAAATTGGCACCTGCAACTGAGGTGGGATGTGGTTCACAAAAATTCAACAAGCTCTCTGAACAGCGTGCAAAAACTTTGACCAATTTTTTTCTTTATCTTCCTGATTTGTTTTGGCAATTATGATAAAACCAAACAAGACAAAGTCCATTATGGGTCGGCTACAAATTGGGACAAGAAGATGCTCAAACAATTTCAGATTTTTCTGATAAACGAGCGAAAAGTTATGCCTGTTTTATCGAAGGGGGGTCACCCGGAGGATATGTGAAAACCCAACTCACCGTTTAGAGGTAGGAACGGATTGGATTGCAACTAGGACTCCAAAGTGTGATCTCAGGGGGACTCTGCGGAAGCAAGGATGTGAACAATGGCAAGATGGAGACCAGTTGAACTCTAGATGGAACTTAACAAGGACTCGATGTGGAAAACCGAGTAGGAAACCAAGTGAAAACCGACTAGGGTTGTGTTGTGGAGGGGGGGTTTTGGGTGGGGTAAAATTTTTTTTGAGAATTTTTTTTGAGACACAAGATCAACTACTACTCAAACGACACAAAGGGATGGCTAAACCAGCAATAAGACTCGACCAAGAACACAAACTCAACAAAGCTAAAAACTAAAATTAAAATCACAAGGCACAAAGGGGTTCTCGGTGGGGATTTTTTTTGTGAGGGTTTTCTGGACTCTAGGTAAAAATAAAAGAAGATCGAGATTACCTAATGGGAAACCTGATGCTCTGATACCAACTAATAGGTGGATTGGTCCCGATCTTCCGCTAGGTAAGGATAACTTGGATTGGTGGAGAATCTCGACGTTGATGATCCAAGGCTCCGGTCCGACGGATCAAAACCTTACAATCGCTACACCACCGTCTCCGCTGGTTATCAACCACGCAGGGCGCGATTGACCTCGCCACAAAGGCTAGTTCCTGCAAGCGAATCCAAGAACACAAGTAGAATAGGAAGAACACGAGTCGAACGCCAAATCACAGATGAACTGTGATGAGGTGAGGTTTAACAAACGCCGTTGCAGCAGCCAATCGGTCCGGTGCAAGAGCAGGATCTAACCACGCGAGTGTAGATGCAAGCAAAGCAAAACCTGAACCCTAATGATGGCTATCGTAAGTATATGAGGCGTGGGCAGCCTGTAGGAGGCGCACATGACTCGGACTATGGGCCAACACGACCTCCAACTCAGTACAAGGTCCAACTCGGCCCAATTCTGTCACGCAGGACTGTTTCAGTCACACAGGACGACTCGAGACTCCAAATAGCCAAAAGATCCGTCTTCTCCTTAGCTTTCCAGAAAGTCCAAGAACGCACCAATCGGACTACGTATGAGGAAGTTACGCCCAATTTGGTGAATGGTGGTTGATGTAGTCCGAACCAGCGAATTCTTGACTTCAAATCATCCGTGCGACTCTGTCTTCAACTCCAAATCTCTTATTCCATCTCCCATGTTCCTAATCAACAAAATATCACTAGTATTCAGTAGCATCCCATCCAAACAAATATTAACATAGTTGCTAAGGAAAGAATTAACCTCATGGTTCAAGCGACAGGCATGGGCGCGTGTGATTGGTCCTTGTAATTGAATTGTAGGTGGAGACTCCATGTGTGTATAATGTGAAGTGATGTCCTCATCATCCTCCCCCTCTTGAATTGGATTCGTCCTCAACTCAAGCTCATCGTCATCTCCCAGATAAGGCTTTAAATCTAAAATGTTAAATGTGGGACTAACCCCAAAAGCTGCAGGCAACTCAAGTTTATATGCATTATCATTTATATTCTCAAGCACACGGAAAGGACCATCAGCACGGGGCATCAATTTAGACTTTCTCAAATAAGGAAAATGATCCTTGCGCAAGTGCAACCAAACAAGATCACCCGGTTCAAATGTTATCTCTTTTCTACCCTTACTACCATAAGCACGATATTTCTCATTCATTTTCTCTATGTTTGCTTGAGTAGTTTCATGCATCTTAAGCAATAATTCAGCACGTTTAGTAGCATCAAAATTCAATTTTCAGATTGTGGCAATGGTAGCAAATCAATAGGAGCACGCGGATTAAAACCATAGACCACTTTAAACGGACTTACCTTAGTAGTGGACTGTACTGACCTATTATATGCAAACTCAATATGAGGTAGACACTCTACCCAGAGCTTCAAGTTGGTCTTCAAAACAGCCCTCAACATGGTGGACAATGTACGGTTGACGACCTCCGTTTGCCCATCCGTTTGTGGGTGACAAGTAGTAGAAAACAGCAGCTTCGTGTTCAAGCGACGGGCACGGGCGCGTGTGATTGGTCTTTGTAATTGAATTGTAGGTGGAGGCTTCATGTGTGTATCATGTGAAGTGATGTCCTCATCAAAAAGGCCGTTCTAAAAACGTCCTCTTCGGCCATAAAGATTTCATTATAACCAGTGTTGCCATCAAGAAAACTTAGTACTTTGTGTCCTGAGGCATCGTTGATCAACATGTCGGCTATGGGCATGGGATACTCATCTTTTGGGGTGTCCTTGTTCAAATCCCTAAAGTCGACGCAGATGCAGATCTTGCCACTCTCTTTTTTGACATGCACAATGTTAGCGACCCATTCTGCATACTTGCATGGCCTAATAAAACCTGCCACTAATAGACGTTCAACTTCCTCTTTAACTTGGTCATAGATGGCTGAATTGAAGTGGCGTGGCGGCTGTTTATAAGGCCTAAACCCAGGTGTGATAGGGAGCCGATGCTCAACAAGATCTCGGCTTAATCCCAGCATCTCGCTATAGTCCGATGCGAAGCAATCAACATACGATCGGAGCAATTTTATTACTTCAGCCTTTACATCATTATTCAAATTTTGATTTACAAATGTCAGCCTCGGAACACTACCATTTCCTATGTCTACTTGTTACAAAGGGTCGGTCGACGAGAAGCCTTGACCTAACTTTTCTACTTCGCTAAAATCTTCAATGGCTTCGGCGATACCGTCTTGAGAAGACCGATATTGCTCCACATGAGATTTTAGCCAATCAAGATTAGCGCTAGACATTCTGCTACCTTATACACAATCGAGCCACACCGGCCGGCTTCATAGAAATAGGAACGAACCTCCCCTCTGATATGCTGACAAAGTTGTAATCCAAGAGATCCCGCCCCGACAAGCATTCTATCTCATCATGGGTGGCGTCACTGGATGCATAAGACAAGCTGACATGGGCCGATGCATCGGCGTGTACTATCTCGACTTGGCCGTCATCCCATTGTATTAGGTGCTGGTGCAAGGTAGACGGCACACACTGGTTTGCGTGGATCCAATCACGCCCAAGCAATACATTATAATTTCCCTACATGTCGACAACAAAGAAGGCAGTAGGTAGCATCTTGTTCCCTACTTTCAGCTCCAGAGATAGCACGCCTTTAGCCTCTGTCGTGTCGCCGTTGAAGCTATTGAGGGTAACATTGGTCTTCTTCAGGTCGTCGTCATCTTTTCCAAGCTTCCTTAGAAGGGAGTACGACATTAGGTTCATGGTGGCCCCACCATCGACGAGCATCCCTGAGATCGGCTTTCCGTCAATGTGTCCCCTGATGTAGAGAGGTCTCAGGTGATGACTCATATCTTCGGGCTTCTCGAACACGATGTCCCACGGTCCGAGATCTAGCTGTGTGACCCCAGCCTCCTCCTGTACTGGAGCGAACTCGAAAGGTAGCATGACGACGCCGACGTTCATCGCCTAAGGAGCGGGCCCCTCGGAGATGGGTTTGTAGTCGTCGTCAAGAAAGTCCTCGTCGTCGAGCTAATAACGGGGGTCGGGTCATCGACCATGACCAGCCTAGGTCTCCAAATATTCTTCACCGCGGCCTGAGGACAAATTTCTTCAAAAAGTGTGTCCCGTGCCTCCTCGGCCTTCTCTTCTCATATCTCTTGTGACCACAAGCGTTGCAACCTCCTCTTCTGTGATTTGGACATCCCTAAGGGTGCCCATGATGGCTGAGGATGGGTGCCGAGCGCCACGGTCTTGCTTCTAGCATTTTTGGCCGAACGGGACTTGTTCGGGTTGGCCTCAAACGTTTTGCGCTTGCCATAAGAAGTCCTCTGCTCCTGGTCGGTCGGACTGGACATGATGGGTCGGTCGGACCGGCCTATGCTAAAAATAGTTGTAAGGCCGATCGGATCAGCCGCAGTAGGCCGGTCAGACCGAGCTTTGATCGGGACTTTGGTCGGGCTCGGTGATGTATCTTCGCGATGTCCTACCGGGGCATCCTTCGGGATTGGGACCTCCTGGGATCCCACCCTGATGACTATGGTCTCTGGGGCATATTTACATTCATCTCCTTCGGCGCCTTCTTCCGGGGTTCAGTTCTGAGGTACTACGGATAGGCGATGAATAATACTCTCATCCTGCGCTGGACCTCATACCTGCCATTCAGAAACACTAGAAGGAATGTGAGCTTTAGTAGCTGGACACTGCCCGGAGTTCTCCGGCGGCGGAGGCCAAGTCGGAGCCATCATCCAGTAGTAGGGCGGTGGCATCGGAGGCTCTAGTGGCTTTGCCCACTAGGTGCTGAACCCGTTGGCCTATTGGAAGCTTGGACATGTAGAAGGTACCTCGAACCAGACCAGCGAAGGGTCCTGCCAGGCCGGAGGTAAGCTAGCCCATGGTGCAGACGGGACTAGCCACTAGAGGTCGAACCCATCCGAAGGCTGCAATCCACTCGGATGGGATGGCTCTAGACACTGTGGTCCGAATCCTCCTAGAGGTTGGAACCCATTCGTAGGAGGTGGGTTTGGCCACTGAGGTCTAAAGCCTCCCGGAAGCTGGGGCCAGGCCGGAGGAGGGTTCGGCCACTGAGGTTTGAACCCTACCGGAGGGTGGGACCAAGCTAGAGGGGGGTTCAGGCATTGAGGTTCGAACCCTGCCGGATGTTGTACCTACTCCGAAGAGGGGTTTGGGCCTTGAGGTCCGAACTCAACCCTCATGGGGCTCGGTCTTCTAAGGTGGTTCGGTCGTCCCCGAACCCGTGGCCGAACACTCCTCCTCTCGGTCTTTCGCTGATGCTTGTCCAAGAGCATCTTATATGTCACCTTCGGACTTCTATAGTGCCTGGTCGAAGATGGTGGTTTAACATTTTCTTTCCACACTCCTACCTCTGGATTCTTTGGTACGAGAGTGCATGTGCGAGCGTCTCCTACAACGACCGCTTTCCCTTTAGTTGACTCGTCCTATTTCGGCTGAATCAACACTTTCTTTCCCTCGAGCTCAACATTGTTCATGGGAAAGGGGTCTCTGTCCAATTTCATTTTTGGATTTGCTTCTATTTTCAATCGTCCTTCCTCTATGGCCGATTGTACCTACCGATGAAAAACATTGCAATCATTAGTGTGGTGAGAATGCGAATCATGCCACTTACAGTAGGGACGTTTCTTCAATTCGTCGACGGATGGCATAACTTGCCCTTTCGGTAGTCGTAGAAGCTGATTTTTTAATAGAAAATCAAATATTTTATCACACTTAGTTACGTTGAATGAATATCTAACTTCATTAGGCCGACTCTTTGAGGGAGACGGCCGCAATTTGGAGCAGGTGACGGGTTTAGACTTCGCGCTCTAAGTCCATTTGGCCGTGTACGTGTCGGCTGGATCTTCCTCCTCTTCAGATTCTCCCTCGTCAGAGTGCTCCATTGTGTGGATTTCAGCCCTTGGTTTATTAAAAGTCTTAATGAATTTCCTATCTTTGGCCCGGCCTTCCTGGACCAGAGCCTATTGCAAGACTTAACTAACGTCTAGGAGATTCTGATTATCCATTCGTTCTTTAATTTTTGCCCATAGGCCATTAAATGCGAGGTCTGCCGGGTCTCTTTCTGATACGTTTAGGCTAAAACATTTATTCCTAGTGTCTCTAAAGCGCTTGACGTACTTAGAAACACTCTCGCTAGATTTTTGTTTAATTGTCGTGAGGTGTGATAGCCTAAGCTCGGTCTCGCCTGTGTACAAATAATCATGAAACTTCTGCTCTAGCTGAGCCCACGTCTGAACGAAGTTTGGCAGAAGCGCTGAAAACCAAGTGAATGCACTGCCGGACAATGATAGGGAAAATTACCTGAGTTTTAATGCATCCGACCTGCTAGCTTTGCCACATTGTGCTAGAAATTGAGTAATGTGCTCTAATGTGGATTTTCTACCCTTGCCATCAAATTTAGTGAAGTCCGGGACTCTATAACTGAGAGGGTACGGAATTGTATCAAAGTGGTCGGGATATGGTTTCTGATAAACCCTAGCTCTATCCTGAGGTGTAAAGCCAGTGCATTCCCTAAATAGCGCGTGAATACGTTCCTCAATATCATTGTGGTCTACTGCTTGCGCGCATCTTTCATGTGGTGGTGGTATATCAGCATGCTTTGGCCTATGATGCGGTGTGGAGTGTGCCGTGCAAGTGGTGGCGGCAGAGCTGGTATGGGTGCAAGCGGTGACGGTGCATGATAGGATGGGTTTGCCTGGCCATAAGCGTAGTTATGTGTTTCGGATGTGGACGTTGTAGCCAGAAACGTGAAAGTATTTCCAGTATTACCGTTCGTTCTACTATAAATGTGTTGTGCTGGTGGAATACTAGTAATTGGTGCTGGTGAATCAGCCTCAGTGAAACTGAATCTCCTAAATACTGCTGCCACTTGCGAGACAATTGCGGGTTCTAGTTTGTTGGCTAGCGAGGCGCTAACCGCCTGATCAACAGACGCAACTATCCTACGGTCAACTTGTGACGCAGATAAAGGCGGTGATGAGGGGCGTACCTGAGTCAGGTTGAGGTTGTCGTGTATGACGAAGCCCGAGCATGTCTTTATACAATCCCTGAGCATCAGCTCTTCGAGTTCCTTCTTCTTCTCTTCAATCGTTGCTCTTTCTTCCTCAGATATGTCGACCATGGTGGGTGTCATAATGTTGTGGTTGTCGATGTCCACGCCCCCATAGTTCTCATCAGTGATGTAGTGGATGTAGATGTAGTAGAGGTACTCGATGCCGATGTAGAGGTAGTAGTCATGATTGGCGTTGTCCCTAGCAGAGTTGCCAAAAAGTGTGTTAACGCAGAAATGCGCCCCCGCACTTGGGCCGGTTCGACGTGTTCCGACTACCCTAAATAGTTGTTGGCGTAAAAGATTACACTAACAGGTTTCTGAAGGTTAGAAACTAACAAATGAAGTGTTTGCGAAGTAAACTATTTAAAGCCTCCGAAAGGATAATAGCTTAAAATAGTTCGAAGATGTATATTGAATAACTTGTATTCGGTCCCGATTACAGGGTAAAACGGGGGGTATTTATAGGCCCAAACATTAAGTAAAAGACTAATCTAATGAGAAAGAAGATAAGTCTTCCATCCTAGCTGGCAAGGAAGCCCTTGGAAGAGTCCTAGTTCGAAGATATACTTCGAACTAGAGTTCGCCTCCATACTTCGAACTTGATCCGCGGTGATTCCGGAGTTATATGCTGGAAACCTTTGATTCAATCACCTGCCTTTGTCCTGTTACCATAATGGCTCTGAGGATGAAATATTTTCCCCCAACAGTAGCCCCTCGAATACGCTTCTCCGCTAGACCTGTGATGTTAGGAGAGCAGTATACGCAAGAGAAATAATCATGTGCAGAGACTAACAATTTTAATCAGCCTTCGAAATATGTGGAGATTCGAAACTTCGAATCAACTTATAAGAAAATTATGTTCGAACTATTTTTTAGAATTAACTTAAAAAGTCTGAAAGCTTTTTTAGGCTTAGAAGAAATAGTCGTTGGCTTTTTCCTCAACGGAAATTAAGGGAATGCGTTAAGTTCGCAAAGAGATAACGGTCAGGAATGTGAAACGGCAGAACACCGAACGGTAAAATTTGTGGTCCGGGCTATAAATAAGGGACCCAGATCCTTCCCAAATACTTTCTCACCGCTTTCATGCAAACAAACCAGTAGACAAGCCCTAGCCTCCATTTCTTCTTTGAGCAACCAGAGCAAATCCATGGCGAAGACCAGTTTCAAGGTTCCTGGGGCGGCTTCAGCCTTGGCTCGGTAGCAGGCTGCGGCTGCAGCAGCGGCGGCGACATCGGCGATGGCGACTCTGACAGCAACAGTAGCGGCAATGGCGGCGCCAGGAAGAAATCCCCAACGCGATGATCCTCAAGATCTCCTTCTGGGCTCATCGAAGTATGCGGATCAGTCTTACCAACTAGGACATTCAACCTGCAAGAGGGAATCGCTCGCGGCAGCGATAGAAGGGAAGATTAGTTCGGAGATTGTGATTTGCAAACCTGGAAAAGAAGCTATTCCTTCGCCAAGGCCCGGAGAAGTGGTTGTCTTCGAAGCCTTTTTCGAAGCTGGATTAGGGCTCCCGGCTGTCGACTTCCTGGCCGAGGTACTGTATTTATTCCATGTTACTCTCCCCCAACTCTCTCCGAACGCGATAGCACGCCTTTCCATCTTCGAGTGGGCGTTGCGAGCGGAAGGCTGCGAAGGAAGAGCAGAAATCTTCGCAGCCCTACACCAGGCTTCTTGCCAACCCAAGACCTTCGTAGGCCCCGCAGGTGAAAAGATGGTGGTGGCCTTCGGGAGTATTAACTTTTGGCTCTGAGATGAATATGCTCTTTGATTTCCAGCTAAGGCCATCAATGCCATATGGTATACGGATTGGATCCTCCGATGGTTTTACGCCGAAGTTGGAGCAAGAAGTCGCTTAGCTGGACCTCTACAGGACATAAACTTCCGGAGAGAAGATCTTGTCCATCCGGATCTAGGCCAGCTCGAAGCTCGCCTTAGCCTACTTCAGAGAATTAGCCATCGCCTGAGCATGAGGGATCTGACAGAGGAGTTCATCGGACTTCAGATCCCCCCTCTGATGGCCAACTGGCCAATCACCTTCGAAGAAGATACGGAAGGTGGCCTTCGAAAGATTTCTTCAAGCTCGAGCCCTGTAGGTAACTTCAAAAACAACATGTTTCATATATATTTATTTGAAGAAATAACCAACATCAACTTATCTTTCAGCCTCTCTAGCTCCTATGACTTCGGAGCAAATTGTGTGGGCTTCGGAGAAAATTCTGGGAGTCCCGACTCTGGCCGAGAAAGAATGGAGGATTAAGTTAGTAGGTACTTGGGAACGGTCCAACCGAGTATGGGGGCTACTCAAAGTTGTTCCCCCTCCTCTTTTGGATTGGGTGCCTTCGGAGCAAGGGCCTAAGAAAAGGAAGGCCGAAGTTGGAGCTTCGACTTCTGTCAAGACTCCATCCAAGAAAATAGCTCGAAAGCCAAGAATTGCAGCGCCTCCAAGTCCAATAGCTTCGGTCTCCGATTCTTTAGAGGACGAAGGTAGAATGCTGGTTGACCTAATTGAAAAGGACGGAGCCCAAGCAGATGCAAGCATTGGTGATGCTGCGAACGTGCCGGAGTTGCCAACCAGCCTCGGGCAAGTTGAAACTTCGACTGCTCAAGAAAACTTACCGCAGGATGAAGCCCTGAAGGTGGAGCCGAAGTTGCTGTAGAATCCACTTCGATTCCGAATGAAGCAACGACTGCAGCTCCCGAAGAGGCTCCAACAGTCGAGGATTTAACCGTAAATTCTGACTCCGACGAAGATTTTGGGGTAGCTTTTGACCCACCAAGCAGTCTGATGCTCACCCGTCGACAAGACTTCGGAGGTAAACTTCACATAATTCCTTTGTTCTTTTTTCCTGCAAAATTATACAATGTATAATACCTTTGCCTCAACAGGATCTGCTCCTATGGAAGAGGTTCGTCCCGAAGATACAATTCCTGGGACTTCGGCAACTCCGGAGCCAATTCTAGAAGTCTTCCAAATGGGACCTGGAAAAGGTAAAGGCAAAATGGACCCTCTCCCTGCTCCGAGTTCGGGATTAACTCCATCTGAGTCGACAGACGGAGGTCAATCTACAGAGGGGGGCCAGTCTACCGAAGTTCCTGAAGATACGGCCCAGCGCTCTGACTCCTCGCCGAATGAAGACGACCAAAGGGCCTTGTCTTTGCTCCCTCTTCTAGCTCCTTTCTTGGAGCGAAGAACTGGACTTCGGACTTTGCTGGAACCTTTGGATCGAGCTAGCCGCGAAGTCGGGGAGACAGACTTGGTAGCCATCCTGAGCAAAGCTGAGGGTTCGGAGCTCAACGCCGCCATGGAACGTGCAGCATACCAGGTACGAAGTATCTGTAAAACAAAATTGATCTCATATACAAATAATTTCTCACCTTGGTTTTTTCTCTTTGCAGCAAATAGTCTTGGCCCGAGCTGCGAACATTTCAAACGAACGTGGAAACCTTCGCCTTCGAGAGGAAGTCACTACTCTTCAACAAAATCTTAGCATTTCTGAAGGTCGAGTTTCCCATTTAGACAACCTGGTCTCAGCAGAGCGGAGGGCTATGCAAAGCTTGGAAACTGCAAATAAGGAGCTCTAAGTAGAACAAATCGTGCTTCGGGCGGAAATAGAAAAGATGTGGGCGGAGCATACTACGGCGGGGGCTGAACTTGTCAGGCTCCGGGAGGAAAAAGCCAAAACTGCAGAGGAGGCTAGCCACCTACTTAACCAGAAAAATTCTTTGGCTACGGAGGCAGCTAGGCTCTCCGGTGTGGTGGAAGAATTGACTTCGGTGAAGGACGCCTTGCTTGAAGATAAGCTGAAATCGGAGAAGGTAGCTACGGAGGTCATGAACCAACTCCTAGGTGTTCTAGAGTACTTCGGTACTACTGGGACACTTCCTTCGAATGACAACACCTCCTTGCTTCGGTGGCTAAAAATGATCCAAGGAGCTACGAAGAGAATGAAGATGACAGGCATTCGGTACGGAGAAATCTCCGGACAAGTGGCTGCTATCGGCATATTTCGTTACTACGAAGATCTGGGAATATCGATAACTCCGAACGCAGAGGCGGCTCCCATTACCTTCGACGACAGTCGGCTTCTTACTCCTTCCGAAGATGTGGCCACTGCTTGGCAAGCCTTCCAAGCTTCATGGAGAGCCGAAGGTCGCACTGCGATCAAGGCTTGGATTGACGAAGGACAACGCCAGAAGCAAGCTCGGTCGCAAGCCTCGAGCAGCCAGCCTCCGCCAAACCTGCAGGTGTAGATTTGCCTTAGGATCCTGACTATGTAAAGAATCATGCTTTTTGTACATTTATGAATGAAAATTTGCTTATTGTGTTTTTAGGCTTCACCTCATATGGAAGATGTCGAAGTGTTAAACGTTAATGAAGAACTCTGCCTACTATGGGCTACCTTCGATCTTTTAAAACTTCACAAGCGACCTCGGTTTTTAGTTCCTCGAGATAGCTCCGGTGCAATTACGCCCGAAGTAAGCAAAGATATACTATCTTATATTAAAGAGGAAGAAAAAGAAGTTAGCTTGGAAGCTTCATCTTCCGAAGACATCGCATGGTCCAAAGACGAAGATGAAGCTCAGGGTAAAAAACCTAAAGAACTTGGAAGTTGGGAAAGGAGCTCCGAATGACTCCGAACTTGGGCCGAGCTTCAACAAGAACAGAAAGACTTTAGAGCTTCGAAGGGAGGTAGGAGAGTTAACGTAAAGTTGTTAGAACTCCCCGCTCTGGAACTAGTCGTTCCAACCTTAGCTCTAGAGATCGATAGGGTCTTCGATTCCTTCTCGGTATAGATACCGATTTTTCATGATGTAATCATAATTTGTTCAAATAATAAATATCGATTTAAAATTGTCTCCCTATTTCCCAGCCCCTCTTTGGGCGTAAGCAACTTCGAACTATATTCAAAGATGGTTAGGCGCAAAGAAAAACTTAGGAGTTCAATTTTTGGGGGCTCGAAGCCCCTCAGCAATTTAAAGATTGATTAAAATCTTATAAAATGTCTTCGACTACTTGGAGTCTGAAGATTGGTAACTTAGTACCTTGTGTTTTGAAAGAAATCACTTTGGACAACTTTCCGAACACTTTAGTGTCCCACACGATTGGTCACTTTGGACTTTTTCCACAGATATTCGAAGCTCATGAGCTCAAACTCTGTTTGTTTTGGCCTCCTTCGGCTCTTTTTGCGAATTCTATCAAACCAGTGGTTTGGAATCCGCAGTGGTCTCCTTGGACTCTTTTTGCGGATGCTTTCAAGCCGAAACTTGGAATCCACATTATTTGGTCTCCTTGGACTCTTTTTACGGATGCTTTCAAGCCGGTGGCTTGGAATCCGTTTTTTCAGTGACTTTCCCACCTCGTCGGAAGCTTCGGACCAGTGGTCCGAAGTCCGAAAAATATGATTCAAATTAATGACAGTTCCCTCCCGGTCGACTTCGCTATTCCAGTGCGTCCACTAGAAGTGGGAAGTATATGGGGGGTAGGCATTATCTGAACCATAAGCTTTATTGATTCAGAAGGTGTTTACAAATGATAAAAAGGAGCCCCTATGCGAAATATCGCTTTAGGTGCTCCGCATTCCATGTATGCGTTAACTCTTCACCTTCCAAATTAGCTAAATTAAAAGAACCAGGACGCCCTGAGCGGACAATTATGTATGGACCTTCCCACTTATTTCCTAATTTCCCTGGCGCTATAATACTTCGCAAAACGAGATGACCCGGTCTAAGTTCATTAATCTTGACCTTCGGGTCGAACCAAGTCTTTGTCTGCTGCTGATATTTTGACAAATTGGCAATAGCTCGAAGTCTTGTCTCTTCTGTTAAATCAAGCGAAGTTTGTCTTTCTGCTTCTATTTCCGGTTCGGTACTGCGAAGGGACCCTCCTTTAAGCTCCGTTGGTGTCATAGTCTCGTCTCCGAATAATAGTCTAAAAGGAGTGAAACCAGTAGACCTTGTCTGAGTTGTCCGAATGGACCACGGGATTTTCGGGAGCTCTTCAGTCCACAGTCCTTTTGCCAATCCAACTATTCTTCGATTCAGCCCTGATAAGATATTACCATTGGCTCTTTCAACAGCTCCGTTAGACTGAGGATGCTTTACCGCAGCAAAACATAATTGGATGCCTAGGTCTTCACAGAATTTCCTGAAGGGTTCTGCATCGAACTGTGTTCCATTGGCAACTGTCAGCTGTCGAGGCACTCCGAACCGGCATATAATATTCTTCCAGAAAATTTTTGTACATTATTCGAAGTGATAGCTGTTAGGGGCTCTGCTTCGACCCACTTTGAAAAGTATTCGATTGCTACCACTGCGAACTTCAAATTTCCTTTTGCTACTGGGAAGGGGCCAATAAGATCAAGCCCCATCTGGCCATGGGCCATACTGGAGCAATGACTTGGAGAGTTGTTGGTGGGCGATGACTTATTCATCCCATCCACTGACATCCTTGGCAAGTACGGACTAAGCTCTCCGCATCAGCTACTATTTTAGGCCAATAAAGCCCCTGGCGAAGTGTCTTTCCTGCCAAAACTCGAGGGGCTAAATGGCTACTGTAGAGTCCTTCATGAATTTCTCGAAGAATTTCTTGACCTTCGGCTTGAGATATATATCGGAGCAAAGGGGAACATACTCCGGCCTTGTACAAAATACCGTTGATTATATGATAACTCTGAATTCTGAGTTTCAACCTCGAAAGTTATGGCCCTTCAGACATATTTGCTTCTCCTTGCAACAATTCCATAATTGAACTTCGCCAATCTGTACTTGGAATGCAAAGGACTTCCGCGGCAGGGATTTGTGGCACCAAAGGTGTACTGAGTTCTTCATAAAAAGCCTCTTCTGGTATGTCCATAGCTCCGGCTGTAGCTTTTGCTAAGATGTCAGCTTGCACATTTTCTGCTCTAGGTATACTCCGAATGGAAATCCCTTTAAATGCTGCTTCAATCTTACGGATTTCTTCTAAGTATTTTGCAAGCTGTGGATGTCGAACTTGAAAGCTCTTGTCTACGTGCCCTGCTACAATCTGAGAATCTGTCTTAATAACAACTCTTGTAGCCCATAGAGCATGTGCCTTTCGAAGTCCTAATAAAATTCCCTCATACTCTGCTGTATTATTGGTAGACTTAAAGTTGAGTCTTGCGGAGTACATTGCCTTTTGCCCTGAAGGCGAAATTATCACGGCTCCGACGCCTGCTCCAGATGCTTGGAAAGCTCCATCAGAGTAAATAGTCCAAATCCCTTCACTTGGCTTTTCCGGAGCCCATGCTGTAGGGGGAGTCCATTCTGCCACGAAGTTCGCCAACACTTGTGACTTAATTGCTGTTCTTGCCACAAAGGATATGCCGAAGGGTGCTAACTCAACGGCCCACTTCCCAATTCTTCCTGTAGAATCCTTACTTCGGAGCATATCTCCCAAAGGATATGAAGTTGGTACAATTACATTATGTGCCAAGAAATAATGCCTTAGCTTCCTCGAAGCCATTATCAGAGCATAAGTGAATTTCTCAAGCTCAGAATATCTTGTTTTTGCTCTAGACAATGCTTCGGACACAAAATAAACTGGATTTTGTACCAACTTCCCGTTGAAATCAACCTCTCTGACAAGGACTGCACTGACAGCAGAGCCAGTAGCTGCAAGGTAGAGGAGTAGGGTTTCATCCGCAATAGGCACCGTGAGTGTAGCGACGTTACTGAGATAATTCTTAATATCTTCAAAGCTCTTTTGACACTCCGGTGTCCATGCAAAATCTTCGGACCCTTTCAATGCTTTAAAGATGGGCAAACTTCTCTCCGCAGACCTTGCCAAAAACCTACTAAGTGCTGCAAGACGACCAGTCAGCTTTTGCACTTGCTTTAAATTCTCTGGGGGAGCCATCCTTTGCAACACAGTTATCTGAGTGGGGCTAGCTTCGATCCCTCTGCTTGAAACTAGATACCCTAACAATTTTCCAGCCTGCGCCCCGAAGATACATTTTTCGGGGTTAAGACGGATCCCACATGCCCGAAGGCTATTGAATGTTTCTGCTAAGTCTAGGCTATGTTGGTGCTTTAAAGCACTCTTTATTACAATATCATCCATATAGGCCTCTACATTGCGACCTAATTGATGACCTAGAGCCTTAGCAATTAACCTCGAAAAAGTAGCCCCAGCATTTCTTAAGCCAAAGGGCATTCTTACATAACAGAAGACTCATGAAGGAGTTACGAAGCTTGTCTTGATTTCATCTTCGCGCTTTAGCCAGATTTGATGATAGCCGGAGTACGCGTCGAGGAAGCTTAATAACTCCGAACCGGCAGTAGAGTCGACCAATTGATCAATTCGGGGCATGGGGTAGGGGTCGCAGGGGCATGCTTTATTCAGAGATGTAAAATCAATACACATGCGCCACTTCCCTGAAGATTTCTTCCTAACGAAGACTGGGTTGGCTAACCACTCCGTATGAGCCACTTCTCTGATAATCCCAGCCTTCAGCAGCTTTTCCACTTCGTCTTTGGCAAGAATAGCTCTCTCTGCAGACAGCTTCCGGAGTCCTTGCCGAACAGGCCAAGCCTTCGGGTTCACAAGTAAACTGTGCTCAATAATATCCCGACTGACTCCAGTGATGTCTTCATCAGACCAAGCAAAGACATCTAAATTCTCCTCAACTACTTTCTCTAACGAAGTAGCGACTTCTGGAGGCAAGTCTTTGCCAAATTGAAATGAATATTCCTTGCCATCTTTGACAATAACCTTCGTTGCAATCTCTCCTTCGGGGCTTGGTCTTGGGAAGGATTTCTTCGAAGATTCATTGGGAGCAGGGAAATCCTCCGGGTTATCTTGCACACTGTTCACCTGTCTCGGATCAAGAGGAGGGCCATGACCATACTCCGCTCTTCGCGCGGTAGCCTGATCTCCGAAAACAGTGAGCACTCCCGCCTGTGTGGGCATCTTCATACACAGGTAATTATGATGCGCCACAGCTCCGAATTGATTCAGCATGCCCCTTCCGAATATGACATTTTATGCATATGGAGCATCCACAACATCGAAAATCACTTCTTCTATCCTGGCCAGTAGCCCCTCTCCAAAAGTAACTTCCAGGCCAATTTGACTGAGGGCATCGAGAGGGGGTCCTGCGAAGCCTTCTAAAGGACGGGTTCCTGGGAGAAGATGCTTCCTGGAGATGCAGAGTTGATCAAAAGCTTGAACAAAGATAATATCTGTCGAACTCCCTACATAGATTAGCACTCTCCGTACCTCAGTACCTACTATGTCGTCAGTGATGACGAGTGGGTCTGCATGTGGAAACTTAATACCAGCTGCATCATCTGCAGAAAAAGATATCGGCACATGGGACCATTCGGGCATAGCAGCTGCAGACAAAAAAGTTCCAATATGGCCCACTTCTCTAACATATTCTCTTATGTGCCTCTTTGACATACTTCCGAGGGTCCCTCCTCCGAAGATGGGGAGGACTACTCTTTTCCCTCGATCTTGTCCCTCTTCTTGCTTCGGAGGTGGCATAACATTGACCACCGGAGGCCGTCTTGCAGGGTCGAAGTTCTCTATTCGTGCCACAGCCTGGACAGGTTCCGGATGCACTTCGGTTGGAACTCGGTCAGTAGTGCCTCGACCCGAAGTTCTTTCCAAATACTCTCCTCTGAAAGCAAGTATAGATTTGCACGCATCAGTTGCGTGACTCCGATTTTCACCATGGACACAGCAGAAAAAGGCCTGGGCTTTGCTAGTCGGTTTCCCTGGCGGCCTCCAGCCGCTGGTCTTGCTTCCTGAAGGCTGCGGAGCCCTTGGGGCAAACTTCTGTGGGGGTGCAATGTTCAAAACTTCTGAACGAGGATGCTTTTGCCCTCGACGCCTGTCGTGCTGAGCTTCGAAGCTAGGCCCTTGCAGCTGTGTTGAAGTTTTCACCTCCAACTTAACTTCTTGCAGTATCGACGGAGTTGCAGTAGTTCTCCGAAGCCATCCCTCTTCTGACCTTGCATATTCTTCGAAATAAGACATCAACTAAGCAACGGAAGATATCTTTTTCCTGTGAAGTTTATCAAGGAGGCCCGCATGAATAACTCCCTCTCGAGTTGCGTCAACTACAGAAGACGTAGTTAACCTTCGAATTTGCGACTTCGTATGAGCGAAGCGCTTGAAATATTGTCTTAAAGTCTCTCCGGGGAGCTGCTTCACCTGGAAAAGGCTTCCTATTGACATTGGGGGTACGAAGGTACCCTGAAAGTTGCTCACATTCCTTAACTCCCCCCATGATCGGATTGATCCTGGCTTCAGAGACCAGAACCACCGCAGTGCCACTCCTTCGAGAGCTAGGGGGAAACATTTGGCCATAGTGTCTCGCACTCCCCCGCTGGCTTCAATTGCTAATGCATAAGAACGGGCGAACTCTCCAGGATCTTCATCTCTGGAATATTTGCAAAGCTTCGAAGTTTTGAACTTAGGGTCGAAGCGCACTTTCTGCAACTTAGGATGCAGCGGAGATTCGGTGTCTTGAGAACTTAGGGTCGAAGCTTTGAAGTTTTGAACTTAGGGTCGAAGCGGCCATATCACCAAGACCATCTTCATCTCCTCCGGAAGGACCTTCCGGGTCTTGAGAACTGTACGCATCAGTTCGAAGTGGAACTTGAGGTGGAAGAGGGACTCTGGCTGGCCGAAGTATAGATGGAGTTGGGGGAGGAACTCCGTATGCTCGAGGAAGGGAAATCCCTTCCGGAGTTTGAGGTGGAGGAAACGTTGAAGGCCCTCCGACCTCAACTGTGTTTGAAGATCTTGCTCCGGAGGTCCGAGGAGACCTCCGAATAGGACTACCACCTGCACTCCGCTTGGGAGGCATGGTTTGAGAACTTGGTAGAGAACAAAGTTTTTTGGACTAGGTTCCCCACGGACGGTGCCAACTGTTGGCGTAAAAGATTACGCTAACAGGTTTCTGAAGGTTAGAAACTAACAAATGAAGTGTTTGTGAAGTAAACTATTTCAAGCCTCCGAAAGGATAATAGCTTAAAATAGTTCGAAAATGTATATTGAATAACTTGTATTCGGTCCCCATTACAGAGTAAAACAGGGGGTATTTATAGGCCCAAACATTAAGGAAAAGACCCTTTTACCCCTCTATTACAACCGACATAGTGGAAACTATTCGGTACCCTTAATAGGGCTAAAATTGTAAAAGACTAATCTAATGAGAAAGAAGATAAGTCTTCCATCCTAGCTGGCAAGGAAGCTCTCGGAACAGTCCTAGTTCGAAGATATACTCCGAACTAGAGTCCGCCTCCATACTTCGAACTTGATCCACGGTAATTCCGGAGTTATATGTTGGAAACCTTTGATTCAATCACCTGCCTTTGCCTTGTTACCATAATGGCTCTGAGGATGAAATATTTTCCGCCAACAGTTGCGTTCCGAGATTAAAGATAGGTTAGACAACCAGAACTTTTTAGAAGTCAGCCAAGTTTTACAGCAGGCTTTGGTCCAAGAAGGTTGAACCAAAGATAAAAGGTTCGTTAAGACGTTTCACAAGCCTAGGGCTGAAATCCACATCATGGAACGCTCTGACGAGGAGGAATCGGAAGAGGAGGATTCGACCGACATGTACGCAGCCGAATGGGTGTGGAACGCCAAGAGTAAACCTATCACTTGCTCTGAATTACGACCGTCTCCCACCAAGAATCGGCCTAGTGAGGTCAAGTACTCGTTCGATATAACTAAGTGTGATAAAATATTTGATTTTCTCTTAAAGAACCAGCTTCTCAGGTTGCCTAAAGGTCAAGTCATTCCATCTGCCGATGAGTTAAAGAAACATCCATACTGTAAGTGCCATGATTCGCACTCACATAACACTAACGACTGCAATGTTTTTCGACGGCAGGTCCAATCGGCCATAGAAGAAGGACGATTGAAGATAGACCATAATCCAAAGATGAAGCTAGACAAAGATCCTTTTCCCATCAACGCCGTCAACCTCGGTGAGAATAAGGTTTTGATTCGGCCATAACAGGCCGAGTCGGCTAAAGGGAAGGATGTAATTGTTGCAGAGCCGCGCGCTCGCACGCTCATACCAAAGAACCCTGAGGTAGGAGTGTGGAAACAGAACATTAACACCCCTTCGGCTAAAACTCACAAGAGGCCGAAGGTAACATACAACATGCTGTTGAACAAGCGCCAGAGAAAAGCCAAGGAGGCAGGTCCCCGCGCTAAAAGACTGGGGCAGCCGAAGGGCCCAAGGCTTTCGGAGGGTGGATTTGGACCGAAGCATGCAAACCCTTCGCACGGTGGCTTCGGGCCACAGTGGCCTGACCCTCCACACGGTGGCTTCGAGCCTTGATGGCCAAACCCCCCATATAGTAACTTCGGCCCCCAATGGCCGAACCCCGCACCGCTTTGGACATGCTCTCCGATAGGGGGCTTCGGCCCGCATTGGCCGAACGTGCCTCTGGACTGGCAGGACCCTTCGCTGATATGGTCTGAGACGCCATCGACCCTGTTGAACCCCTCTCCGGGTAACGGGTACGGCTCACAGTGGGCGAGGCCACTGGAACCGCCGATGCCTCTGCCGTACGACTAGGCAGGAATCCCATAGGCTCCATACGTATCTAGGTCGGAGTACCATACGCAACTTAACACTATGCCTTGTTTTCCTCCGGAGTATTATGGATGGCAGGGACAAACAGACGCAGCGGATGGGGGCATCGTCCACAGACTATTGTGGTGCCTCCGAATCGGACCATGTAGAGCGAACCGAAGGGTACAGGCGTGAGGAGGCCGAGGAAAGGGAGTCTGAAGCCATCACTATCGGAGTGGAGTCTCAGGAAGTCCCAATCCCGAAGGCTTTGTCACCGAAGTCTGAAGGAGGTGAGTCCCATGCTTCGGCCGAGCTCTGCACCGAAGCCTGGTTCGATCGGCCGAACAAGGCCGGTCCGTCCGCCGGGGTTCGCAGTGAAGGCCCCTCCGAGTGCAGGGTGCACA
Source organism: Zizania palustris (assembly GCA_019279435.1). NCBI lineage: Eukaryota > Viridiplantae > Streptophyta > Magnoliopsida > Poales > Poaceae > Zizania > Zizania palustris. The sequence continues at coordinate 79,595,371 of JAAALK010000079.1, forward strand.
AGGCTAGAGGGCGCAGTACCACTTCGGCCAGAGTTGACAGAAGCCGGGCAGTAGCACCCGGCACCAAGACGCAGCCATCCTAGGCACCTCCAAGCATGTCCAAATTACAGAAGAGATGCCTACAATGACTACGGGCACAGGAAATGCGCGAGAAGGAAGCCGAGGGAGCGCAACGCTATCTTCGAGGAAATCCGCCCTCGGCCAGCTACAAGACAGGTATGGAGGGAGAAGCCGGATCAGATGACCAACCCGGCTCCTAGTCCGAGCGACGACGACGACGACATGCTCGACGACGATTACTCGCCCGTCTCCGAGGGGCCCGCACCCCAGGCAATGGACATCAACATCGTCATGCTGCCCGCCAAGTTTGCCCTGCCACAGGACGAGGCCGAGGTCGCTCAATTGAACCTCGGCGCGCGCAACACCATCTTTGAGAAGCTCGAGGACTCGGCTAGCCATCTGAAGCCTCTCTACGTTAGAGGCCACATCGATGGAAAGCCGATTTCCCGAATGCTCGTCGATGGCAGCGCCACTGTTAACTTAATGCCTTACTCGTTATTGAAGAAACTTGACAGGGACGAGGATGACCTGAAGAAGACTAACTTGATGCCCAACGGCTTCAACGGCGAGAGCTCCAAGGCCAAGGGCATACTCTCCATGGAGTTGACGGCGGACAACAAGACATTGCCAATAGCATTTTTTGTCGCCGATGTACAAGGTAACTACAGCGTGCTACTCGGGCGCGACTGGATTCACGCGAATTGCTACATTCCTTCTACTCTACACCAGTGCCCGATACATTGGGACGACGATGAGTTAGAGGTCATTCCCGCGGATACTTTGGCCCAAGTAGCATTGGCCGATGTATCGGTTGACGCTGTCCATAATAAAGTAGAGTGTCTGTCAGGTAGAGATCTTTCGGATTATGATTTTGTTAGCGTATTTGGAGGATGTTTTGTACCAGTGTCTGTAAAGCTGGCTGGAGTAGCACGGCTGTTTTTGTATTAATAGTCATGTCTAGCGAGAGTAATCTAGATTGGCTAAAGTCTCGTGTGGGGCAATATCGATCTAGTAAAGATGGTATTGCCGAGGCCATCGGGGACTTTAGCGAAGTAGAGAAATTAGGACAAGGTTTTGCGTCGGCCGATCCCTTGGAGGAAGTTGACATAGGTAATGGTAGCATCCCAAGGCCGACTTTTGTAAACCAACATTTACAGCCTGATGAGAAGGCCGGAGTAATAAAGTTACTTTGGTCATATGTCGATTGTTTCGCATGGGAGTATAGCGAAATGCCAGGACTAAGCCATGAGCTCGTGGAGCATCGGCTACCTATCAAGTCCGGATTTAGGCCTTATAAGCAGCCTCCTCGTCGCTTTAACTCGGCCATCTATGACTGAGTTAAAGAATAAGTAGAGCGACTACTCAAGGCTGAATTTATTAGGCCATGCAGGTACGCGGAATGGGTCGCTAACATTGTGCCTGTAGAGAAGAAAGAGAGCAGCAAGATATGGGTATGTATTGATTTCAAAGATCTGAACAGAGACACTCTGAAAGACGAGTATCCAATGCCGATAGCCAACATGCTAATCAACGATGCTTCAAGACACAAGGTACTAAGTTTTCTTGATGGCAATGCTGGTTATAATCAAATCTTTATGGCCCGAAGAGGATGTCTACAAGACTGCCTTTCGATACCCTGGTTTTGTCGGTTTATTCGAGTGGGTCGTCATGACTTTTGGTTTGAAGAATGCTGGCGCCACGTATCAGCGCGCTATGAACTTAATCTTTCATGACTTGCTAGGGGTTATGTTAGAAGTTTACATCGATGATGTTGTAGTCAAATCGGACGCTATGGGAAACCATTTAGCCGATTTGAAGGTTGCTTTTGATAGAATGCTACAGTATGGTTTGAAAATGAACCCACTCAAGTGTGCTTTTGGTGTGTCGGCGAGTAAGTTCTTAGGTTTCATGATTCACGAGAGAGGCATAGAAATTGATCCTAAGAGGCTTGAGAAGATTAGAAACATTGCAGCGCCGACATGCAAAAGGGATGTACAGAAGTTGCTAGGAAAGATGAACTATTTGCGTCGCTTTATATCCAACTTGTTCGGCAAGATTGATGCCTTTGTCCCCATACTCCGCTAAAGAACGAAGCCGAGTTCACTTGGGGGCAAGCCAGCAAAGTGCCTTTGAGAAAATCAAGGAGTGCTTGTCGTCACCGCCTGTGGTGAGAGCACCCAAAGCCGGGATTCCATTTTGGCTATACATCACTGCTGAAGATAGCATGATTGGGACCGTGCTAACCCAGGAAGTAGAAGGAAAAGAGTACATCATCACATTCTTGAGCCGCCGCCTGCTAGACGCCGAAACTAGGTACGCGTTTGTGGAACATTTGTGTTTATCACTTTACTACGCGTGCACCAAATTACACCATTATTTTCTCCCCACTACATGTGTTGTCGTTTGCCAAACCGATGTTATAAAGCACATGTTACAGAAGCTGATTCTAAGTGGGAGAATCAGAAAATGGGCTTACGCGTTGATCGAATACGATTTGGCCTATGAACCCCTGAGAGCTATGAAAGGTCAAATCATAGCCAACTTTATAGTTGATCACCACATAGATGTCAGCTGGAGTAACAATGTTGCTCTAGTTGAGGTACTGCCATGGAAACTCTATTTTGATGGTTCAGCTTGCAAGAGTGGCCAAGGTATTGGGGTGGTTCTCATATCACCTAATGGAATGCACTTTGAAACTTTGGCCCGTCTGGAATTTCCTTCCACTAATAACCAAGCTGAATACGAAGCTTTATTGCTAGGGCTTGAATTACTAGAATCTGTAGGCACTAGACATGTTCATGCATACGGTGATTCTTTGTTAGTAGTGCAACAAGTAGCTAGAAATGCTCAATGCTTTAACGGCTTGCTGAATAGTTACTTGGATAAATGTCTGGACATAGTTGCTATTTTGATGACTTCAAAATCTCTCACATGTCAAGAGAGGCCAATTCGATTGCAAATGATTTGGCTCAGCAAGCATCTGGTTACCAAGTCAGGAGAGGAAAATTTTCTGTATTAGAGAAGCCGATGCTTGGTCTCACTGCTGAAGCTAGTAACAGTGGGCAAGCGCACCCTTTGGGTCGGACCCCTCCGGCCACCGAAGGTCATTGCGCGCCGAGGTCCCTAGACTGGAGTACTCTGCCAACCAAGGGACCTGGCACGCCGGAGGCCGTAGGCCGTAGGCCGAAGCCTCGCACACGGTGAGGGCTCCCAGGAGTCCGAACCATCTGGAGGGCCTCGGCCCAGCACACTCCGAATGGCCAGCCCGGCCAGGCTTCGGCAGGAGCAGGAATGGCTTGGGGGGCAGCCCGAAGTCAGTAGTTTAGAAATTTTTTCAGAAGGTGAGCTAGCGAGACCCTCTGAAGCCTATAAGGGCGATTGGAGAATCCCAATCATCTAGTATTTGAGAGACCCTAGCCAAAGGGTTGATCGGAAGGTTCGGCGACAAGCGTTCAAATTCGTGTTGATAGACGACACATTGTACCGCCGAACCATCGATGGAGTACTATTAAAGTGTTTATACCATGAACATTCCCAAGTGGCTATGGGAGAAGTCCATGAAGGACTTTGTGGCACTCATCAGTCGGCCCAAAAAATGAGTTGGATGCTCAAAAGAGCAGGGTTTTATTGGCCGACTATGACTGAGGATTGTTTTAAATATTATAGAGGGTGTGAAGCATGTCAGAAGTTTGGCAATATTCAGCTAGCTCCTATCTCATTACTCAACCCTATTGTCAAGCCATGGCGGTTTCGGGGATGGGGTTTAGACTTCATCGGCCAGATTCACCCTCCTTCCTCAAAAGGGCATCGGTTCGTGTTGATGGCGACAGATTACTTCACTAAGTGGACCGAGACCGTACCTCTCAAGAACATGACTCAAACTCTTACTACGGATCAAGGTAGTTCATTTGTTTCTAGAGAAGTGAGGGACTTCGCCGAATATTATGGTATTAAGTTGATAAACTCTTCACCTTACTATGCTCAGGCCAATGGTCAGGCCGAGTCTAGTAATAAAACCGTGATTAAGCTCATTAAGAAGAAAATTGAAGAGTTTCCTAAAAGGTGGCATGAAGTGCATTCCGAGGCGCTATGGGCTTGTAGAATTGCAAAGCACGGTGCTACCAAAGTCAGTCCATATGAGTTGGTATATGGACAAGAAGTTGTTCTGCCTGTAGAGGTAGATCTTGGCTCCTTAAGAGTGTTAAGGCAAGACGGCTTATCGGTCAACGAGTATGAAACTCTTTTGAAGGATAATCTAGAGGAAGTGACTCATAAGAGACTAAGGGCTTTAGAAGCCATACAGGTAGACAAGAGGAGGGTAGCTAAAGCCTACAATAAGAAGGTTAGACCAAAATCGTTTCAAGTAGGAGATTTGGTTTGGAAGACGATTTTACCCTTAGGCACGAAGAGTCCAAAATTTGGTAAATGGTCACCTAGTTGGGAAGGCCCTTTTAAGATAGCCGAAATCGCTCCTGGCAATGCATACGTGTTGGAATCTTTGCAAGGAGAGCGGTTTCGAAGAGTTTTGAATGGTTGGTACTTAAAAAGGTATTTCCCAAGCATATGGCAAACAATGTGAAAGGTGTCGAAAAGCCGATATGGATGGTATCATCTTTAGCTAGTTGTGCTTTTAGTTCACTCAGTTCACTAAAAGGCAGGGGGGCATGTGTTGATAGCAAAAAATGGCATCAATGGCTGAGATTGTCACCATATCAATTTTGGTAATTTGGGCCAAAAATACACATGTCTGGGGTCAGGCCGAAGCCCTACAGGGTCGAAGATCCATTGGGTTGTGGGCTCCGAAAGCCTCTGGCCAGCCCACGGCCTTCGGCCAGGAAGCCTTTGGAGGCCCACGCCACCGAAGCTTCGGCCTGAGGAGCAGGCCTCGACGGGCCTGGCCGAAGCCCACTTCGGCAGAGACAGAGTTGGATACAATTCCGGCTAAGTTTTTATCTCTATCCAAGCTGAATTATAGCAGATTAGATCAGAAGTTTGGCCCTTATAAATAAAGAGGCGAGGCTAGCTTAGAGGACCCCCAACACAAATCAAACACAAAGCCCTAGCTTTGATCACATTTATTTACCTTTACTTTTATGTACCTCTTCGTGGGTTTGCCTGGAAGCCCTCCACCGGCCACTTCGGAACAGTGGTAATCCTTGTTACTTCGCTTGTGAAGTATCTGTTAATCTACGTAATAGATTGCTATCGCCTTATTACTTCGCCTATGAAGTATACGCTAATCTGCGTAACGGATTGCTACCTTCGCTACTAGTGCAACACTTAGCAGAATTCGGTCCTCAGACCGAATTGGTACTTCGAATCCCCTCTGTTGCAGGTTTCTAAGTTCGGAGTTACTTCGTCGGAGGCATCCAGAGCTGAGAGATTGGTTTCAAAGGTTGCTGGAACACCCTTCAGCGAGACTACGGGCTTCGACTACACGCTTCGCTCGCATACTTCGTCGCTACAGGCTTCGCCACGCTCGTACCTCGCTCTGGACGAAGTCATGCCCGCATGTGTCGTTTGGGTCATTATTTTGTACTTCGTTGTATTAGAGACTTCGCGCCGAACCCCGCCGTTCGGAGGTGATTGTCATGTCCGGATCCGTTCGGAGTTCATCTTCGACCGGACCAGTCCGAACGCCGAAGGCATCCTTCGGTGAGACACTTCGCACCGGACGCCGAAGGTATACTTCGGTGACCCCTTCGCACCATACTCCGAAGCAGACAGGCTCCGACCGGTTTTCTGATTTATTCTGTTTAAATATATTTCTTTTGGCTAATTGGATTATTTTGTGTGATCTGATTGCCTGGCGACTCCACCCCCCTTATCACGACTAAGGGTAGTCGGAACGCGACGTTGGTGCTGCGTCACGCTTAGGCTAGCCCCTAAGTATCCGCACACTTTTGGATCGTCGAACTGGCCCAAGTGCGGGGGCACATTTTCGTGTCAACAACATTCATCAAAGGCTATCACCACCAAGGCCATCGGCTCTTTAAAGGCTCGACCACATCAACGTCAAAGAGAATGACCAATCGGCTGATGATAGTGCCACGATAGGGAAGTCACAATGGTGCCCTAGTGGGATCTTCATGAAGAAACAGAAGAGAAGGGTGCAACGGTTGCGGCAAGAAAAGCTGAAGGAACTAAATCATGAGATTGAGGTTGATAGGCCAAGGATCAAAAGCGAATGACGAATTAAAGAAAAGCCCAATCATGACGATAGGAGAGACGCAAGGGTACACATGGTGTTCTTTCTTCCTGCAGAATATGGGGCCACTCCCGACAATATTGATGAACAAGACATGGTGATGGCTCAGTTGGTGCTAGCGCCCCAATCGACGACATTCGACAAGTCAAAATACCTTGGGCATCAGCACCTAAGACCTCTCTATGTTAAAGGACTGGTCAATGGAAAGTCGATGTCCAAATGATGATAAATGAAGGAGCAGCTGTCAACTTGATGCCATATGCCACCTTCCGGAAGCTAGGGAAATGGTCGGAGGACCTCATTAAAACCAATATGGTACTGAGGGACATCAGCAGTAACTCATAAGAGACGATGGGGGTGTTGAATGTAGAATTGATGGTTGGAAGTAAAACGGTGCCGACCACGTTCTTCGTCATAGAGGGAAAGGGATCCTATAGTGTACTACTGGGACACGATTGGATTCATGCAAATTTCTGCATCCCATCAATAATGCATCAAAGCCTCATGTAGTGGGTCAGCGATCAAGTGGAAATTATCCCCGTCGATAAATCGGTTAATGTGACAATAGCCAATTTATTGTTATAGGAAATGGAAGGAATTGATTGTCTATTAGGTAAAGCCTGGGACGGTGATTTTCTCGAAGTGTCAAGTGATGGAGTTAAGCTAGCGCATCATTGAAGCAATAAAAACACTCAGCCCCATCCCGATAAAACCAAGATGCAATCATTAATCGGGAAGATAAACTTTCTGAGAAGATTCATATCTGACCTTTCAAGGAGGATGGAGTCGTTCACACCACTACTGAAGTTAAAGCCTGATCAAGAGTTTATGTGGGAGTGAAAAGTAGGAAAAAGGCATTTGATTAAAACAAAGAATATTTGAGCTTACCACCAGTGCTGATGCTGCCACAAAAGGGGTTCCTTTCAAGCTATACCTATCGGCCGATGATAAAGACATCGGATCAGTCCTAGTACAGGAGATCGATAAGGAGGAAAGGGTGATTTTCTATCTTAGCAAAAGACTGTTGGACGCTGAAACCCGATACCCCACAGTGGAAAAGCTCTATTTATGTTTGTACTTCTCGTGCACTAACTTGAGGCATTATTTACTATCGGCGGAGTGCACCATAGTATGCAAGGCCGATGTCATCAAGTGAATGCTATCGGCCCCGATGTTGAAAGGACGTATCGGAAAATGGGTGCTCACCCTTACTGAATTTTATTTGCGATATGAATCGGATAAGGAAATAAAAGGGAAAGCAATAGCCGATTTCATTGTCCAACACAAAGATGAAGCAGAAACCCATGTCGAGCCGGACCATAGACTTTATTCTTCGACAGATCGGTGTGTTGGCATGGATGCAATATAGGGCTAGTAATTATTTCCCCTGGAGGGACATCATTTGAGTTCGTGTACACCTTCAAGCCTTTTTCCACGAATAATCAACCCGAGTACGAAGTAGGAATAAAAGGGTTGCAGTATTAGAGGAAGTTGGCACTAATGCGATGGAAATTTTGGGAGATTCCTTGTTAGTGATGAGGCAACTGTTAGGTGAATACGAGTGCAAGCATGACGTGTTGAAAGAGTTGTACTGATGGGTGCTACAAAGTGGCAAAAAAGTAACCACATTGTAAAGAGTGGTAAAAAATAATTGCAACAAAGAGAATAGTATTTGAGCATGTGGTAATTTTTACAGTGGTAAATAGTTAAATTTGCAACTACCACATGCTTAGTGAGACAAACTAACAATTTAAAACAAGTTCACTCCAACAATCACGAATGCCCCCTCAAGCACACATGAAAACTAAACGATCTTTTTCAACTAGTTTTTTGATTAAAAAGCTGAAAACTAGATCAAACAAACACAAGTAAAAACTTTTTCCACTAAAAACTAGATCAATCAAACAAGGCAAGAACAAATTTCTTCTATACAATGTAACAGTATCCATATCTGAAATGAACCACCACCACCACAGTATTTGACCAGTTTATGAAACCAGCTATCCTGTAAAGTTTTGTTTTCTTTCCAACATCTACCACAACAGGGCACAATGTTCTAGAGCAATTCACATCTGCCACTAACTTGGGACAGGAAGAGGGGTGCCAACTGCCAAGTATTGTTTGATTGATCAACTGAGTCAGAGAAATAGAAAGGGAGCTCCATGGTTGTATTTCCTGCTTTTCTTGGAGCTTTTGCATTCAGGGCACTTGTAGTGCATTATGTGCTCCGCTTTCTCTGGAGTTATTCTCACGCATTCGCCATGGAACCATCGGTCACAAGTGTCACACCCTATCCAAAACTCGTCTGAATAGTAGCGACCGTCACAGGTTCCACAAAAGGTTTCATCATTGTGTTCTTCATCAATAGTCGCTAGACTCATGTTATGTGTTGGCGGATCGTTTTCTTTCTGCATAACAAAGTCAACCTTTTTAAGTCTGTAAAAAATCCAAATGGGCGCCAGTTGGATAATGTTTCACAAAGAACAAACTAATATAGCATTGACATGTCACCTTTCCAAAGTCACTGGATTTGCTGCCGCTGTCGATGCCAGACTTATTATCCCTTCCATGCATCCGATGATCACACAGTGCTTCAAGCACAGTTGGATGATCATTGATCAAGCTAAACAACCGCTTCCTGACAAGCAAGAGACCACCATAGTGAATCCAGGAAAAGGATACCCTTAAAGCTAAACAAACTTTTCATTAACCATATATGATACTTTGGGTTCTTAATAAAATAATGATGTGTGCATAGTGGGAAGTTGAAATCAGAATATGTATCCAAGACACTACCAAATATGGTACAAGATTTTTTTACACGTATTGCCCTGGGTTGGAGAGAGAAAGAATATGATAAGATAATACTGAAGTAACTTCAAAGAAACTATATTTTACATAAGAAAGACAAATATTTTTGTCAGGCGAAGAGGCAAACATGCCTCCAGCAGAAAGTACACTACAGAAGATTTCATCAGGTAGTGTAAAAATTGCATGTTAGCAAGGATATTTCCTTCGGAATTAACAAAGTAACACTGTGTACAACATGCATCCCTCACACACAACAAATAAGCAACGGAACAACATAAGCAAACTTTACACCATATTTCCCCACGAGTTGATAAGACAAAAGAAGTGCATGTAAGAAGAGATTATATATGTTGTTTAATCGAAGCTATGAATGAAAGCATGCATAGACCTATTACTCGGCAAAAAGATAGAACACTTAGCTTAAGAAACCACATCTCAGGGAAAATAAGAAAATGGCAAACAATAGAATTACCAAGTTCCAGCAGGAGCCTAGCAAGGCAAAGTGAAAATAAATTTTCAAAATGGACAAACAGAAGAAATATTTTATGCTAAGCAAAATATTCAAAAATCGCAGAATTACGACAATCATGTCATGCATGTCAGTTGATTTTTTTTAAAATAACACTTTTTATTAAAGATTTCAAATCTGGTAAGCGAATTTAAAAAAGTTCAAAAATAACCCTCGGTCGGCAGATCATCGGCCGATCTTCCTAGATTGGCAGATGATATGCCGATAGAGGGTTATTTTTGAAAAATTTTAAATTCACTTATCAGATTTGAAATTTTTAATAAAAATGTATTATTTTAAAAAATCCATTTCAGTCAACTACCCAAGCAGCAGGCCAAAGGCCCAAAACATCAAACTTCCTACACAAAATATCAGAAAAGCCTAGCCGCCAATTAGTGATTCAACCTAAAAGTAGTTTTAATAATTTATTTAAAAACAAAGTTTCTTTATCCCTGGTTATGCATGAAAAATAAACCATACGATACATTTAACTTATTGTAGCACCAAGAGAAAATTATGAAAGGAGGAAGCTTTACTTTTCGAGTCTGGAAAATATAGTCACTTAAATATAGAGATTATTCCTAATATGCCACTGAAAAATTAGTCAGTTCCATATATGCCACTTGCTGTCTCAATGACATGTGGGTCCCGGACCCACATGTCAGTGAGACAATCAGTGGCATATATGGAACCAGGTAAACTTTCAATGGAAAATACAGAACTTTCCCATATAGCTACAGAAACTTCATATTTTTCGAGTGCCAGGGACACTCAGCAAAGCCCAAAAAATTCCCGGCGAAGGATTCGCCGAGTGTTGCCCTCGACAAATGATACACGGCAAACATCACCTCAACAAATGGGGGTCACTTAGTGTTTTTCGTCAGGCACTGGACAAAAAAAAGTGACTTCACAATGTGCAGACTAGGGATGGCAATCGAGTTTTGTAGGTACGGGTAGTACATACCCATACCCGTACCCGCGAGAAAAACCCAAACCCAAACCTGAACCCAAACCCAAAACTCGTGACGAGCATAACAACATGCCCATACCCATTACCCGCGGGCGCCGTATACCCGCCGGTATACCCATGTACTTGCCAGCCATGGGAGCGTGTTGAATCACCGTAGAGGACAAGGGAGAAGTGGAGAATGCACGGGGATGGACAGGGCGACCGAGCATGGGAGTAGGGGCCACGGAGGGGTTGCCGTCGGCGTGGCACTCTAGGCTCGCGGTATAGGGACTGCCCTCAAGGGGCTATCGCGAGCCGCCGCAGGAGGGAGCAGAGGTAGTTGGCTGTTGTGGGAGGGAGGAGAGGGGGCGCTACAACCTGCAAGTCAATGGTGCAGTGGCCATGCCATCATCGGTAGGACAGTGCGGCCGCTGCAGCCCAAGTCGCAACGAGAGGGAAGGGAGGGGGAGAGGCACCGCGGGAGGGAAAAGGAGAAAGAGAGTGGTGGTTGGATAGAAGGTGGGGAGGGAGGGGAGGGGGAGAGGCGTCGTGAGAGGGAAGGGGAGGGTTAGGGTTTAGTTTTTATTTATATATAAATATTAAACAGGTAAACGAGTATGGGTAGTGAATACCTATACTCATACCCGTTTACCCTGTCGAGCATAGATTTTGCTCAATAATATACTCGTGGGTATAAAATTAGAAACAAATCCGACCCTAATAGGGTTTTTACCCACGGGTAAATGAGTAAACGAGCATGATTGCCATCCCTAGTGTAGACGGACATGACAGTGGCTTTGTCAAGTGTCAAAATGTGGCACTCAGCAATGTTTAAAACAAAAAAGCAGGCGGTGGCATTTCGTCGAACACCTCACGGACGTGACACGCGGCGCGATAGATGCAAGGCATGGCGCGTGGGAGGCGGCGATGGGCCAGCGGCCCCACCTCCCTGTCCAACCTGATCGCCCCATCTCCGCCATCGCTCACTCCTCTGTCGCCCTAGCACAGCCGTCACATCGCGACCTGCTCGCCATGTCACTCCCCTCATGGTCGTCATGCCGTCGTCATCGCCACTTTTTTGTTTTAAACTTTGCCAAGTGCCACATTTTGATACTCAACAAAGCCATCGTCATGTCCGTCTACACACCGTGAAATCGCTTTTTTGGCTGAGTGCCCAACGAAAAATACTCGACGAACCCCGTTTGCCGAGGTAATGTTTAACGTGTGTCGTTCGCCGAGTGCAACACTCGGCGAACCCTTCGTCGAGAGTTTTTGGGGCTTTGCCTAGTGTCCCTGGCACTCGACAAACATGCAGTTTCCGTAGTACGTAGTACTCTAGCCACCTCAACTTCTTTGGGATTGAAAGATTTTGAAGAAGAAGCAGACCGAGATAAAATTCCACAAGTATTTACAGAACTTGACCTGTTCTTCCTTCAACTCGCGAAAGAAAATTAAGGACACAAAGCAAGTTATAACCCTACAGTTTTCTAAAGCAGAACGAAGAAACAGGAAAAAATATCCCGGAAGACCTCCTAACTAATAATCCCGGGAAAAGGATGTATTCAAATTCTTTGCATGTTTAATTAGGAAGAATAATGGTTGTACTTGCGCATTTAACTATTTATTAGTCACATCCTAAATTGCAAAACATTATTATTACTGTCATGTTCCATAAAATATGTAATCTTTAAAAACAAGAACTAAGTCATCCAAGCCCAAATTACTAAAAAGCATTATGATGATTGATGAAAGATCACTGCAATTGTAACATGAATACATGATACGAAAATGATGACAGACACTAAAAGAAATTTCAGATAGAACATGTTCTGATAGAAATTTCAGATAGAACATGTTCTGATAGAAATTTCAGATAGAACATGTTCTGATAGAAATTTCAGATAGAACAGGTTTGTATCTCATTGCAAAAATAAAATTAATTCACCAAACAGGGCAAAAAAAACATAGAGAAAAATAAAGCAAACACAGGGTGAAACATGGCCCCAAGAGGCCATGACCCCATCCACAGCAAAAAGGAAACAAGAAATGGGGAAACAAAAGGAAGAAAGCACAATACACATGTGCAACAGCACAATCACACACATGGACCAGGTGAGATGAAGTAAAATATGCAATCCCTAAACCCCACGCGCAAGCACGACATTACATGAACAAGACAAGAATTCGATTCGATTGCACCCATCCAATTATACTCTCCAGGATGTGGTTTTTCCTGTGGAAATGGTCTGTCCGTGAAATGCAATGGGGATCGCCGCACCTCTCGTTGCCGTTGAGGCTGGCGCCTAAGAAAAAGGCGACGGAGAGCAGCCACGAGTCGGAGTGGATGGCGATGAGCCTGAGCCAGTCACGGCGGAGCATCCCATCCCTGGAAAAGTTAATGCCGATAACCGGCTCTGGCAGCTGCGGCGGCACATTATCCGCCGGCATCGCCACCTCCCAGGTCCCGTTCGCGCGCCCGAACAAGCACAAATTATCCTTCTCTGCGCAGCAAGAACCCCGTAAAAACTCAAACCCACGAAGCCGCGCCAAGAAACCAACCTCGACTCGCTAGTCAGATCCGACCCGATCGTTACCTGGGTCGCAGAGCCAATATAATTTGTCCACATCTGCGACAAGCCAAAGAAAACCACACGGGGCGAGCCAGCCGTCGTGTTAGATCCAGACGAAAGTCAAGCAAGCGAAAGGGAGATCGACAGAGGCAGAGAGGAAGCGGCGATGGTGTCTTCTTACCGACGGTGAGGGCGCGGACGAGGGCGGAGCGCCGGGCGCGGAAGTCCTTGTAGATTTCCTCGACCGTACGCGACACGACACGAAAGGAGACCTCGGTCACCGGGGAAGCCATCTATGTCGGCGCCTCTGGGAAACGGTTTCAGCTCTGACACAGCCCAGAATTTAACGCCCGGGCCCGGGGACCGGTCCACGGCGCCGTAGACCGGCGGTGGGGGTGGGGGGCCATGGTTCAGTGGCTTGGTGCACTGGTGGTTCTTTGTAGGCAAGGTCTTGGAATTTCCCGGCCCGAGAAGGCCGAGATCTGTGGACGACCCGTCTACTGCTAGGGGATTATTTGTTTTTTTTCAAATTAGTGCAACTTTTCTATAATCTATACATAATCAGTACATTTTCATTATTTATAACCTATAGAAAGTTTTCTAAAATAAAATTAGAAATTTTCTGGAAAATAAGTTTCTTATCTGGAACTCGCAAAAGGAATTGATTTTCGATAAAGCTTATTGATAGAAACTCTCGCTCAGGAGTTTTCCTTTTCGTGCAAACACTTTCTTACAAAATCTATTTCAAAAAATTAAACATGTAGTTATTGCTATAACTCAAACTTTTCGACTTTAACTAATTTTATAGAAAAATACACCAACAATTATATATCGTATTAGTTTTATTAAATTCATATAAAATACATCTTAATAGTGTACTCATTTTATCATAATGGTGTATTCATTTTATCTTAAAAGTGTATTCATTTGATATTTATATATTAATATATTTTTCTTAAAACTAAGTTAGATCTTAAAACTAAGTTAGATAAGTTTGAGTTAAAAAAGTCATATGAAGTTATAAATGAAATTGAGCTAGTATTATTGTCACGTCTACTGTATTGGCAATTTGGCATTAGTCCTTTTGCTGTATTTGTGTTGTAAGGACATGTTTGGATTGCTCTACTCCACCAAAAATTGCTTCACTTCTTGAAATTTGCTTAGAGTCAAATTCTAGGTGGAGTAACAACTCCACTATAAAGTGGTTGTCTTGTTTGGCTTATAAAATAAATTTAGATACATTAGTGTTAGAATTTAATGTGTACAGACTATTCTGCCCCTTATGAATGGACCAACGACATGTCAGCCTCTCATTTTTAATTCACTTTCTTTCCCCTTTCCTTGCCTAATCGCCATAGCCAAGCATGGCCGTCCGGTGAGATTTCACATATGGCCAGCGAGTCCTCCTAAATCATCCTGTAACTGACATAGCCAAGTTCGACCGATGAGCTCATCGATGAGTTGTCATGGCCAACGAATCCTCCTGAATCCTCTCACTACTGCCATAGCCAATTTCACCTTGAATCCTCCCACCACCGCATCGACGTAGCTAGCGCGCCTATCCTCGCTGCCCTCGCTCTAGGCGCATGCCCTACCACCACCATGCCTTGGCCAGGTATGCTTTGTCACTGTTGTGCCCTGGCCAAGCATAGGACCCCGTCCATTGCCGCGCGTGAGCTAGGTGTCGTTTTGCCTGCGTGGCTGCATGAGTCTCTGTTATTTGTTAGATGAAAAGAAAATGAATGGGTAAGTTTTGTAATGGCATGGTGAATAAATTATTCTGAACTCCACATTCTGTTTTTAAAATTGAATTCACAGAGCACCCTGAGGTACTCAACAAAAAATGAGAAGCAATATCTTAGATCTTCATTTCTCATGGATCTAAAAATTGAGATTTGAACATGTTTATCTAGTGATTTGCGAAGCGGAGCTACAAAACCTAGAGTGGACAACCACCTAATGTTCGCAATTCTGTTTATGGCATAATAATTGTCCCTGGATAACTGGGTGCTAGTTGGTAATTGCACCAATCCAACCAAAATTTAAATTCAAAATTTTGAACCAAATAATTTGTTTTGGTGGAATGGTTATCGGTGTCCGTTTGTGCCTAGTTTGGCATTAGTAACATATAACCAAGCGGTTTGGGTTAAAAAATATTGATTTTAAAAAATAGAATAAAAACTATAGGAAAACTCTAGAAAAGTAAAGAAAACTTATAATATAATGATAAAGAAATTCAGTATGTCATTTATTGTTTGGTTGACTTAAATGATAGAGTATAATAAATTTAGTACTAACATTTTTGTGAAAATAAGAAAAAGGAAATGTAGGCTATTGGGTTGGACTAATTCTCCCCTTTTCATTTTCAATGATCTTTGTTACAAAACTATGTTAAATTTGAATATTTTCAAAAAAAGTAACCAAAAATCATCTTAAATCACCTAAAATGTATAGGATATTTTTTTGAAAAACTTATAGGTTTAATTTCAAAACAAATCCGGTCCTATTGGTTTGAATAGTTACCGTGTAGTGGTAACCGAAAGATAGAAATTAACTTAGCTCATGAAATATGGGGTTGTTGCTCAATGATAGTTGGTTGTCCAACCTGAAGTATGGTGCTCTAAAATTTGAGAAAATCGAACAAAAGTTAAATGCAAGATGCCTTGAAAGGGGCCCACAATGTGATCTCTACCTCACTGACTGATTCCTCTAACGTCGGGGCTCCCCGACTGCCTCTATAGTCGCAATACGTGTTGTCCGGTATGAATCCGATGGTGCGGAGGCCTCATGAAGCTATGGAGGTGAGCTCCACCACGTACGGAGCCCACATATGAAGGCCCCCTACGGCACCGTAGGATCAAAATCCGACGGTGCGAAGGGGGTGATTTCCCTCTACAGTATTTCATTTTCACCGCGAGGATGGCCATAGAAGTAGAAGGTGTTGGTTTTGTCCTCGTGTAACTGTGCTCTCTTTTTCTTTGCACTCTCCTAGTTTGCATGCTATAGGTTGCTTGTCATCGACATGGCTCTAGCTCGGGTCCTGGACGAACACCTTCTCCCTGCCAGCTGTCGATCTTCCAGTTCGATGGCGTGTTGCTCTCATCCTCGGTAGAGACGGAATGTTGTTGGCAGGATCACGATCGAATGCCTAGTGAGAAAAGAATAGTGAAGAAACCAAGGTTGAAGATGAACAGTGTCGGATGAATAAAAAAATGAATTGGAGAAAGTATATGACTCTTCTTATTCTCTGGATCATTTGCGTTGCTTAAGTAACAATTACATGGTAGCAGATTTTGGCTACCTCTATCAAGGAGCAACCTGCCAAATTAAGCTACCACCTAAACTTGGAATACTCCGACTCTACTTTCCTAAGCTCCGGAGTCCATCACGCCATTTTATTTCTAGCAACATCATGAATGCTTGATATTCTAGGGCCTCGCCAATGGCTAACTCCAACATTCTCCCCCTTAGACCTGGTACGACCCAAGGTCACAAACACCTAGAAGATGTCTTGTTACTGCCATCTTCACTACTGACAAACCTTTTGTCAGAGCATCCGCCCATTGTTCCTCAATCGGAATGAATTCAATCACAATTTGTCTAGCATTTACACACTCACAGATGAAATGGTCGGTAGCGTGTGTCGATGTGTTTACTCCTCCCATGGAACACATGATTCTTCATTAGGGCTATCATTGATTTGTTGTCGACAAAGAGCTACACCATCTTTTCCCCAATGCTAATCATCTCTGTAAGAAGTGATCTGAGCTAGATCACATGACATGTTGTTGTAGTGGCCACCATGAACTCGGCCTCGCATGATGACAATGCCATTGTCTTCTGCTTCTGCGAACTCCATGCGACCAAGCTATTGTTGATGTAGAAAGCCATGCCATCGATACTCCGACGATCATCAATATCACTAGCCAGATTGCTATCGGTGTAACATTAATGTCATCCTGTTGATAGTAGAATTTGACACTAATAACTAAAATTGATAAAAACTGAAATTGTGCATCATCCCTGACAAGGACTGGTCCAACATCCATTGCAAGGCCGTTCAGACTGGCCAAGGACCATTGGTCCGACCGACTTTAGTTGGTCGGTCTGACCAACAAAGCTCCATCGGCCCGACCGGCACACAGGCCTGGTCCGACTAATAGAGGTCGAGTCCGAGCTCAAAGCAAGTAATTTTGGGAGATTTTATCTCTAAACTCTCTTTAATGGATTGGATTTGTTCCTTAATCAATCGAGTATGGGGAACACGCCAGGGACAACAAGACCAAGCCCTATATAAAGGGTTAAGGCTGATTCAAAAGAAGAGATCTAATCCAACACATCGAATCGTACCATTTTATTCCAATCTACTATTTCCTTTACCTTCTTGCATTAGGTTTAGCCCTAGTTCATCCATCCTTGCTGGTTTGCGCTGTAAACCTTCCATCCATCGAGTCGTAATCATGATAATCCTTGTTGATTCGCTTGTGAATCATCCGCCGCGTCCCCGTAAAGGGCCTTATCCAATCAAATCTGGTAATTCGTTCCCTGGACCGAGTTGCTACTATTTCTAAGGTTTGTGCGGGGTCCAAGACATCAATCTTAATCATCAAGGAGCCCCTCCATCGAGTCTCATCATCAACACATGCGCTGGCAAGCTGAGGCAATTTCTACCCCGACTCTCGGTCTGACCACCGGCAACCGCCGATCCGACTATCGGCAACCACCGGTCTGACCGACGCGTGCCGCCAGTCCGACCGCCATGACACCGCCGGTCCAACTGATGGTGTGTAGCCGGTCTGACCAGCTTTTGGTGGCTAGTACGACCGCCCCTTAGTGGCTGGTCCGATTGCTTGGTGACTCTAGTCTCCTCGCCACAGACGAGGATCATCGGGTGACATAATGTCAATGTTGTTTGGCACTTTGTCGTACAATTTAAGTGTCAACACACTTTTTGGTGACTCCACTGGGTACACACACACCAAGTTCAAGAGTGTTGGCGACAGGTACAACTACTATGACTACATCAACACCCTCTACGCCGACGAACATGGTGGGGAACATGGAAATTAACAATAGCAATATCATCCTCTCCACCCTGGAGGATATCCCTGAGGAGGACAGGGCTGAGATCGAGGCCAAGACGAGGGAGTTACAAACCCTCATGCTTGGACATTACATGAAGACCCACTCGAGCTTCATCAAGCGTAACCCTAACCTCCCCAACATCTCCATGGATAAGGTAATCCCTCCTCCCCCTATCTCTACCTTGGACATCGATCAAAAAATAGCTGCAACGGTAGATCAAGCGGTTAGCGCTACGTTCACTAATCGTCTAAGGCCTGAGGTGGATTCTAGAATGGAGGCGATGTTTAAGAGATTCGGTTTCTCCGATGCCGCTTCTCCTACTCCAATTGATAGCATACCCACTTCTCATCATGTACACAGTAGAACGAATGGGATCATGAGAAAAATTATCAAGTATATGACTTTGGTGTCCATGGCTGAGACCCCTCTGACCCATGTCAGTCAGACCGGCTGAATGGCCTATCCGACCGGCGCTTTTTAGCCCACAATGCCCGACCTCCACCATGATACCATCATACCACTGGTAACGGACGGTTCGACCTATTTCTGGGCCGGTCTGACTAACATGTACCCGACTGAGGCAATCAGACATAAGGTCGGTGTGATCGCACCAGCATACTACGTCGGTCCAACCAGCCCCTAGGCCGGTCCGATCAGCTATTATATGTCCGATCAGATCAGCCAGATGGTCGGTCAGACCACCCCTACAATGGTTTGTGCGCCTCCTCCGCTGGCACTTATGCTACCTTTACCTGCACCTATTGCACCCCCACTGCCACATATGCGCATAGGCCTGGGCACGTGGCCCACCATGAGCCAGCACGGGAGGAGGATAAGCAAGAAGAGTTTTCCGACCGACATCCTAAGATACCACCATGTGTCGTGCCTCCGCATGCTAGGTGACCCCAAGATAGAGGCATGAACGACATAGACGAATGCATTTGCGCACTATTTGGAGAATGTGTAAGATATGCTCCCCAAGATCAGACTAGGATTTATCACAAGCTGTACCCAGATTACTTCTATACCATCCCTTATCCTTGCAGTTTTAGGGTTCCTGAATTTACTAAGTTCAATGGTGAGGATAGTAAGACTACATGGGAGCATATAGGCCAGTTTTTAGCATAATGTGGTGAAGTAAGTGGGTTGGATGCATTTAGACTGAGATTGTTCTCTTTGTTTCTATCCGGCACTACTTTCACTTGGTTTTCATCGCTACCACCTAACTCCGTGCAAAATTGGGCCCGGTTGGAGTAGAAATTCCATGATCATTTCTATACTAGGGAGACTGAGCTTATACTTTCACATCTAACATCGGTTAAACAAAAATTCAATGAGAGTATCTCTGAGTACATCAGGAGGTTTAGGGACACAAGAAACCAATGTTTAACTTAAACCTATCTGAACAAGATTTAACTAATTTAGCTTTTAATGGTTTGCATCCCAAACTTAAAGAAAAGCTAGACGAGAAAGTTTTCTTAGAGGTTAACTAAGTCTTAAAGGCTCTAGCTCAGTAAGGTCGAGTCAAATCTAAAAAGTTTACTAAGATGTTTAATAAACCTAAGGCCGAATTGCACGTCGTAGAGCATTCCGATGAAGAATCATCGAGAAGTGAAGATGACTCGGCTGATATGTATACCGACGAGTGGCCTTGGTCTAATAAGACTAAACCATTCACTTGTTCTGAATTACGATTGTCTCCTAGTAAAAATCGGTCCAATGAAGTCAAATATACTTATGACGTGACCAAATATGATAAAATCTTTGATTTCTTGTTGAAACATAAGCTTCTCATGTTGCCAAAGGGTCATGCCATCCCCACTGTCGATGACTTAAAGAAGTGTGCTTATTGTAAGTGGCATGATTCTCATTCTCATTTTACTAATGATTACAATGTCTTTCATCGACAGGTTCAATCGGCCATAGATGACGGACGATTGAAGGTGGACACTAGATCCAAGATGAAGCTAGATCATGACCCCTTTCTCGTAAACACAATCGACCTTGATGGGAAAAAAGTGCTGGTTTGGCCCGAGCAGGCCGAGTCATCCAAAGGGAAAGCAATCATAATAGGATTGCCTCAGCCACAAATGCTCATGCCAAAGAGTCCTGAAGTAGGTGTTTGAAAAGTAAACACAAATGAAGCGTCTTGTGCTAAGTCTTATAAGAAGCCAAAGGTGACATACAAGATGTTGCTCCAAAAACATCAAAAGAGGGGCGAGAGGGGAAACACTTGGTTTATGCCATTAACAAGGCTGAACCCTACGTAGGGAAATAAGTTTAGTAGCCACTACGCAAGACCACTAGGGCCACCCATGCCTCTACCCCATACCAGCTTTTGGTGGCGCAATGGGCCCCATGCTACCTTCCTCCTATCGGATATCCATTTCCTTACTTTTTTATGTGCCTCCCTTTTGCACCACAAGAGATGTCTAATATACAGGGGTAGACTATTACGGTGGGGCGACACTTTCAACCAACTATCTGTTGCACCGCAAAACCATCTTAGGGATGGGGATGATTGCCATGGCATGAAGGGAAAAGGGATGTACATGAAGACATGGAGGTACTAGACAGGGTCTTTGAATCCATCACCATCAAGGTAGGTTCTCAGGACGTCCCAATCCCTGAAGAAACCCTTCTAGGACGAGAAAAAGGCAATTCGAAGAGGCCAGTCGAAAGTAATATTGTCGGTCCGACCGACCATCTCGCACTAGTTTTACTGGCCTTCTATGGTCGGTATGATCGACACTTTTTAGGAGTCCGACAATGACCATTCTGACCGACAATGCCCGGTCTGACTGGTTCACCATGATCGGTCTGACTGACAATGGGCAGAAGGTCACCAACAGCAAGCAAAAAATAGACGAGGCCGATTTGAATACTTTCTATTCAGCCAAAAATTCCAAGGAAGGTTTGTAGCCCCCTAGACAAAGCCACAACCTTCATGGGCACCTACCGAAATGATTGTCTCAAAAGAGATGCCTATAAAATCTTTGGGCACTAGAGATGAAGGAAAAGAAGGCCGAACGTGAGTGGGATACAATCTTTAAGGAAATTCGCCCCCGACTAGTACCTAAACAAGTATGGAATCCCAAGCCCATTGTGTTGGACAACCTAGCTCCTACTCCAAGTGACAATGAGGATGACTTGCTGGATGACGATTACACACCTGTCTTAGAGGGACCTTGTTGACACGAAAACGTGCCCCCGCACTGGGGCCAGATCAATGATCCAAAAATTTTGCAAGACGTTAATGTCACATTCTGACAACCCTTAATTAGTTGTAAGAGGAAACGGAGTCGCCAGACAATTCAATTATATATCTAAAAATATAACCTAATTAACTGAAAATAAGTATTGTAAAATTTAATCGGCCAACTAAAGCCGATTAGACGAAAAATAGAATAGTCAGTCAGACCGGCCAAGTAGAGCCGGTCAGACCGCATAGTGTAGATAATGTTACCGAAAAAATTAAAAGAGTGTGAAAGGCTCCGGAGGGAGGCTTCGGCCTATTGGCCAGTCGGACCGGGGGACAAGCCTCGGTCAGACTGACACTGGTGCGAAGGGGGGTCACCAAAAAAGTGCTCCGATGTTCCATGTGAAGGAGGTGAAATCGAGGACTCTGGGCGGTCGGACCGGCAAAGTGTTCCCGGTCGGACCGACGGTTCCGGCACTACGGGGTCCGGCTCAAGGTGGCACTCAGCCGGTCAGACCAACCAAGATCCATCGGTCAGTCTGACTGGTGCCGGCAGTGTCCTAATGAAGGTGGCATGGGCCGGTCGGACCGGGTCCACACCGTCAGTCAGACCGGAGACAATAGATCTGATCGCCGGTTCCGTCTGGTGATCTTCTTGCTGATATGGGATGGAACCCGAAACCTTTGTTGATGAATATGAAGATGTATTCTCTGCAAAAACACCAAAATCAAGTACCAATTCGGCCTAGAGACCGAATTCTCAAGTGTGATCAAGAAAACCGACAAAAGACGATAAAAATGATAAAAATCCATTATGTGGATTAAACAGGTGATTCACAAGAGAATCAACAAGGCTTACCACGGTTATGACGTGATGCACGAAGGGCTTTTAGCGCAAACCCACGAAGATGGACTGAACTAATGCGCAAAAGTAGATGAAAGTAGACGTAAGATTCAAAACTAGGGTTTTGAAGTATTCACCCCTATATTTATAGGGGCTTGTCTCAAGTTCCCTGGCACCTAATCTGAGTAGGATTCGGCCAAAAAGTGGTTAAAATTTAATTAGGGATCAAAACAGCCTGAAACTAACTCTATTTCTAATTTTCAGACTTGGGCCGGTCGGACCAGCCTGTACCAGGAAAGGCATATTTTTTGCCCAAATTACCAAAATTGATATTTTGAGAATTTCAACCATCAATGCTATTTTTTCTATCAACACATGCCCCCTGCCTTTTAGCAAACTTAGTGAGCTAAAAGCACAATGAGCTAAGGACGATATACTCCATATTGGCCTTTTGACACTTTAAGTGCTTTGTCATACACTTGGGAAGTACTTTTTCAAATACCTGCCATTTAAAACTCTTCGAGATCGCTCTCCTTGTAGAGACTCTAACAAGTATGCATTACCTAGAGCGATTTCAGCTACCTTAAAAGGACCTTCCCAAATAGGCGACCATTTACCAAATTTAAGGCTTTTAGTGCCTAAGGGAAAAATCATCTTCCAAACCAAGTCATCGACTTGAAACAATTTTGCTTTGACTCTTTTGTTGTAGGCTCTAGCTACTCTCCTTTTATCTCTTTATATAGCCTCTAGAGCCCTTAACCTCTTATCGATCACTTCTTCCAAATTATCCTTTAAAAGAGTTTCATATTCATCGATCGATAAACCATCTTGCTTAAGAAATCTTAATGAGCCAAGATCTACCTCTATCGGTAGAACGGATTCTTGTCCATATACTAACTCATATGGACTAACTTTGGTAGCACCATGCTTTGCAACTCTACAAGCTCATACCGCCTCAGAAAGTACGTCATGCCACTTTTTACGAAACTCTTCAATTTTCTTCTTAAAGAGCTTAATTACAGTTTTATTACAAGACTCGTCCTGAGCATTGGCCTGAGCATAGTATGGTGAAGAGTTTATCACCTTAATACCATAAAATTCGGAAAAGTCTCTCACTTTTTTAATGATAAATGAAGTGCCTTGATCTGTAGTGAGAGTTTGGGTAATACTAAATCTATGTATAATGTGCTTCAAGATGAAATCAGTTACCTCATTGTGAGTCATGTTCTTGAGAGGCACAACCTCAGTCCACTTGGTGAAGTAATCTGTCGCCATCAACACGAACCAATGCCCTTTTCAAGAGGGAGGATGAATCTGGCCAATGAAGTCCAAGCCCCAACCTTGGAACAACCATGGTTTGACAATAAGGTTAAGTAGTGACGCAGGAGCCAACTGAATATTACCAAACTTTTGACATGCTTCACACCCTCTATAATACTTAAAACAATCCTCATTCATAGTTGGCCAATAAAAACCCGCTCTTTTGAGTATCCAACTCATTTTCAGGGCCGACTGATCAGTACCACAAAGTCCTTCATGGACTTCTCCTATAGCTACTCTAGATTGATCAACATCTAAACACTTTACAAGTACTCCATCAATAGTTCGGTGATATAACACATCGTCAAGCAACACAAATTTAAACGCCTATCGCCGAACTTTCCGATCAACCCTTTGACTGGGATCTTTCAAATATTGGACGATTGGGATTCTCCAATCATCCTTATGAACTATATATGTGCTCACCAATTCGCCACTTGAATTTGCATTCAAGTCACAAATTTGAAGTTGCCCCCCGAGCCCCGAGTCGATCTGGCATACGTCGATCAAACCGACCTTGGTGGGCCGATCAGACCGCCTATTGCCGGACGTCTGACAAGGGCCGGTCAGACTAGCCTGACATGGCTGGTTAGACCCACCTGACATGGCTGGTCAGACTGGCAACACGCCTGCAGTTGGACCGACGTTGTCAGGCCGATCAGATTGAAGCTTCCTATCTCGGTTGACACCACACTTTCAAGCATCAACTTGTCTTGTGCGAAAAATTTACCTCTTTTCACTTGATAGCTAGATGCTTGTTGAGCCAAATCATTTGCTAATGAGTTGGCTTCTCTAGACACATGAGAAATTTCAAAATCATCAAAAGTGGCAATTATGTCCACACATTTATCAAGTAGCTATTTAGTAAACCATTAAAACATTGAGCAATTTTAGCTACTTGTTGCACAACTAATAGAGAATCACCATATGCATGAACATGTTTAACACCCATGGAATCTAGCAATTCAAGTCGTAGCAATAAAGCTTCATATTTGGCTTGGTTATTAGTAGAAGGAAATTCTAAACGGGACGAGGTCTCAAAGCGCATACCATTAGGTGATATGAGAACCACTCCAATACCTTGGCCACTCTTGCAAGCCGAACCATCAAAATAAAGTTTCCATGGCACTACCTCAATTAGAGCGACATTGATACCCCAATTGACATCTACACGGTGCAACTATAAAGTTAGCGATGATTTGGCCTTTCATAGCTCTCAAAGGTTCATAAGCCAAATCACATTCAATCAAAGCATAAGCCCACTTTCCGATTCTACCAGTTAGAATCGTATTTTGCAACATGTATTTTATGACATCGGTTTGACAAGTAATAATACATGTGCTAGGGAGAAGATAGTGACGTAACTTGGTACATGCATAATAAAGTGATAAACACAAATGCTCCATAAACACGTACCTCGTCTCGGCGTCCAACAAGCGGTGGATCAAGAATGTGATGTACTCTTTTCCCTCCACCTCTTGAGTCAACACATCTCCTATCACACTTTCCTCCGCGGTGACATGTCGCCGAAACGGTATTCCGGCCTTGGGCACTCTCACCACTGGTGGTGATGATAAGCATTCTTTAATTTTTTTTGAAGGCGCGTTGATGACTTGCCCCCCCAAGTGAACTCGACCTCGTTCTTTAGCTGTAGTATGGGGACAAAAGCATCAATCTTTCTAGACAAGTTAGATATAAAGTGGCGCAAATAATTCATCTTGCCTAGCAACTTTTGAACATCTCTCTTGCATGTCGGCGCTTCAAAGTTCTTAATCGTCTCAAGCCTCTTAGGAACAATTTCAATACCTCTTTCATGAATCATGAATACTAAGAACTTGCCCGCCGACACACCAAAAGCACACATGAACGGATTCATTTTTAAACCATACTGACGCATTCTATCAAAAACAACTCTCAAATCGGCTAAATGGTTCCTCATAGCATATGATTTGACTACAACATCATCTATATAGACCTCTAGCATAACTCCTAGCAAGCAATGAAAGATTAAGTTCATAGCACGTTGATATGTAGCGCTAGCATTCTTTAAACCAAAAGTCATAACAACCCACTCAAACAAGCCGACAAAACCAGGGCATCGAAAGGCTGTGTTGTAGACGTCCTCTTCGGGCATAAAAATTTGATTATAACTAACGTTACCATCAAGAAAACTTAGTACCTTGTGTCCTGAAGCATCATTGATCAACATGTCGGCTATTGGCATGGGGTACTCATCCTTCGGGGTGGCCTTGTTCAGATCCCTGAAATCAATGCAAATTAAACTCGTATTTTGCCACTC
Organism: Zizania palustris; assembly: GCA_019279435.1. NCBI lineage: Eukaryota > Viridiplantae > Streptophyta > Magnoliopsida > Poales > Poaceae > Zizania > Zizania palustris. The sequence continues at coordinate 79,621,224 of JAAALK010000079.1, forward strand.
TCTTTCTTCTCTATAGGCACAATGTTAGCAACCCATTCAGCATACCTGCATGGCCCAATAAATTCTGCCTTGAGTAATCATTCTATCTCCTCTTTAACTCAGTCATACACAGCCGAATTAAAGAGATGAGGTGCTGTTTATAAGGTATAAACCCGGGTTTGATGGGCAGCCGATGCTCCACGAGCTCGCGACTTAGTTCGGGCATTTCACTGTACTCCCATGCAAAACAATCGACATATGACCGAAGAAACTTTATTACTTCGGCCTTTTCATTAGCCGGTAAATTTTTGTTTACAAAAGTCAATCTTGGAATACTACCATCGCCTATATCGACCTCTTCTAGAGGGTCGGCCGCCGCAAAACCTTGACCTAACTTTTCCACTTCACTAAAATCTTCAATGGCTTTGGTAATACCATCTTTAGAAGACCGATATTGCTCTACACGAGAGTTCAGCCAATCAAGATTACTCTTACTAGTCATGACCACTAATTTAATGACAGTTGTGCTACACTAGCCGGCTTCACAGACACTAGAACAAAATGTCCCTGACATGCTAACAAAGTCATAATCTAAGAGATATCTACCTGACAAACACTCTACTTTATCATGGACGGCATCGATAGACACATCGGCTAAAGCAACCTGGGCCGAAGTGTCAGCTGGTACAACCTCTACGTCATCGTTGTCCCAAAGAATGAGGCATTGGTGCAAGGTAGACAAAATGCAACAATTTGCATGAATCCAATCACGCCGAAATAATATGCTATAGTTACCTTGCACATCGATGATGAAGAATGTTGTCGACAACGTCTTGTTTCCCACCGTCAGCTCCAAAGAAAGTACACCCTTGGCCTCGGAGCTCTCGTCATTGAAGTTGTTGAGCATCAAGTTGGTCTTCTTCAAATCTTCTTCGTCCTTGCCGAGTTTCATTAAGAGAGAGTACGACATCAAGTTGACGGTAGCACCTCCATCAACCAACATCGTGGAGATCGACTTTCCATCAATGTGCCCTTGATGTAAAGAGGCTTCAAGTGATGAGTCGTATCCTTGGGCTTCTCGATAACAACATCTCGTGGGCCGAGGCTTAACTGAGCGATCTCGTCCTCATCTTACGGTAGCGCGAACTCAGTTGGAAGCATGACGACGTTTATGTCCATTGTTTGAGGTGCGGGCCCCTCAGAGACAGACCTGTAGTCGTCATCATCAAGCATGTTTTTGTCATCATTGCTCGAAACGGGAGCCGACTTGTTCGCCTCAACTGGCTTGGGCTTCTAGACTTTCTTCACGATTGGCCGAGGGTGGATTTCCTCGAACATGGTGTCTTGCTCACCCTCAACCTTCTTCTCACGCATCTCTTGTGATCGCAAACATTGCAGGCACCTCTTCTGTAATTTGGACATACCCGAAGGAGCCCAAGATGGTTGTGGCTTAGTACCAGGCGCTACCAACTTGCTTCTAGGATTTTTGGCTGAACTAGAATTGCCCGAATCTGACTTGGAATCTTTGCGCTTGGCATAAACACTTTCCTGTACCCTGTCAGTCGGATCAACCTCGCTAGGCCGATCGGACCGGACTGTGTCAATTGGACCTGCCATGGGGGGCTGGTCGGACCGTACCGTGTTGGGTTCCCGAGACAGGCCAGTCAGACCGGCCATAGTAGGACGGTCGGACTAGGCCTCGAAGATGGCTTCGGTTGGACCCGGGGACTTACCTTTGTTGTGCTTCAGCGAGGGGGCCTTCGGGATTGGGACCTTCTGAGCCCCTACCTTGATGGTGATAGCTTCAAAATCTCTCTCCATTACCCCTTCGCGATCATCTTCTTTGGCTTCGTTTTGCATGATTTGGCTTGGAGGTACCACGAAGATACTATGGAAAATGTCCCCCTTCACTGCATCCATCTGCCCCCTGCCAATCATAGTACTCCGAAGGAACAAAGGAGGCGACGCCATACTACGAAGACTACTCTGGCGGTGAAGCGTAGCTCGGGGCCCATGAATACACTGTCCAATGGTATGGCGGAGGCATTGGGACCTCTAGCGGCTTTGTCCACTGTGAGCCGAACCCATTGTTTGGAAAGAGGTTCGGCCACGTCGAAGGGATGTCGGACCATATCAGCGAAGGGTCCTACTAGGTCGAAATCTTCGGCCATTGCGATGGTGAGTTTGGCCGATGCGAAGGGTTTGGCCTCCTTGGAGGGTTCGGCTATCTTGGCACCTTTGTCTGAGTGTATGTTTTCTCGGCCCTCTTCTGGTGTTTATTCAGCAGCATCTGGTATGTTACCTTTGGCTTCTTGTGAGCCCCAGCCGAAGATGACACATCAATGTTATTTTTCTACACTCCCACGTCAGGATTCTTCGGTACGAGTGTGCATGTGCAGGGCTCGACAATAATGACCGCTTTTCCTTTAGATGACTTGACCTGCTCTAGCCGAATCAACACCTTCTTCTCGTTGAGATCGACGGTGTTCATGGGAAAGGGGTCTATGTCCAGCTTCATCTTCGGACTAGAATCTATTTTCAATCGTCCTTCTTCTATGGTCGATTGAACCTGCCGAAGGAAAACATTGCAATCGTTAGTATAATGAGAATATTTATCATGCTAGTTACAGTAGGGGCGTTTCTTTAGTTCATCGGCGGTCGGGATGACCTAGCCCTTGGGAAACCTGAGAAGTTGGTTCCTCAAGAGGAAATCAAATATTTTGTGGCATTTAGTCACATCAAAAGAGTACTAACCTCATTGGGACGACACTTAGTGGGAGACGACCGTAGCTTGGAACAAGTGATAGGTTTGGTCTTAGTGTTCCAGACCCATTCGGACGCATACATATCGGCCGAATCGTCATCTTCCTCCGACTCTTCCTCATCGGAGTGCTCCATGATGTGAACTTCAACTTTAGGTTTGTTAAATGTTTTAATGAATTTTTTATCCTTAGCTTGGCCTTCTTGGACCAGAGCCTGCTGTAGGACTTGGCTGACTTCTAAAAATTTTTGTTTGTCTATCATCTCTTTAATTTTAGAACGCAATACATTAAAAGCTAGATCCGCCAAATCTCTTTCTGAAATATTGAGACTAAAACATCGGTTCTTGGTGTCCCTTAAGCGCTTGACATACTTAGATACACTCTCACTAGATTTTTTTTCTGACCGACATTAAGTGTGAAAGCTTAAGTTCTGTCTCGTCAGTATAGAAATAGTCATGGAATTTTTGTTCTAACTGGGCTCATGTTTGGACAGAGTTCAGCGGCAGTGCCGAAAACCAAGTGAAAGCGATGTCGGATAGTGAAAGAGAAAACAATCTAAGTTTTAATGTGTCCGACCCACTAGCTTTGCCACACTGTGCTAAGAATTGGCTAACATGCTCTAGTGTGGTCTTGTTACACTTGCCATCGAATTTGGTGAATTCAGGGACTCTATAGCCTCGAGGGTAGGGTATGGTATCAAAGTGATCGGGGTACGACTTTCGGTAAATCCTAGTCCAATCCTGAGGCACGAAGTCGGTACAGTGTGTGGATCCGCTCCTCAATGTCATCCTGGCCTCTTGCTTGTGTGCGTCTCTCGTGCGAGGGCACGAGACGTGGTGGTATATCAGTGTGTCAGCCGTGGGCTCCTCCTCTCATGTTGGCTCAGGGTATATGACGTGCTCGGGTCTATTCGGGTGTGTAGGAGCATACGGTGCTGGCAGCATGGGAAAAGCTGGCTCAGGCGTGGGTGGAGGCTAGACTGGCCGTAGGTGTAGTGATTGGTCTCGGCCATAGATGTCGAGGCTGGAGATACGATAGCTTTGCTAGTACTACCATCGGTTCTGCTATAAATGCGATTTACCGGGGGTATGCTAGTGATCGGAGTTGGAGGAATGGCCTCGGCAAAGCTGAACCTTCTGAACATTGCGTCTACCTAAGAGTTAACCGCTGACTCTAGACGATTGGCTAGAGAAGCACTAATGGCTTGGTCTACAGACACGGCTATTTTTTGTTCAATATCTAAGGAAGATAAAGGAGGTGACAATGGTGTTACCTAAGTTTGGGCAAGGTTGGGGATGTTGACGCCGCTCTTGACGAAGCCCACACATGTCTTTACGTAACTCCCGAACATGAGATCTTGGAGTTCTTTCATCTTTGCCTCGATCTCCGCCCAACCTTCCTTGGGGATATCTGCAAGGGTGGGCACCATGATGTTGCGGTTGTTGATCTTTGTGGCCCCCATGGTATCCATCGGCATTGTAGACGTAGTAGTCGTTATAGAGGTACTCGCAGCTGATGTAGATGTACTCATCATGTTGGCGTCGTCCCTAGTGGAGTCGTCAAAAAGTGTGTTGACACAAAAACGTGCCCCCGCACTTGGGCCGGTTCGACGATCCAAAAACATCGCAAGACATTGATGTCGCATTCTGACAACCCTTAATTAGTGGTAAGGGGAAACAGAGTCGCCATGCAATTCAATTATATCTCTGAAAATATAACCTAATTATCTGAAAATAAGTATTGTCAAATTTAATCGGCCAACTAAAGCCGATTAGACGAAAAACAGAATGTCGGTCAGACTGACCAAGTAGAGTCGGTCGGACCGCATAGTGTAGATAATGTTACCCAAAAAATTAAAAGAGTATGAAGGGCTCCAAAGGGAGCCTTCGTCCTTCTGGCCGATCGGACCGGGGGACAAGCCTCAGTCAGACTGACACCGGTGCGAAGGGTGGTCACCGAAAAAAGGGCTCCGATGTTCTATGTGAAGGAGGTGCAATCATGGACTCTGGGCAGTCGGACCAACGAAGTGTTCCGGGTTGGACCAATGGCAAGGCCTCAGTCAGACCGAGGGTTCCGGCGCCACGGGGTCTGGCTCGAGGTGGCTTCGATGCAAAGTGTTTCCATCCAGTGATGTGCACTGCGGAGGGGCCTTCGGCGTGCACTCGGCCGGTTGGACTGACCAAGCTCCGTCGGTCGGACCCACTAGTGCCTACAGCGTCCTGACGATGGTGGGATGAGCCGGTCGGACCGGGTCCACACCATCAGTCAGACCGAGTCCACGCCGTTGGTCAGACCAGCGAAAATAGATCTGATCGCTGGTTCCATCCAGTGATCTTCTTGCTGATATGGGATGGAACCCGAAACCTTTGGTGATGAATATGAAGATGTATTATCTACAAAAACACCAAAATCAAGTACCAATTAGGCCTAGAGACCGAATTCTAAAGTGTGATGAAGAAAACCGACAAAAGAAGATAAAAACGATAAAATCCGTTACGTGGATTAAACGGGTGATTCACAGGCGAATCAATAAGGCTTACCACGGTTACGACGTGATGCACCGAGGGTTTTCAATGCAAACCCACAAAGATGGACTGAACTAATGCGCAAAAGTAGATGAAAGTAGACGTACGATTCAAAATTAGGGTTTTGAAGTATTGTCTATGGAGATACCCTTTGAATCGGCCTCACCCCTATATTTATAGGGGTTGGTATCAAGTTCCCTGGCATCAAATATGAGTAGGATTCGGCCAAAAAGTGGTTAATATTTAATTAGACATCAAAACAGCCTGAAACCAACTCTATGTCTAATTTTTAGACTTGGGCCGGTCTGACCGGACCCATTGGCCCGGTCTAACCGGGCCTACATGGCCGGTCGGACCGGCATGTGCCAGGAAAGGCATATTTTCGGCCCAAATTACCAAAAAATATATTTTGACAACTTCAACCATTAATGCCATTTTTTGCTATCAACACATGCCCCCCTGCCTGTTAGCAAACTTAGTGAGCTAAAAGCACAACGGGCTAAGGGCTATACAATCCATATTGGCCTTACGACCTCTCAAGTGTTTTTGCTGAGTTCTTAAAAAGTACTCACTATTTATTTTCCTACCAAACTGTCCATTTCATAACTCAGGAAATCTGAATTCTCACGATGATTTGCATGAATTACTACTAATATGACTAGGGGACTTATGCGCCGAATTTTCCACCCACTCGGCCTTCAGTGATTTTACTAATTTTTGCCCCCGAGTCCCTTGTAGGGACGCACCCTTACTCAACGAGGTTAGAAGCTGGCTTATCAACCAACTTCGGTTTCCACACTCGTCATGTTTTGCCAGGGCTTTAGACTCATCGAGCGGGTTATCCTCGAAATCTTCGACCTTCTTCTCTTTGAGATAATCGGCACAAATACATTGTAAGCGTCTCTTTTAAGACTCACTGATTCTGGGGGGGTGTCCATGAAAGTTGTGGCTTAGTTCTGGGTGTCACAAACTTACTCCTGGAATTTTTGGCCGAACAGGGAACACCCAGACTGGCCTTGGCAATTTCGCGCTTGGCGAAGTCATCTCTCTGTCCTATGTCGGTCAGAACGGATTTATTGGGCCGGTCAGACCGGATGTTGCCAAACGCTTGAGATGGACCGATCGGACCGACCACATAAGACCGGTCAGACCGGGATGGTGCTGGCTATCTATTCCATTGTGGGCCGAACTCACGCCTCTGTGGAAGGTTCAGCCTCCTTGTTGGTCGTGGTCGGGAGTGCATCTTCTTGGCCCTTCTCTTATGCTTCTAGAGAAGTATCCAAAAAGTTATCTTCGACTTCTTGTGGGACCTAGCCAAAGATGACGCATTGACATTCACTTTCCACATTCCTACTTTAGGATTCTTCGGTACGAGCGTGCGTGAGTGAGGCTTTCCAACGCCGACCACCTTCCCTTTGGAAGACTCGGCCTGTTCGGGCCAAATCAACACCCTCTTCTCGTCAAGGTCGATGTTGTTCATGGGGAAGGGATCCTGGTCTAGTTTCATCTTAGGGTTATAATCTATTTTCAATCGTCCTTCATCTATGGCCGATTGAACCTGCCGACGAAAAACATTGCAATCGTTAGTAGAATGAGAAAGTGAATCATGCCACTTACAATACGTAGGTTTCTTTAAGACTTCGGTGGTTGGAATGACGTGGCCTTTAGGCAACCTAAGGAGCTTGCTCTTCAATAGAAAGTCAAATATTTTATCACATTTGGTCACATCAAAAGAGTACTTAACTTCACTAGGCCGATTCTTAGTGGGAGAAGGCCGTAATTCGGAGCAAGTGATCATTTTGGACCCATTAGGCCAGGTCAATTCTGTCGTGTATACGTCAGCCGAGTCATCGTCCTCTTCTGACGGCTCCTCCTTGGAGTGTTCCACGACGTGTACCTCAGCCTTAGGCTCACTAAAGGTTTTGATAAATTTTTTCTCTCAGTTCGGCCTTCCTAGTCCAGAGCCTGCTGCAAAACCTGACTAACCTCTAGGTAGTTCCGGTCGTCTAGTTTTCCTTACTCTCAGAATGTAAACCATTGAAGGCTAAGTCGGCCAAATCCCTCTCGGAGATGTTCAAACTAAAACATCAGTTTTGGGTGTCCCGAAAATGCCTAATGTAATCGGAGACACTCTCACTAGCCTTTTGTCTAACTGATGTTAAGTGTGAAAGCCTAAGTTTGGTTTCCCCAGTATTGAAATAGTCATGAAATTTCTGCTCTAGCTAGGCCCAAGTTTGCACGGAGTTTGGTGGTAATGCCAAAAACCAAGTGAAAGCGGTGCCGAAAAGCGACAAAGAGAGTAATCTATGTTTAAGCGCGTCTGACCAGCTTGCTTTGCCACACTGTGCTAGGAATTGACCTATGTGCTCTAGGGTGGTCTTGCTACCCTCACCGTCAAACTTGGTAAACTCGGGGACCCTAAAGCCGCGAGGGTATGGGATAGCGTCAAAATGGTCCGGGTACGACTTACGGTAAATTGTAGCCCGATCCCGACGCGCATAACCAGTGCATTCCCTAACAAGCGCGTGAATTTGCTCATCAATATTATCTACGCCTTATGTCTATGCGTGTCTCTCGTGCGGGGGCACGACACGTGGTGGTATGTTGGGGTGTCGGCCGTGCTGCTCCTCCTCTCGTGCCTTCTCATGATAAATAGCATGTTCAGGCCTATGTAGATGTGCGGGAGTAGGAGGTGCGGGCAACGTGGGAAATAGTAGTGTAGGCGTGGGCGTAGGCGGCGTGTAGCAGATGAGAGTGGTCTGACTAGCCATAAGAAAGGTTTGACCATAGGTGTACTAGCCGGTTGGACCGGCCTAGTATCTGGTCTGACCGTAGGTGTATTGTCCGATCGGACTGGCTTGGTATCTGGTCAGACCGACTATTGTTGGGAGTGGTGTTTGATATGTGTCGGCCTGACCGGTCCAAGTGTCGGTCTAAACGACAGTGGTATATGCGGTCTCGGCCCTAGAGGGTGCAGGCAGAGACATGACGGCTTTTTCGGTGCTCCCATTTGTTCTATTGTATATGTGGTGCATAGGGGGTAAACTAGCAATCTGATTGGGAGAAACAGCCTCGGAAAAGCCGAATCTATTAAACATCGCTCCCATCTCAGGCCTTAGACGATTCACGAATGTAGCACTAACGAACTGATCAACTATGACTGCTATTTCCTGCCTAATCTCTAAGGGGGATAGAGACAGGGATGATGGCGGTGGTACCTTGTTTTCGGAGAGGTCGAGAATGTCGATGTTGTGCTTGGCGAAGCCCGTGCGAGTTTTGGTGTAGCGCCCAAGCATGAATGCGTGGAACTCCTTCATCTTGGCCTCAATCTCGACTCGATCCTCTTTAGGGATGTCTGCAAGGGTGGGGAGGACGATGTTGTGGTCATCGATCTCCGTGCACATGCCCACCGGGTCCATCGGCGATAGGGGTACTGTTGCCATAGTCGTAGTAGTCATGGTAGATGTACCCACAACTGATGTAGACATGCCCATCATGTTGATGTCGTCCCTAGAAGAGTCGCCAAAAAGTGTATTTACAAGAAAACGCACCCACACACTGGCGTCAGTTTGACGATCGAAAAGTGCACAACCGTTTCAAGGATAAACCCTAAAACATCGCGAGATGTAGGCGTCGCATTCCAACAACCCTTATACAGTGCTAAGGGAAAACAGAGTCGCCAGGCAATCAAACAAGTATTTAGAAATAATGTTCAATTAACCGAATTGTAGGCGTAAAAGATAAAATTGGCCAGAATAAGTCGGTTGAACGGAAGTATCACAGGCGGTCAGACTGGCCAAGGTAGTCCAGTCATACTGAGGGCACACGGCTGGTCTAACCGGCGGTGCAAGGTCTCGCCGAAGGGGGGCCTTCGTCATCCGAGTGCGAAGGTGTCCAAAGTAATGCGAAGGGGTCCAAAGAAATACGAAGGGGGCTTTAGATCTTCAGGCGGTTAGAGCGAAAACAAGGCTGCAGTTGGACCAGGAATGCGCGGAGGGCTCCGGAGGCTTGCTACGAGGTGGCCCTCGGTGTGTGGCTTCTAGTGCAACAAAACCCTCCGGTGCGAAGGGAGTCGATCGGACCAACGTAAAGACACTGGTCAGACTGGGCTTCGGTGTGATACACCCTGACACAAAGTGCTCCGGCATGAGGCTCCGGTGTGCGGGGTCAGTTGGACTGGCCTTGGGGGTCTGGTCGGACCGTGGTTGTTGGGGGAATAGATTTCCCTTGAACAAGGGCCAAATGACGTCAGCCTCTGTCGGCCTTCGGCCCGGAGCCCAACACTGTTGAAGCCTGTATCTTCCCAAAGAATCTATTTCTAGGTCCCAAGGTACCTTTCGGAGCCTGCCAAGGCGAAGCCCCCAAGCCCCGTCGAAGCCCTCTGGAGCGAGGTCCCTCGGAGCCCTCCAGAGCGAAGCCCTCGAGATTCCTTGAAGACCGCTAGAAGCTGTCTCAGGCTAACTTCGAAGCCAGCCTCCGGGCCTTCTTCGGAGTTAGCCTTCGAGCCCTGTTCGGAGTTAGCCTTCGAGCTCCCTTCGGAGCTCCTCAGAGGTACTCTCTGGACCCTCTCTAGCCGGTTCAAAGCCAAGGCCCCGGTTCGAAGGCCCCTAGTTTGGAGGCCCCGGTTCGGATGCCCCCAGTTCGGAGGCCCCAGTTCGGAGGCCCCAGTTCGGAGCCCTGGTTTGGAGCTCCGGCCCTACTCCGAACCTAGAAGATATTTACGCCCCGCTACAGTGTAGAAGTCGTACCAGGGGCCCCTCTGCCCATTGTTTGTTGTCTAGCTAGTCAAGATGTGACGTTGCCTGACACGTCTATAAAGCTGTAAAGCCCTTTTGTACAGTAGCTAGCTCCTTTTCCCCTTTTACCCCTATGAGCCTAGGGCTTATAGAGGGCATTTTGGTCCTTTCCTTAAGGCCTGCGTGCCTATAAAAGCAGGGCGCAGACCTTGTAACAGGACACACGCTCCAGGGGGCCATGAGACCCTGGAGTTCTTTCCTCCACACCAAGGCATACCATTCCAAATCCACCACAAACTGGACGTAGGGCTATTATCCCCTAGGGGAGGTCTGAACCAGTATAAACCCCTTCTCCCTCTGAGAGAACCCATCGAGGTTCATTCTACACATCATATACACACATACAAAACCTGTGCTGTAGCTAACACAATTGCTACAACAGTTGGCGCCGTCCGTGGGGATCTTAGTCCAAGAAGCTAAGTTCTCTGCCACTGTCTGCAACTCGAAGTACGCTTGAGGGGGGAGCTTCGAAGCTTTCTTGCTTCGCGCACCCTTCGGCAAGGGGCTTCGGGTGCAGATCGAAGGCCCTCTTCGCCTTCCCTTACCCTTCGAATACCGGAGCTCACCCTCCAGCGAGGGGCTCCGCTTCATGCATCAAAGGTCATCGAAGCCCCAGGGGCTACGAGGCCAACCTTCAGCCACTTTACGAGGTATGTCCACTATCCGAAGTACCACTTCGATGTACAATTTCGCAATCACTTTGATATATATTCGAAGCCCTGCTTCGCCTTGAAATTCGAAGCCCTGCTTCGCCTTTAAAGCAAATTTCTGCCCTGCCTTATTGAAAAAATTTGAAGCCTTGCTTCGCCTTATCAAAAACCCGAAGCCTTGCTTCACCCTATTTAAAATCCGAAGCCTCGCTTCGCTTTACAAAATCCGGAGCACCCCTCCGAAGGCTACACAGCGCCTCTGGGCCCGCAGCAGTGGGCTTTGAGACTTCCGAGCGACGGCTCGGCAAGTTCGGGATTCCAGGCTCCGGCCTGATGCATCCCCGGGTCGAAGGTGGCCCAGGGTCGTAGGTGACCTAGAGTCGAAGGTGGCTCAGAGTCGAAGGTGGCTCAACTATCACAGGTTCGGTGAATCCACACCAAATATCCTTTTCACTACAGGACCAAGTTCAAGAAGCTTTGCTTCGCTATCTGAACACGCACCAAGGCCTCGCTTCGTGTGACGTGATCTAAGCTAAAAACTAAGCATGTCGAAGTCTTACTTCGCTTAAAATCTAAGTGCATTCCGGAGCCTTGCTCACGCACAACATCCAAATCCAAGCATGCCGAAGCATGCTTCGCTTAATTTGGCTACGCTAAAGCCTTGCTTCGCTCCAAATGTGTGCATTCGAAGCCCAAAAGAGGCCTTTGCTCAATACATTTCAAGCATCCGAAGCCACCAAAAAGGCGCACCCCTTCACACTTTTTATTGCCCGCACCAGCAACGGCTAAATCCCTAGCTGCCATGAGCAAAAGGGGAAGCATGTATGCGAGGTGTGCGAATGTAATACGCAGTACGAGCATGACAAGCTAAAACATTCGAAGTCATCAGACAATGCGAAGCATGCAGACGAAGTATGCAAATACAATAAACTCCATTCATTGAATGATAATTGAGAAGTATGTTACAAATGTACTTCGAACACAAAACTACGTCTAGTCTGTATCTAAGCCTAAGAAGAATCGAGTGCGAGGTCCCAACCCTCGCTTGCTTTTCTTACGGCCAGGGCCCCCTCAGCTGGACGAAGCCTCGTCGGAGCCTGCCCTCCCACGTCCGGCTCATCCAGGCTCCGAAGCCCGCAGACCTCGTCCTCTACTTTGCAGGTCGCTCCGAGTTAGCAAGGCAGGCGGTGCCGTATCGAAGGCAGAGAAGTCTAAAGCTTCGTCGCCCGCTAAGACCGTTCGCAAAGGCAAAAACGAAGAACTCTGAAGGGACCCCGTCTTCACAATGGCTAGCAGATCTTGAGCTACTTCAGGGATAGCTTCGCCGTTAGGCCCCCTCGGAAGCTTAAACCGAGGGGGACCTTCGGACCTAGCTACTTCGAGGACTGCCCACAACTGTTGAAGTTCTTCAGAGTCCTCAAGCACTTCGAAGTCAACATTCCGAGGCTGAGCCTAGGTAGGTATAAGAAACCCCCGCATTCATATTAAATAAGCTGATAAGTTTTTACAAGCCTGCAGCTAAGTATTACAAGAAGCCTAAGGAGATCTACACCTTCGGAGGTGTCGATGTCGAAGGCCAATTTGGCGCAGCAAGTGCCTTGGCTCGGCGGAGGCGGAGGGCCTTCTGAAGTTCGAGGACTTCTTCGCAGCCTTGTTCCTTCCAAGGCTCCTGCAGGCGCCGCCAGGCTCCGCGGACGTCCGTCGGAGGCGTCACCAAGTGTTGGCCCCCGAAGGCCACCAGGGTCACGGAGGTTGCTGCCTCGAGGTGGTCGCACCCTGCGTCATGAAGCATCTGCAACACTCCTTGGCCCATGACTCGGCCGGCCATCAAGGCGAAGCCCTTCAGCGACTGCTCCGCAGTCGAAGCAACTACCTTCAAGAACTCGACGCGATCCCCAATTGGGTCCTGGTCGCCGAAGTCCGGAGCCCGGCAATCGGTCCCTATCTGCTCGAGGACTTCGGCCAGACTCTGAGTGGCTTCATCAAGGTTGTCCACGACGAAGTCTTCAAGCTTCTGAGCCCGTTGACGGAGGGAAGAATTCTCCTTCGCTTGACGGGCTTCGGTGGCCTTCGCAGCATGGAGCTCCGCGCGGAGCCTATCCATCTCCGAAGCCAAGGCTTCCTTAGCCTTGTCGGCCTCAGCCTTCGCCGCCTCGGCCTCAGCCTTCGCCGCCTTTACTTCAGCCCTCGCCGTCTCGGCCTCACCCCTCACCGTATCAGCTGAAGCTTCGGCCCGCCTTCGCTTCTCGGCCTCCACCGAGACTTCGCGTCGAAGGGCCTCCTTCTCCTCTGCTAGGCGCGCCATCCGCCTGTCCGTAGAAGTCGAAGCCGCTGCATTCAGTGTGAAGGCCTGAAAGAATTCAAGAAATCATAAGTGTTGATCGAAGATTAAAGCATAACTCGAAGGTTGTAGGACTTCGCTCACCCGCACAAGAGCCTCGTTCGCACTGATGAAGAGCTCCGTGGGGTTCGTATGGCTGAGTTGAGCCACCAAATCCCCCGCCTCCGCAGCTGCACAAGCCTCGCGGAAGTTGTTGATCGCCACCTCCGTCACGGCACCCTTCGGCCGAAAAGGATGAACAATCTCCGCCGCGGCCACCTGGGCAGGCTTCGGCGAAGCAGGGCCTAGGTTCACCACATCGACCTCTTCGTCGCTTTGGGGGTCCCCTTCGCCACGGCCGCTGCCTCCATCTTCTTCAGACGAGGAGCTGTCAGACTCCGAGCTACTGTCGCTGCTGCTGCTGCTACTACCAGAGGCCTCTGCTGGCTTCGCAGCGGTAGACCTCGCACCGGCGTCGTCCTCTGCAGGCTTCACCGCGGTGGGCCTCGCACCAGCATCCCCTTCTACAAAAAAGACCAAGTCAAGATCCGCGCTTTGAAGAGAAGCATGTTAGAGGGATTTACCTTCGTTAGAGATTTCTTCAAAGGAAAGGGGGTCGATGTGCGCCCCCCAGTCCCTTCGCTGCGAGGCTGGCGTATCGGCCTTTGTGCCCGAAGTCGTCGCCGTCGAGGCCTCCGCGGCCTTCTTGGTGGCTGGGGTGAGAGCGTTGGCCTCCGCCACCGAAGTCGTCGTTGGAGCCTTCGCGGCCTTCTTGATAGCCGGAGCACTTGTGGGCTCCGCCGCTACCTCCTCCGGGGTAGAGACCTCGGTTGCAGGGACCTCCGGCCGAGCCCTCGAAGCCTCCGGCTCTTCGTCGTCCCCTCTCTTCCTCTTGGCACCAGCCGCTGAAGTTGCGAGGTGGGAGAAGTCCGGCAGGGCAGGAAACACCTCGTAGCCAAGCGTGGTCCATACCCTGTTCTAATGCTCCCAGGACCCCACCGAAGCAAGGTGCTGGGCCTGCTCCTCTGGTGTCGGAGTCCCAACGACGCGCTCACGATGGCCTCCTCTGGAGTCCTCACTTCATGATGGGCTTCATAGAAAGTTCAAGTTAGAGTGAAGTCTTGCGAAGCATGGAAGCAGAAAGATTTCGAAGTCTTACAGAAGCGTTCGAAGGCCAACTCGCGTAGTTCCCCTTGGCCCGAAGCTTGAAAGAGCCCCTCCGGCCAAGAGCGCGTGAGGGGCTGAGCCGGAGGGTGATGAACTCCTCCACGAGGTCCCTCATGCTCATCTTCGCCGCCACCCTCTGAAGAAGCGAGATCCTCGAGCGAAGGGTGTCCGAGCTAGTCTTCACTACCCCTTCACGCCGATATAAGATATGGGCATTGGTACTCTGAAGGGGAGAGTTCACGCTGACGGAGGCGTAGAACCACTCTTGGTCCCACTTCGAGTACCATTTGTTGTTGACGGCCCTCGCCGGGAAGGCATCCTGGAACTCCTTCCGAAGCTGGAAGTTAGCACTACCGAAGGCCAATGCCCTCTTGACGCGGTCTGCTCCCTCCCTCAGCTTCGGCTGGCAATTGGCATCATGGAGGGAGACGAAGACGTCGGCACGGCCTTCGCATCCTTCGGCCCTCATGGCCCACTCAAAACAGCGAGCCTCGCCACGACATTGGGCGAGAGGTGAGGAAGTTCGAGGTTGTAAGCCCTCAAGACTTCGCGCAGCATCCCCATGTACTGCCGGCAGCCCGAGGCCAGCTTCGAAAAAAGCTTCAAACACGACCACTTCATCGGCCTGAGGCCTCGGCTCGGCCTCCGAGTTCTCCGAGACCCTGAGTTGAATCTTCGCTGCGATCCTCCCTTCGCAGGCCCTCCGGACTGACTCCTCCGTGAAGATCGAGGCCCTCATCTCCAGCGTTTGCTCGAATTTGTCGGAGGGCGTCCGAAGGTCCCTTGGCCCCAGCCACCTTGGCGCCGGCTTCGCTGCCGCAGCCGCCGCTGCTTGCAGTTGGGCGGAGCTCGAACCTGGGCACAAGGCCAAGGACTTCGAAGCTGCCTTCTTCGGCATTTTGGTGGGACTTCGACGCGAGGGGCTAAGCTAACGAAGGGTGCTCCGCGCGAAGCCAAGGAAGAGAAGAGAGCGAAGGTTGTAAGGCAATGAGAAGAAAGCAAATGAGAGCGTACCGAAGACGCACGCGATAAACCCCTATTTATAGGCGGTAAGAATGCCGACGGTCGTGGGCTGAACCCACTATTTGGTGGGCCTCCAGCGAAGGCGAAGCGGCCCAGCGCAGGGTAACGGTAAATTTTCTAGCCATTGCAGAGCCGTTTTATCTCCCCGAGGTCATTCTGACAGCTGGCGCAGGTAGTTATTTTCTGAGGATTTTGAAGTCACCTTCGGTCCAAGCTCCGAAGGTATGTTTTCTCTGAAGTTGTAATTTTCAGGTCATTTGTCCCAAGGGCGCGCACACCCCTTCGTTCCGAAGGCCTGCACGGGAGGGGCTACTGTTGGGGGAATAGATTTCCCTTGAACAGGGGCCAAATGACATCAGCCTCTGTCGGCCTTCGGCCCGGAGCCCAACACTGTCGAAGCCTGTATCTTCCCAAAGAAGTTGTTTCCAGGTCCCAAGGTACCTTTCAGAGCCTGCCAGGGTGAAGCCCCCAAGCCCCGTCGAAGCCCTCTGGAGCGAGGTCCCTCGGAGCCCTCCAGAGCAAAGCCCTCGAGATTCCTTGAAGACCGCTAGAAGCTGTCTCAGGCTAACTTCGAAGCCAGCCTCCGGGCCTTCTTCGGAGTTAGCCTTCGAGCCCTGTTCGGAGTTAGCCTTCGAGCTCCCTTCGGAGCTCCTCAGAGCTACTCTCCGGACCCTCTCCAGCCGGTTCAAAGCCAAGGCCCCGGTTCAAAGGCCCCCAGTTCGGAGGCCCCGGTTCGGATGCCCCTAGTTCAGAGGCCCCAGTTCGGAGGCCCCAGTTCGGAGGCCCCAGTTTGGAGCCCTGGTTCGGAGCTCCGGCCCTACTCCGAACCCAGAAGATATTTACGCCCCGCTACAGTGTAGAAGTCGTACCAGGGGCCCCTCTGCCCATAGTTTGTCGTCTAGCTGGTCAAGATGTGACGTTGCCTGACACGTCTGTAAAGCTGTAAAGCCCTTTTGTACAGTAGCTAGCTCCTTTTTCCCCTTTTACCCCTATGAGCCTAGGGCTTATAGAGGGCATTTTGGTCCCTTCCTTAAGGCCTGCGTGCCTATAAAAGCAGGGCCAAGCCCTTGTAACAGGAGACACGCTCCAGGGGGCCATGAGACCTTGGAGTTCTTTCCTCCACACCAAGGCATACCATGCCAAATCCACCACAAACTGGACGTAGGGCTATTATCCCCTAGGGGAGGTCTGAACCAGTATAAACCCCTTCTCCCTCTGAGAGAACCCATCGAGGTTCATTCTACACATCATATACACACATACAAAACCCGTGCTGTAGCTAACACAATTGCTACAAAAGTGGTGTGCCGGTACACCTAACGACAGCATGGGCTGGTCAGACCGGAGGGGTGCCATCCGTCAGACCAACAGCCTCCGAGAAAGTGGCTCTGAAACTTCTTAGAGGTGAAGATGAGGTAAAATGCTGCAAGAAACACCAAGAAATCAGAGCTAACTCGGCAAAGATACCGAATTACCAGTAAAAACCGATAAAATGATAGAAATCCATTTTGTGGATGAAACAGATGATTCTCGAGCAAACCTACAAGGACTTACCGTGATTACGACATGGTGGATGGAGAGATTCTAGTGCAAACTCACGAAGATGGACGTTATTTGACTAATCCTATGGAAAGGAAAGTAGATTGAAATAAAAGATCGATTCAAAACTAAGGTTTTGAGTTGATCTATGGAGAGACACCCTTTGAATCGGCCTCACCCCTATATTTATAGGGTCTAGTCTCAAGTTCCCTAGCGCCAAATCCAAGTAGGATTCGGTCAAAAAGTGGATAAGATTTAATTAGAGATCAAAAAAGCCCGAAACCAACTATATCTCTTGTTTTCAAACTTGGGCCGGTATGACCAGATCCTTGGGCCGGTCTCACTGGGCCTACATGGCCGGTTGGACAGTCCTGTGCAAGGAAAGGCATATTTTTGGCCCAAATTACCAAAAATTGATATTTTGACAATTTCGACCATTAATGCCATTTTTTTGCTATCAACAAATTGTACAAGCAGATACTTCGGCCCAGGTTGCTTTGGCTGATGTGTCCATTGACATCATCCATGATAAAGTAGAGTGCTTGTTAGGAAGAGACCTCTCATGCTTTGATTTTGTTAGTGTCTCCGAGTGGAGGTTTGTTCCCATTTCTATAAATCTAGCTAGTGTAGCTCGTCTATCCCTAAATTATTTATCATGTTAGGTAAAGATAATCTTGATTGGCTAAAGTCTCGTATAGAACAATATCGGTCTTTTAAAGATAGTATTGCTGAATCCATTGAAAATTTTAGTGATGTAGAGAATCACTACTACAAATCGTCACTGTAGTGGCGTTGGGCAAAACCACTGTAGTGACGGGCCATTAGATGCCTGCCACTACAGTTGCTAGTGCTGACGGCAGCACCAGCGCCCGCCACTACTATTGGTAAAGTAGTGCCGCTTCACGATGCATGAGATTCTTCATGAGCTTGGAGTATTTTTCGATCCTGAGAGTGAAGTGGCCAAGCATCCAACTCTGTATGATTGGGCCGGAAGAATGAAAAGGCGAACCAATTAAGATATGAGTTAGCCTTCCAAGAAAACATAAACCGCATGAGCATGTATTTGTGAAACAATGAATTGTGTTGATGGATGGTTATTGTGAAACATAAACCGGAAGAATGTAAACTTTGTAAATTTTTGAAAATTGATGAGATTAATGGTTGTTGTGTTGATGTGTTGTTGTTGTGGATGTGTATGTGGATATGTGGATGTTTTGCTGCTGTGTATGTGGATATGTGGATGTTTTGTTGCTGTGTATGTGGATGGCTGTGTGAAGCATATAATTTCTGTGTTTTGGTTTGTGGGATCACAACATTCTGTGTTATGGCTTATACACAGCAGTGGAGGGCAGATGAGGTAGCTTGCCCGTTACTGCTGTTGACACAGTGGTGGCGGCGTGTTGACATCATCTGCCCGCCACTGCTATTGATAACGGCAGTGGCGGGCAAATGAGGTCAGTGCGCCCGTTATTGCTGTTGACATAGTGGTGGCGGGCACGCTGACATCATCTGCCCGCCACTGCTGTTGACACAGCGGTGGCGGGCGCTCTGACCGCCACTGCTAACCAGTGATAGCAGTGGCGTTAGAGCAGTGGCGGACTGGATGCCCGCCACTATAGGTCGATTTTGCCCGCCGCTACAGTGTCTCTTTGTAGTAGTGAATTTGGGTCAAGGATTTGCATCGGCCGAACCTTTGGAACAAGTAGACATAGGATATGGTAGTGTTCTAAGGCCAACTTTTGTAAATCAGAACTTATAAGCTAGTGATAGGGATGAAGTAATAAAGTTGCTTCGGTCGTATATTGATTGCTTTGCGTGGGAGTATAGTGAGATGCTCAGACTTAACCGTGAGCCTGTTGAGCATTGAAGTCCTATTAAACCTAGGTTTAGGCCTTATAAACAACCCTCTCGTCGCTTTAATTCAGACATAGATGATGAGGAGCCATGCTGAAGAGCGTGGGCCTCATGGCTCCAGATGTGATGAGTTATTGTCAACGGAAGTCAAAGAGGACTGAAGAGAAGAGAAGACCTGCTGTGTCTGGGCCGCATGTGAGTCAGGTACATGGGCAGCGAGCGACTGTCGGGCAGAAGGGCCGTGAAGTCGGGCTGGCCCAATCCGGGTACATGGGCTAGGGGCAGCAGAGGATCAACTGGGCTGTTGACCAGGATTGACTCAAGTACACGGGCTGCGAGCGATTGCCGGGCTGAGAGAGCTGCGGAATCGGGCCGGCCCAATCCGGGTACCTGGTGCAAAGTCGGTGGACACTTTGTCAGTTTCATCGCAAAACTGACAACCGCTGATCTCGGATCAGACCGTTCTGGGGCGAAGCCGTAGTCGCTACGAAAGCTCTGCTTCAGGATAAGTCATCTGTAAATAGGAGTTTACTATTTTGTCCTTAGGCCCACAGTTAGTCAGTTGAGTATGTAAAAATATCCTAAGGGCAGTTCGGTCTTTTCTATTTTATTTCAACGTCTGTAAAAACCCTAAGGGTCTTTTGGTATTTTCCTAGGATATTGGGCTGCCTATAAATAGGGCCCCAATCCCTAGGGTTAGGGTCACCCATTCTGTAATTCACTTTAATCCAGCAAAGAGGTTTGGGTCACTTTGTTCGTCCTTTCCGTGCTCTTCTCCCGGTGCATGCCGCCGCTTCTCATGGAAAGCAAACCAAGTCTGCAGTGTTCATCTCTCAGTTTTCTGATCGTTTCATTTGCGTGTTTTTCTGTTTGATCTTTGGTTTTCTGTTCATGGCTGAAAATCTCTCCGCGCAATGTATCGATTTTCTGCATGAACACTGTTCGTTTTTTGTCCTGTCATTTATTTTTCTGCGCCTAGCTCCTGTAGTAGCAAGTAGTACCTAGCTTTGTTTAATCCTAGCAATTTGTTCTAGCTCTGAGCCTAGCACTCAACCTGTTTCTTTTTGTGTGAGGTAGTGTCCAGCTAGCCTGGCACCTAGCATTTGCATGTTAGGAAGCTAGCTTAGTAGCTTCTCATTTGCTTGCCTTGGAGATCTAGCTGCGTGTAGTCTTTTCTCTGTACTTTTGCAGCCGCTGTTGTTTTTCTGCACGAGAAGCTCCCGACGAAGTCCGTTCAACGTACTCCGAAGGACTCAGTCTTTGCAAACGAAGTCTGCATACTTTGGAGCTTTCGGGTCTGTGTTCAGGACTTCGAAGTGTTTTATTTCGGAGTATAGGCTTCGTACGATATCTTTCGTAGGTGCTTCGCTGATAGTCCACAGAGTTCTGGCATGTGACCTTCGGCTGTGCGAAGTACCCTCCGCTACATAGTGCACTTCTACAGATCCTATGCTGTTTTTGTTTTTCTTCGAAGTCCGTTCACTATGTAACCTGCAGGCTTCGACTTTCGGAGTCTGCTGCTCTATCTTCGGGTGTTTTTCTGTTGACCCCAGTTTCAGAGTCTTTGTCTATATTCACTATAGGGTTCGGCATGTCCGAAGCCTACTTGAGAGGCCTACTCTGCTTGCTTCGATTTCTAAGTAGATATTTTTTGAAGGCTTCAGTTTGTGTTTATTCTGACTTCGAAGTTCACATCTGCAACCTTCGCACGACTGCTTTGAATCGGCTTCGACTCCGTGAGCCTTCGCACGAGGACTTCTAAGCAGGCTTCGACACTGTAGGCTTCGTCAAGTACCGAACAGGAGACAACGTTGAGCTGTAAGACCTCTCGTTTTACTTGCACTCAGATTAATTTTCTGTGATGTTCTATCTCTGTGAAGCTTGATCCGCCCATGTTTTAAATGCTTTGATTAATCTACCTATTAGCACTGTTTTGGTGTGTTGTGGGAAAATATATCATCTTCGGGGTTATTGCCGCAACAACATGAAAGCAGATAGTGGATTCGAAGGTTTCCAGACGTCCGTCTTCGAAGATATCCTGAGTCAAGCTCGAAGTACGAAGATAGGCATTGGTTCGGAGTACATCTTCGAACTAAGGATCTTCGAGATCTTTATTGCCAGCTAAGATGGAAGATTTATCTTTTATATTATTAGATTAGTCTTTTACCATTTTAGCCCTATCAAGGGTACCGAATAGTTTCCACTATGTCGGTTGTAATAGAGGGGTAAATAGGTCTTTTCCTTAATATTTGGGCCTATAAATACCCCCCATTTCACCCTGTAATAGGGACCGAATACAAGTTATTCAATACACATATTCGAACCATTCTAAGTTATTATCCTTTCGGAGGCTTAGAACAGTTCACTTCGCAAACATTTTGTTTGTTAGTTTCTAATCCACAGAAACCTGTTAGCGTAATCTTTTACGCCAACAGTTGGTGCCGTCCGTGGGGATCCTAGTCCAAAAAACTTCGTTCTCTACCAACTTCTTACATCATGCCTCCTAAGCGGAGCGCACCCCGCAATCCCGTTCGGAGGTCTTCTCGGATCTCCGGAGAGATACCATTTGATACGGTTGAAGTCAGAGGGCCTTCGACATTCCCTCCACAAACTCCGGAAGGAGTTTCCATTCCTCGAACATACGAAGCTTCTCCGCCAACCCCTTCCATACTTCGACCACCCAGAGTCCCTCCTCCACCTTCCATCCCAATCCGAACTGATCCTGCTAGTTCTCAAGACCCGGAAGATCCTTCCGGAGGAGATGAAGACAATATTGGAGATATGGCCACTCAAATGGCCAACCTTCAAGCTGAAGTAGCAAGGTGGCGACAAGAAGCTGCGAACAAGTTTCGCTCTCAAGCCATCCCAACTATCCCAGAAGTGCCCGAAGATGATGAACCCGATTATCCCGAAGCTCCGGAGAACGCCTCCTTCGACAATGAATCTCCACTGCATCCTGAGCTGCAGAAAGTTCGCTTTGATCCAAAGTTTAAAACTTCGAAGCTCTGTAAGTATGCCGGAGATGAAGATCCCGGAGAGTTCGTTCGTTCTTATGCTCTAGCAATTGAAGCTAGCGGAGGAGTTCGAGACACCATGGCGAAGTGCTTCCCCTTAGCTCTTCAAGGAGTGGCATTAAGGTGGTTCTGGTCTTTGAGGCCAGGATCAATTAATTCATGGGGGCAGCTGAAGAAGAAGTTTATAAGCAATTTTCAAGGCACCTTCGTGCCTCCCATGTCAACAGGAAGCCTTTTCCAGGTGAAACAGCTCCCCGGAGAGACATTGAGGCAATATTTCAAGCGCTTCGCTCATACGAAGTCGCAAATCCGGGGGTTGTCTGCATCTTCGGTAGTTGATGCATCTCGGGAAGGCGTCACTCATCAAGGTCTCCTGGATAAGCTTCATCGGAAAAGCATCTCCTCAGTCTCTCAGTTGATGTCATACTTCGAGGAGTATGCGAGGTCGGAAGAGGGTTGGCTCCGAAGAACTGCTGCTACTTCATCCATATTGCAAGAAGTTAAAGTAGAAGTAAAAACTTCGGTGCAGCCGCAAGAACCAGTTTTCGAAGTTCAACATGATCGGAGAAGAGGGCAAAAGCACCCTCGTTCTGAAGTCATGAATATTGCACCCCCACAGAAGTTTACACAGAGAGATCCACAGTCTTTGGGGAACAAGGCCAGCGGCTGGAGGCCGCCAGGGAAAATGGCTGGCAAGGGCCAGACCCTTTTCTGCTGCATCCATGGAGAAAATCGAAGCCATGCAACTGATACTTGCAAGGCTATACTTACCCTATGGGGAGAGTATCTAGAAAGAACTTCAGGCCGGGGTACTACCGACCGAGTTCCAGGTGCAACGCGCCCAGAGCCGGTTCAAGCTGTGGCGCGGATAGAAAACTTTGATGCTGCAAGACACCCTCCAGTGGCCATTGTTATGCCACCTCCGAAGCAAGAGGAAGGGCAAGATCGAGGGAAAAGAGTAGTCCTCCCCATCTCCGGAGGAAGTACCCTCGGAAGCATGTCAAAGAGACAGCGAAGAGACTACGTCAGAGAAGTAGGCCATATTGGGACTTCGTCGTCTGCAGCTGCAATGCCGGAGTGGTCTCATGTACCGATATCCTTTTCTGCGGAGGACGCAGCTGGTATTAAGTTCCCACATGCAGATCCACTTGTTATCACTGCTGATATTGCGGGCACTGAAGTTCAAAGGGTATTGATTGACGGAGGTAGTTCGGCAGATATCATTTTTGTTCAAGCCTTCGATCAATTATGCATCTCCAGGAAGCATCTCCTTCCAGCGGCTCGTCCTTTGCAAGGCTTTGCAAGACCTCCGCTTGATGCACTTGGCCAAATAGGCCTGGAAGTTACCTTCGGAGAAGGTTTGTTGGCCCGAACTGAGGAAGTGATCTTCGATGTCGTAGATGCCCCGTATGCTTACAACGTCATCTTCGGAAGAGGCATGCTAAACCAGTTCGGAGCTGTGGCGCATCACAATTATTTGTGCATGAAGATGCCCACACAAGCAGGAGTCCTTACTGTCTTGGGAGATCAAGCTATCGCTCGGAGAGCGGAATATGGTCATGGTCCCCCTCTTGATCCAAGACAAGTAAACAATGTACAAGATAATGAAGAAATTTTTTCAGCCTCCTCCGAAGCTTTGAAGAAGTCCTTTCCGAGACCAAGTCCTGATGGAGAGATTGCAGCGAAGGTCATTGTTAAAGATGGTAAAGAGTATACATTTCAATTTGATAAGGATTTACCTCCAGAAGTTGCAACCTCCTTGGAAAAGGTGGTAGAAGAGAATTTGGATGTCTTCGCTTGGTCTGACGAAGATATCACCGGAGTCGATCGGGATATCATTGAACATAGTTTACTTGTAAACCCGAAGGCCCGGCCTGTTCGGCAAGGACTCCGGAAAATGTCTGCAGAAAGAGCTGCTCTAGCAAAGGACGAAGTTGAGAAATTGTTGAAGGCTGGGATTATCAGAGAAGTGGCTCACACAGAATGGTTAGCCAATCCAGTATTCGTCAGAAAGAAGTCTTCCGGGAAGTGGCGCATGTGCATTGATTTCACATCCTTGAATAAAGCATGCCCTCGTGACCCCTACCCCATGCCTCGAATTGATCAATTGGTTGACTCCACCACAGGTTCGGAGTTATTAAGCTTCCTTGACGCGTATTTTGGTTATCATCAAATATGGTTGAAGCGCGAAGATGAGATCAAGACAAGCTTCGTAACTCCTTCGGGAGTCTTCTGTTATGTAAGAATGCCCTTCGGCTTAAGAAATGCCGGGGCTACTTTTTCGAGGTTAGTTGCTAAGGCTCTAGGTCATCAATTAGGTCGCAATGTGGAGGCCTATATGGATGATATTGTAATAAAGAGTGCTTTAAAGCACCAACATAGCCTAGACTTAGCAGAAACATTCAATAGCCTTCGGGCATGTGGGATCCGTCTTAACCCCGAAAAATGTATCTTCGGAGCTAAGGCTGGAAAGTTGTTAGGGTATTTAGTTTAAAGCAGGGGAATTGAAGCTAGCCCTACTCAAATAACTGCGCTACAGAAGATGGCTCCTCCGGAAAATTTAAAGCAAGTGCAAAAGCTGACTGGGCGTCTGGCAGCACTTAGCAGGTTTTTATCAAGGTATGCGGAGAGAAGCTTGCCTATATTTAAAGCATTGAAGGGGTCCGAAGATTTTGCATGGACACCGGAGTGTCAGAGAAGCTTCGAAGATATTAAAGAGTATCTCAGTAATCTTGCTACACTCACGGTGCCTACTGCGGACGAAACCCTACTCCTTTACCTTGCAGCTACAGGTTCTGCTGTCAGTGCAGTCCTTGTCAGAGAAGTGGATTTCAATGGGAAGTTGGTCCAAAATCCTGTTTATTTTGTGTCCGAAGCATTATCAGGAGCGAAGACAAGATACTCCGAACTTGAGAAGTTCGTTTATGCTCTGATAATGGCTTCGAGGAAATTAAGACATTATTTTTTGGCACACAATGTAATTGTACCAACTTCGTATCCTTTAGGAGATATGCTTCGAAGTAAGGATTCCACTGGAAGGATTGGGAAGTGGGCAGTTGAGCTAGGACCCTTCGGCATATCTTTCCTCGCAAGGATAGCAATCAAATCACAAGTCTTAGCAGATTTTGTAGCAGAATGGACTCCGCCTGCAAATTTGGTTCCGGAGAAGACAAGTGACGGAGTTTGGACTATTTATTCCGATGGGGCTTTCCAAGCATCCGGAGCAGGCATTGGAGCAGTATTAATTTCACCTTCGAGGCAAAGAGCAATGTACTCCGCAAGACTCAACTTTAAGTCTACCAATAATATAGCGGAGTATGAAGGAATTTTATTGGGACTCCGAAAAGCACGTGCTCTAGGGGCTACAAGAATTATTATAAAGACAGATTCTCAGATAGTAGCAGGGCACGTAGATAAAAGTTTCCAAGTTCGGCATCCACAGCTTGCAAAGTACTTAGAAGAAATCCGTAAAATCGAAGCACACTTCAAGGGTATTTCCATTCGGAGTATACCAAGAGCAGAAAATGTGCAAGCGGACATCTTAGCAAAAGCTGCAGCCGGAGCTGTGGATGTGCCAGAAGAAGCTTTCTATGAGGAGCTCAGTATACCTTCGGTGCCACAAATTCCCTCTGCAGAGATTCTTTGCATTCCTAGTGCAGATTGGAAAAATTCAATCATGGAACTTTTACAGGGAGGAACAAATTTGCCTGAAGAGCCACAGCTGTCAAGATTAAAGCTTAGAGCTAGAAATTATAAAATAATCAACGGTATTTTATACAAGGCCGGAGTATGTTCCCCTTTACTCCGATGTATATATCAAACCGAAGGTCAAGAAATTCTTCGAGAAATTCATGAAGGCCTTTGTGGTAGCCATTTAGCCCCTAGAGCTTTGGTAGGAAAAACACTTCGCCAGGGGCTTTACTGGCCTACAATAACAGCTGATGCGGAGAGTTTAGTCCGCACTTGTCAAGGATGCCAGTGGATGGGTCGACGGAGTCATCGCCCACCAACAGCTCTTCAAGTCATTGCTCCGGTATGGCCTATGGCCAGATGGGGTATGGATTTCTAGGCATTCAGTTATGTTTTGCTGAAGTGAGGCATCCTCAGTCTAATGGAGCCGTAGAACGAGCCAATGGAAATATTTTGTCAGGGCTAAATCGAAGGATAGTAGGATTAGCCAAGGGACTGTGGACCGAAGAGCTTCCGAAGATTTTGTGGTCCATTCGGACTACGCAAACAAGGTCCACAGGTTTTACTCCATTTAGACTACTATTCGGAGATGAAGCTATGACTCCAACGGAGCTCAAAGGAGGATCGTTTCGCAGCACCGAACTAGAAATTGAAGAAGAAAGACAAGCTTCGTTAGATTTATCAGAAGAAACAAGACTTCGAGCTGTGGCAAATTTATCAAAGTATCATCAGCAAACGAAGGCTTGGTTTGACCCGAAGGTTAAGCTCAATGAACTAAGACCGGGTCATCTTGTTCTACGAAGCATTATAGCGCCAGGGAAGTTAGGAAATAAATGGGAAGGTCCATACCTAATTGTTCGTTCAGGACGCCCTGGCTCTTTTAAGTTAGCTAATTTAGAAGGTGAAGAGTTAGCACATACTTGGCATGCGGAGCACCTAAAGCGATACTTTGCATAAGGGCTCCTTGTAACTCACTTGTAATCATCTTCCAAATTAATAAAGCATATGATCCTGATAATGCCTTCCCCTCATAGACTTCCAGCTTGCGAGTGGACGCACTGGAACCGCGGGGTCGACCGAGAGGGAAGTGTCATGAAGCTGGATTGTATTTTCGGACTTCGAACCATTGGTTCGAAGCTTCCGACGTGGGGGTTGACATAATCCGGAGTCCAAGCCACCGGCTTGTAGGCATCCGTAAAAGAGCCCAAAACCACATCATACGGAGTCCAAGCCATTGGCTGGTAGACTTCCGTAAAAAGAGCCGAAGGTGGCCAAAACATGCGGAGTCCAAGCCATTGGCTGGTAGACTTCCGTAAAAAGAGCCGAAGGTGGCCAAAACATGCGAAGTCCAAGCCATTGGCTGGTAGACTTCCGCAAAAAGAGCCGAAGGTGGCCAAAATATACGGAGTCCAAGCCATTGGATGGTAGACATCCGTAAATAGAGTCCAAAGAGACCATTGCAAACTCCGAACCATTGGTTCGACAGAGATCGCAAAAATGAGCCGAAGGTGGCTAAAGCAAAATAGAATTTGAGCCATGAGCTTCGAATATTTGTTAACATAGTCCAAAGTGACAAATTATCTAAGATACTAAGGTATCTTGAAAGTTATCTCAAATGATTTCTTTCAAAAAAACAAAGGTACTAAGTTGCCATTCTTCAGACTACAAATAGTCGAAGACATTTTACAAGATTTTAAAAGATCTTTAAATTGCAGAGGGGCTCCGAACCCCCAAAAAATTGTACTCCGAAGTTTTTTCTTTGCGCATAACTATCTTTGAATACAGTTCGAAGTTGCTTATACCCAAAGAGGGGCTAGTAAATATGGAGACAATTTTAAATCGATATTCATTATTCAAACGAATGTGTTTACAGATTACATCATGAAAAATTGGTATCTATACCAAGAAGGAATCGAAGACCTCTTCGGTCCCTAGAGCTAGGGGTGGAACGACTAGTTCCAGCGCCGGGAGTTCTAATAACTTTGCGTTTAACTCTCTTGCCCCCCTTCGAAGCTCTAAAATCCTTCTGTTCTTGTTGAAGCTCGGCCCAAGTTCGAAGCCGTTCGGGGCTCCTTTCCCAGCTTCCAAGTTCTTCAGGCTTTTTATTTTGAGCTTCATCTTCGTCTTCAGACCATATAACGTCTTCAGAAGACGAAGTGTTTAAGTTAACCTCTTTTTCTTCCTCTTTAATATAAGACAGTATATCTTTGATTACTTCGGGCGCAATTACACCGGAGTCATCTCGAGGAATTAGAAATCGAGGACGTTTATAAGCTTTTAGAAGATCGAAGGTGGTCCATAATGAGCGAACTTCGTCGTTAAGGTCTAACACTTCGATATCTTCCGTAAGAGGCAAAGCCTAAAAATATGACAAACAAATTTTCATTGATAAATGTTTATAAGCATAAAGCTTTACATGGCCAAAAATCCTAAGGTATTTCTAAACCTGCGGGTTCGGAGGAGGCTGACTGCTCGAAGCTTGGGTCCGAACTTGCTTCTGGCGTTGGCCTTCGTCGATCCAAGCCTTGAAGTTTGGAAGGCTCTCCATGAAGTTTGGAAGGCTCGCCAGGAAGCAGCCACACCTTCGGAAGGTGTCAGAAGTCGCTCGTCGTCGAAGGTGATTGGGCCCCCTCCTGCATCCGGAGTTATCGTTCGGCCCATATCTTCGTAGTAGCGAAGTAGGCCGACAGCAGCCACTTGCCCGGAGAGTTCTCCGTATCTAATGCCCGCTGTCTTCATCTGCTTCGCCACTCCTTGGATCCTCTTCAATCGGCGCAGAAGAGTGATGTTATCGTCAGAAGGGAGAGTTCCAGTAGTACCGAAGTACTCCAGGACATCTAACAGCTGACTCATAACTTCCACAGCCACCTTCTCAAACTTCAGCTTATCTTCGTTCAACGCATCCTTCGTCGAAGTGACTTCGCCCAAAACCCCGGAAAGTCTAGCATTTTCAGTGGTCAAAATATTCTTTTGGTTTAACAGCTGGCTAGCTTCCTCTTGGAGTATGACAAGCTCGGACCCCGCAGTAGCGTGCTCCGTCTGCAACTTTTCAACTTCTGCTCGAAGCACAATTCTTTCTGCTTCGAGCTCTTTATTTGCAGCCTCCAAACTTTGCCTGGCCCTTCGCTCTGTTGACACTATATTATCCATTTGAGCCACTCGACTTTCGGAGATGTTAAGATTCCTTTGAAGGACACTATTTTCCTCCTGAAGACGAGCGATCTCTTCGTCATTGCATATATTCGCAGCTCGGGCCAAGACAGTTTGCTGCAAAAATAAAAACTAAGGTAAATATTTATTCGTAGATGAATTTTATGATATTTCGCAGATGCTCCGTACCTGGTAGGCTGCACGTTCTATAGCGGCATTAAGCTCCATCCTGTCAGCCTTTCTCAGAATGGCCACTAAGTTGGTCTCCCCTATGTCACGGCTAGCTCGATCTAAAGGTTCGAGCAAAGTCCGAAGACCAGTTGTTTGCCCTAAGAAAGGAGCTAGCAAGGGGAGCATGCTTATTGCCTGTTGGTCATCTTCGTCCAGTGAAGGACCGGAGCTTTGGCCTGTGGTCTTTGGAGCCACTGGAGGCTGGCCCTCCCCGGAAGATTGGCTCTCGTCTGTTGAATCAGACGGAGTTGATCCGGAACTCGCAGCAGGGAGGGGCTCTATATGTCTTTTGCCTCTTCCAGGTCCCATTTGAGTAACTCTCTGGGCTGGCTCCGAAGTCGTCGAAGGTGCAGGAATTATTTCCTCTTGGCGGACCTCTTCCATAGGAGTGGACTCTGTAAAAAAAAGAGTATTATACATTGTATAAATATACAAAATAAACATGAAAGAGTTATTCGAAGTCTACCTTCGATGTTTTGCAGAGGAGTCATCATCGGACTGTTCGGCGGATCGAAGGCTAGATCTTCATCCGAACCAGCCATTAAGTCTTGGACTGCAGGAGCATCGTCCTGTGCAGTCCTTGTTGCCTCTTTGGGAATCGAAGCCATAGTGACTTCTACCCCACTTTCATTCGCAGGAACTTCGTCCTGAGAAATATCTTCCTGAACTGCCGAAGTCCTTGGTTGTTCAGGATTATCTTGGGACTCCGGCACGTTCGCAGGTACTTCAGCTTGTGCAGTCTTTTGAGTTTCATCTTCTTCTATTAGACGCACAAGCAATCTCCCTTCATCCTCTTGGGAGTCGGAAACTGAAGCCCTTGAGCTCGAAGGTGCAGGATTCGAAGGTGCAAGATTTTTTGGCTTCTGAGCCACCTTCTTCACCGGAGTCTTTGCAGAGCTCGAAGTCCCAGCTTCGGCTTTTCTCTTCTTGGGTCCTTTCTCCGAAGGCACCCAATCCATCAAAGGGGGCGGAGTGATTTCCAGCATTCCCCATACTCTGTTAAATCTCTCCCAACTCCCGACCAACTTGATTATCCATTCTTTTTCAGTCGGAGTTGGAGCGCCCAAAATCTTCTCCGAAGCCCTTACAATTTGTTCCGAAGTAACAGGGGCTGAAGAAGCTAAAAAATAAATCAAGTTAGTTTTTCTTCGAATGAATATGCATAATACATATTGTCTTCGAAGTTACCTGCAGGACTCGAAGTCAAGGTGATATTTCGGAGACCGCCTTCCGAATCCTCTTCGAAGATGATAGGCCAGTTGGCCATCAGTGGAGAAATTTGTAACCTAAGGAACTCTTCGGCTAAGTCTCGCATGCTCAACCTTCGGCTGATCCTCTGAAGTAGGTTGAGACGAGCTTCGAGCTGACCTTGGCCGGGATGCACTAAGGCTTCCTTCCGGAATTGGATTTCTTTCAGAGGTCCGGCCAGAGGATTGCTCGCCCCAACTTCGGCATAGAACCATCTCATAACCCAGTCAGTGTACCATCTTGCATTGATGGCCTTAGCAGGAAATTGTAGGGCATATTCGTCCCGAAGCCTAAAATTAATGCTTCCGAAGGCTACTACTACTTTTTCACCTCCGGGGCCTACGAAGGTTTTAGGCTGGCATGAAGCCCTATGTAGTGCAGCGAAGATCTCTGCCCTCCCTTCACAGCCTTCAGCTCTCAATGCCCATTCGAAAATAGCCAGTCGAGCTACTGCGTTCGGAGATAATTGAGGGAGGGTGACATGAAATAAATCGAGTACCTCCGCCAAGAAGTCAACTGCTGGGAGGCCCAAGCCGGCTTCGAAGAAGGCTTCGAAGACAACCACTTCTCCAGGCCTTGGTGTTGGGATGAGTTCTTTTCCGGGCTTGCGAATCATAACTCCGGTACTGATCTTTCCTTCTACTGCGATTGCTAGCGATTCCCTCTTGCAGGTAGAATATCCCAGTTGGAAAGACTGGTCCAGATACTTCGTTGATGGCGGGCAGAGACTTTGATCATCGATATTTTGGGGATTTCTCCCTCTTGCCGCCATGAATGTCGCTGCAGATGCCGGAGGCGCTGTCACCAATGTCGCAGCCGCTGCTGCCGCAACCGCTTGCTGCCGAGCCAAGGCCGACGGGGCTCCAGAACCCTTGGTCTTCACCATTGCAGTCACTGGGTCGCTTTGGGGAAAATGGAGGCTAGGGCTCAAAGAACTCAAAGGGCTCAAAAGGTGTTTGATTGTGAGAAAGCAGTGAAAAGGTAACCGGGTAAGTTCTAGGCCATCTATTTATAGCCTAAACTTTACATTTTTACCGTTAGTCCATGCCGTTTTGCATTCCTGCCCGTTACTTTTCTTCGAAATTAACGCTTTTTACGGTTTCCGTTAGGAACAGAAAGCTAACGGCTATTTCCTCTAAGTCTAAAAGACTTTCGAACTTCCTGAGTCGGTTCTAAGATAGTTCGAAAAGTAATTATCTTAAGACTAATTCGGAGTTTATATCATCGTACATTTCGGAGATGAATTGAAATCTAATAACCCCTATGTCTGGTTATTTTTTCCTTCCGTATACTGCTCTCCTAACATTACAGGTTAAACGGAGAAGCGTATTCGAGGGGCTACTGTTGGGGGAAAATATATCATCTTCGGGGTTATTGCCGCAACAGCATGAAAGCAGATAGTGGATTCGAAGGTTTCCAGACGTCCGTCTTCGAAGATATCCTGAGTCAAGCTCGAAGTACGAAGATAAGCATTGGTTCGGAGTACATCTTCGAACTAAGGATCTTCGAGATCTTTATTGCCAGCTAAGATGGAAGATTTATCTTTTATATTATTAGATTAGTCTTTTACCATTTTAGCCCTATCAAGGGTACCGAATAGTTTCCACTATGTCGGTTGTAATAGAGGGGTAAATAGGTCTTTTCCTTAATATTTGGGCCTATAAATACCCCCCATTTCACCCTGTAATAGGGACCGAATACAAGTTATTCAATACACATATTCGAACCATTCTAAGTTATTATCCTTTCGGAGGCTTAGAACAGTTCACTTCGCAAACATTCTGTTTGTTAGTTTCTAATCCACAGAAACGTGTTAGCGTAATCTTTTACGCCAACATGGTGTCTTTTCGTTTAGGACACCGGTTATTTTAGGCTAGATCATTTTAGGTCTGGACGATCTGTTTACGTTTCCCTGCTAAGTCTTTTGAGGTGCGTTGGGTGTTGGGAGCGGGCCATTGATTCGAAAGAATTTTTTAGGCGCCCATCCACCCTCCTCTAGTTGCTGCTTTTGATCCTACAAGTGGTATCAGAGCCTGGTTAGGGTTTTTCCATACCTTAACCGGTTCTAAACCCCAGTAGTGATCATGACGTCTCCTGGAAAGGTTCCGTCCTTGGAAGCTTATGACTATAATTATTGGAAGACTCACATGCGAGCCTATCTCATGAGCCAAAGCTCGGACATCTGGGACATTTGTGTTCACGCTACTTTCACCATATTGCCAGTTGTTGAGCGTAATTCTCCTGATATTATCGCCCATCATCTGAACAATAACAAAGCGGTGAACATTTTGTTTTCTGGATTAGGTCCCACTGAATTTGAGCGTGTGAGCCATCTCACCACTACGAGAGAGATCTGGGCTACCCTCCAGGAACACCATGAGGGGACAACCCAGGTCAAGGCTCGGCTCTATCAGACCTACCGGCGTGAATATGAGAATTTCACACAGAAGCCGGGGTGAATCTGTTGAAGCATTGTTTGGTCATTTTCAATCGATCATAAACAAGCTTCGGACCAACAAGGCCGAGGGTGTTCAGTTAGTCTCAGATCATGAGCAGGCGCTCAAGGTTCTCCATACCTTGGAACCTAAGATCTAGGAGATCAAGGTATCCTCTAGCATTGAGAGCACTTCTTATGATACCTTGACAATTTCTGAGTTATTTAGCAAGCTGAAGGACACTGAGGTTGATACCCAGCTGAGATCAAATCTCACTGGCTCTGGATCAAAAACCCTAGCCCTTGCTACACCTTCTGCTGACCCCTCCTCTGTGAGTTGTGCTGGGTTCTCCTTGATGTCTATCACTGAGGATTAGCTCGAGTCGTTAGGAGATGATGACCTATGTCTTTTTAACAACCGGGTGCGTCGTGTTTATGACAAGAGAATGTTCAAAAGACACGGCATGAAATCCGGGTGCTTTGAGTGTGGTGATCCAGGTCACTTCATCACCGACTGCCCCAAGCGCAATGGTCACAAGAAGGGCACCGGTGGTGGCTTCTACGACTCCGGCAAGCACGACAGCTCCTCCTTCACAAAGGGCAAGCCAAAGACCAGAGTCTTCAGAAAGGCCATGAAGGACTACCGGCGTGAGAATAAGAAGCGCGACAATGCCTTCTTCGCCGAGATGGAGAAAAGCTACTCCAAGCAGTCCACGTCTTCTTCCTCTTCATCGAGCTCAAGCGATGAGGAGATTGTCATCAGGAAGGGGAAGGACAAGGACGATCCGGTGGGCCTCTGCTTCATGGCTTTCGGGGACAGGCCGAAGAGCCGCTCACATCAACGCCGAAGATCCCGCAAGAGCTTCGACTCAATGGCTCTTGGGGATAAGGAAAAAAAGGGCTCCTCCGATGACTCCGACGACGACAATGAAAAGGTATCATCCTACAAACATGAAATCGCTGATTTACTTGAAAGTAATCGTCAGGAGTTAAAATATCAGGAAAAACTGCTTAGAGGGGCTAAGAAGAGGATTGATGAACTTGAGAGTGAGCTTGTCGTGGCCAACGGCAGAATTGAGAGTCTATCTTCCTCCCCTTGCTTGGGTGATAGCAGTGAGTGCCCAAAGTGTGAGGTGCTTCTGTGTGACCTAATGACTCTAAAGTCCAGGTACATAGAAAGGGTTGATGAGAGGGACACTTTGGCCACTGAGCTTGAGAGCGCCCAGCTGGAGCTGAAAGATGCTCATGCCACTATCGTTGTGCCCTGTGCTGATTGCCCATCTCATCTAGCTTGTCTAGCTGAGCTGAAAGCCAAGGGTGATGAACATTTGAGCAATTTGGAGAGAGTTAGAGTTGAGCTGGAGCAGACTAGGCTAGAGCTTGAGACATTTTCAGTTCCACCCACTGTTTGTGAGAACTGCTTGTCTCTTAGATTGGAGTTGATCAAGCTGAAAGCCGAGAAGTCTATCCAGGTTGATAGAGAGTGTGAGACCTGCTTGTGCCAGGTAGAGGTTCTAGCTTCCTTGAGAGAGGAGCTAGCTGATGTTCAGAATGAGAACTTTTACCTCCGACAAATCCTGAGTTGGGTGAGTGCCAGAGAGCCACAGCTCGGCATGATGATCCAACAGTTTAAGAAGCAGGATGGGTTTGGGGTAGGCTACACCTACACCAAGGCTGACTTTGAGAGTGCCATTAGCTGGGCAGTGGAGTGGAGTAAAATGACTTCTGAATAGAGATACCCCAAGACTCACTCCACTGAGTCTTTCTAGGCTAGTCAGCCCAAGAATGGAGTGTTCCAAGAACAACCCAAAGCTCCACCCAAGAAGCCCATCTGGGTTCCAAAGCCTAAACACCTCCATACTTCTCTTGACTCTCTTCCTGGACCCTCTCACACCAAGGAGTCTACACCCAACACCACCAAGTCCAAGAACCCACCCAAGCCTCAACCACATCCCAAGAAGCCCACCTATCGCTGTGAGTACTGTCAGAGAGAGGAGTATCTTGAGGAGTTTTGCTTCAGGAGGAAGCGGGTTGAGAGAGCAGAGAGAGCTCGTGGTGGCCAGGAGCAGTTCTACCAGCAGGGTGGTAGACTGAGAGTTCCTCGATGCGGGGAGAGGCTAGAGGCCAGGCCACGTCGTGTAGGTGGTGGTAGAGGAGACGACTTTCATACCCGTGCTCCGGATGGTGGTGTTCGAGCCAGCAGAGCTCCAGACCATTTTGGATACGGCCGTGGACCTCGTGACCGAGGTTTTAGGCAGAACCGTGGACCGCGCTTTGAGTTGCATTTTGGTCCAAACTCTTATGATGATTTCTGCTTTCCGTATTTTGAGCAGATGGCTCGACACTGGTTTAGTTCTTTTGCTAAACCTGGTGCCGGACCATTTGCTCCCCCTTACAACCACTGATTGTGCAGGATCGGGGACTGGAGGACGTATGGATCATGGACTTAGGATGCTCTCGCCACATGATGGGACATCGCAGATGGTTCTCTAGTCTCTCTCCCCCGAGCTCCAAGGAATACATCACTTTCGGGAACAGTGGTCAAGGTAAGGTACACGACATTGGCTCAATTCGCATCTCAAACCATTTCTCTTTGAAGAACGTTGCTTTGGTTGGAAATTTGAACTTCAATTTGATTTCTGTTTCGCAACTTCTTGAGGATGGTTTGGAGGTTCGTTTTAAGAAGGGCAGTTCTTCTGTGATTGATTCTAGAGGGTCTTTGATTTGGCAGATCTTACCTTTCGGTAAGGTTTTTCTGATTGACTTCTCTAGTTCTTTTGGTCATTCTCGATGTTTGATTGCTGGATCCTCTTCTGAGCTCTGGAAGTGGCATAGGAGGTTGGGCCATTTGAGTTTTGATCTGCTAGTCAGGTTGAGCTCTATGGACCTCATCCGAGGATTGCCCAAGCTTAAGATGGAGAAGGATCTAGTTTGCCATCCCTGTCGTCACGGGAAAATGGTTGCCGCTTCTCATTCACCCGTGACTCAGGTGATTACTTCGTATCTGGGAGAGCTATTACACATGGACACTGTTGGTCTAGCTTGGGTATGCTCAGTCGGTGGGAAGTGGTACGCGCTTGTGATCGTTGATGATTTTTCTCGATTCTCGTGGGTTTTCTTTTTGGAGTCTAAGGATGAGACTTTTCATTTTGTTCATGACCTGATTTTGAAGCTGAAGAATGAGAACAATGGTCGGATGCGAGCGATTCACTCTGACAATGGCTCTGAGTTCAAGAACTCTCAGTTCGTCAGTTTCAGTAGTGATCAGGGTCTTGATCATCAATTTTCTGCTCCTTAAACTCCCCCACAGAACGGCGTCGTGGAACAAAAGAACCGCACGCTAGTCAAGATGGCCAGGACGATGCTCGATGAGCACAGGACTCCTAGGTGTTTTTGGGCTGAAGCCATGAACACGGCTTGCTATCTGGCCAACCGCATTTTTCTTAGAGCTTACCTAGGTAAGACCTCATATGAGTTGCGGTTTGGCAGACCACCCAAGGTGAGCCACTTGCGAGCGTTTGGCTGCAAGTGCTTTGTTCTCAATAAGGGAGGGCATTTGGATAAGTTTGAGTCTCGTTGCTGGGATGCAGTTTTTCTTGGCTATGCTTTGCATTCTCGAGGCTTCCATGTTTGGAACCTCGACTCCCAGCAGCTTGTCGAGACTTGTGAGGTTTCTTTTGATGAGTCCTTGCCTTCTTTGACTCCTTCTTTTGAGATGTCTAGAGATGGTGAGCTCAGAGGGTCCATCCTCGAGGAATATGATGACACTCCAGCTGTTGATGAGGGTGGGCCTTCTGCATAGCTTGCAGAACCCACACCTTCTGAGACTTCGACTAAGGACGAGGACGGACCTATGATCACTTCTTCCACTTCAATCAAGCCCCCTCAATCGAGTCCAGAGGTGCTAGCTGCTGACTCCAGTGAGGTGACTTCAGATCACCAGGGATCCCAAGCAGTTCAGTGTGATCACCCCTCAGAGCTCATCATCGGTGATCTTTCTGAGAGAACTTTGCGCTCTTCTGTTGACTTTCTTGCTGTGTTTGCTGAATCTGCTTTTGTTGCATCTTTTGAGCCCAGAAATGTTTCTCATGCTCTTTCTGATTCAAATTGAATTAATGCTATGCAAGAAGAGCTTGAGAATTTTGTCTGCAATCGGGTTTGGACACTGGTTGAGCTGCCACCTAGATGCAACCCCATAGGCACCAAGTGGTTGTTCAAAAACAAGCAAGGTGAAGATGGGGTTGTGGTGCGCAACAAAGCTCGACTAGTTGCCCAGGGTTTTTGCTAGAAGAAGGGTATTGACTTTGAAGAGACTTTCGCTCCTATTGCCCGTCTTGAGTCCATTCGCATTCTTCTAGCTTTTGCCGCTTCGAAGGGTTTTAAGCTTTTTCAAATGGATGTCAAGAGTGCTTTTCTGAACGGGTACATAGAGGAGGAGGTTTATGTTAGGTAGCCCCCCGGTTTTGAGAACCCTACATTTCCTCGACATGTTTTTAAGCTGCAGAAAGCTTTATACAGTCTGAAGCAAGCCCCAGGGCTTGGTATGACCGGTTAAAGCAGTTTTTGTTGGGGAAGGGCTTTGTAATGGGTTCTGTGGATAAAACTCTTTTCTTTCTCAAAGATGCATCAGATTTCTTGGTTGCTCAGATTTCTTGGTTGCTCAGATATACGTGGACGATATTATTTTTGGTGGTACTACTGATGCTCTTGTGTCCAAGTTTTCTGAGCAGATGCATAGTGAGTTTGAGATGAGCCTCATGGGTGAGCTCAAGTACTTCCTAGGGCTCCAGATCAAGCAGACCAAGGACGACACCTTCATCCACCAGGGTAAGTATACACGGGACATGTTGAAGAAGTTCGACTTTGGTGGAGAGCTGAAGCCTCAGATGACCCCAATGGGAACATCTATGGGCCTGGACAAGGACGAGAGCGGCGTCAAGGTCAACGAGAGAGAGTTTCGAGGGATGATCGGTTCGTTGTTGTACTTGATGGCGACGAGGCTAGACATACAGTTCGCCGTGGGACTATGCGCGCGCTTTCAGTCTTCACCCCGCGCGTCTCATCGGCAGGTTGTCAAGCGCATTTTCAAGTATCTTACCTATGCGCCTGATCTTGGTCTTTATTACTCAGCATCATCATCTCTTGATTTATCTGGCTTTTCGGACGCCGACTTTGGTGGATGCCGATTGGATCGCAAGTCGACTTCCGGTACTTGCCAGTTTCTTGGTTCATCTCTTGTCTCTTGGTCTTCTCGAAAGCAGTCTGGAGTTGCACTTTCGACCACTGAGGCTAAGTATGTAGCTGCTGCTAGCTGCTGCTCACAGTTGGTTTGGATGATTTCCACATTGCGAGACTATGGGTTGTTCTTTCCTACCAGAGTTTCTCTGTTTTGTGATAGCACCAGTGCAATTAGTGTAGGGAAAAACCCTTGTCTCCATTCAAAAACCAAACACATTGATGTGCGCTTTCATTTTCTGAGGGATCAATATGAGAAAGGTGTCATTGACCTTGTTCATGTTGATACCCATCATCAGTTGGCTAACATTTTCACCAAACCCCTAGATCAGTCTACCTTTGAGCGTTTACGAGGGGATTTGGGTGTTGTGTATCCTTTCTAGGATATCTTGAGTCAGTTTTTCTTTCTTCTTTACTCTTTTCTTGAGTCTTTTTGTCTGTGTTCATATCATGCATATTCACATATCACACTTTGAGCTTGCTTCTGTTATATGATTGATCTGCTTTACTTATTTTAGCTGGTACATGCTTTTGATTACTTGTCGATGATCATGCTTTGCTTCAGTTCACATGATATGTCTGATATCTGTATATGCATGGCTTTTATGTTTTAAAATTGAAAAATGATCACCATTGCTTCTGGTAACTAGCATGTGTAGGTTGAATGCTTTTGCTATCTGTTACATGCCTTGTAGCTAGTTCCTTACTTAGATGCAGATATGCAACTTGGACATCTATATGCTTTAACATGGAAAATGTGCTATAAAAATGATGAAAAAACAGGAAAATGAAAATTACATGCCTTTTTATGCATAATTTGAAAAGATCCAGGTGGATTTGCTTTGTCGCATTGCATTGTTCTGGATTGCTTACCATAGCACTTTGGTATGAACTAGGACAATGTAGTGTATGCCAAGACCAATGTCTTAAGCTTGTGATGGTTCAGTTCTGGCCTAGGCTTGACTTGGTTGGTCAGCATAAGGTTTGACATGCAAATAACCCCTGGCAAAAATGAGAAAGGAAAAAGAAAAATCCTGAAAATTAAAATGATAACAAGTTTGCTGAAGCACTTTGTTTTGGACAATGCTTACCTTGGTAGATATCAGTTAGCTTTTGTATCTCATGCTTTACCTTGCTTGTCAAGTGGAAAATGTGGTGATGCTTTTGTTTGTGAAAATTGAAAAAAATGCATGCTAATGACTTTCTTTAGATATCATCTATTGCACTGATCATGCCATGTGTCTTAGACAGTATGTCTTTTGCTGTACCTCTTAAATGTTGTAATTGCAGTCAATCATATTTGAGAAGCATGCTTTCTTCACTCCACCTGCACCCCAGTTGTATTCATTGCATATTTTGAGGGGGAGTTGCATTTCAGGGGGAGTCTGTGTCTCTTTAGAGTGCATTTAGTCTCGCTTGATGAGTCCAATTGTCAACAAGGGGGAGAAATTTTGGGAGAAGAGTTTAAGGGGGAGTTTTGGCTTTCTCTAGGATTTGTTTCAGGGGGAGTTTTTGTCCCGGTTGTCCTTACTCTTTGGATGTCCTTGTTGATAATTCTGAGATTGCACTCGTTTTGAGTCTTTACTTTTGGTTAACCATAATGACCGCTTTCTTGCTTTTGTTTGGCTTTTTGTCATTAGGGTTAAACTTTTACTTTATTTTCTTCTTCTCTATTTTCTTGTGTTTGTTTTCGTGTTTCCATATGTGCTCGCAGGTACTGAAGAGCTGATGAAGAGAAGTGTTGACAATGCACTCATCAAGGGGGAGATTGAGGAGCCATGCTGAAGAGCGTGGGCCTCATGGCTCCAGATGTGATGAGTTATTATCAACAGAAGTCAAATAGGACTGAAGAGAAGAGAAGACCTGCTGTGTCTGGGCCGCATGTGACTCAGGTACACGGGCAGCAAGCGACTGTCGAGAAGAGGGGCCGCGAAGTCGGGCTGGCCCAATTCAGGTACATGGGCTAGGAGCAGCAGAGGATCCATTGGGCTGTTGACCAGGATTGACTCAGGTACACGGGCAGCGAGCGATTGTCGGGCTGAGAGAGCTGCGGAATCGGGCCGGCCCAATCCGGGTACCTGGTGCAAAGTCGGTGGACGCTTTGTCAGTTTCAGCGCAAAACTGACAACCGTTGATCTCGGATCGGACCGTTCTAGGGTGAAACCGTAGTCGCTACGAAAGCTCCGCTTCAGGATAAGTCATTTGTAAATAGGAGTTTACTATTTTGTCCTTAGGCCCA
Source organism: Zizania palustris (assembly GCA_019279435.1). NCBI lineage: Eukaryota > Viridiplantae > Streptophyta > Magnoliopsida > Poales > Poaceae > Zizania > Zizania palustris. The sequence goes on from JAAALK010000079.1 coordinate 79,661,080, forward strand.
CAGTCAGTCAGTTGAGTCTGTAAAAATATCCTAAGGGCAGTTCGGTATTTTCTATTTTATTTCGGCGTCTGTAAAAACCCTAAGGGTCTTTTGGTATTTTCCTAGGCTATTGGGCTGCTTATAAATAGGGCCCCAATCCCTAGGGTTAGGGTCACCAATTCTGTAATTCACTTTAATCCAGCAAAGAGGTTTGGGTTACTTTGTTCGTCTTTTCTGTGCTCTTCTCCCTGTGCACGCCGCCACTGCTCATGGAAAGCAAACCAAGTCTGCGGTGTTCATCTCTCAGTTTTCTGATCGTTTCGTTTGCGTGTTTTTCTGTTTGATCTTTGGTTTTGTGTTCACGGCTGAAAATCTCTCCGCGCAACGTATCGATCTTCTGCATGAACACTGTTCATTTTTTGTCCTGTCATTTATTTTTTTGTGCCTAGCTCCTGTAGTAGCAAGTAGTACCTAGCTTTGTTTAATCCTAGCAATTTGTTCTAGCTCTGAGCCTAGCACTCAACCTGTTTCTTTTTGTGTGCGGTAGTGTCCATCAAGCCTAGCACCTAGCGTTTGCATGTCAGGAAGCTAGCTTAGTAGCTTCTCATTTGCTTGCCTTGGAGATCTAGCTGCGTGTAGTCTTTTCTCTATACTGTTGCAGCCGTTGTTGTTTTTCTGCACGAGAAGCTCCTGACGAAGTCTGTTCAACGTACTCCGAAGGACTCAGGCTTCGCAAATGAAGTCTGCATACTTTGGAGCTTTCGGGTCTGTGTTCAGGACTTCGAAGTGTTTTATTTCGGAGTATAGGCTTCGTACGATATCTTTCGTAGGTGCTTTGCTGATAGCCCACGGAGTTCTAGCATGTGACCTTCGGCTGTGCGAAGTACCCTCCGCTACATAGTGCACTTCGACAGATCCTCTACTGTTTTTGTTTTTCTTCGAAGTCCGTTCACTGTGTAACCTGCAGGCTTCGACTTTCGGAGTCTGCTGCTCTATCTTCGGGTGTTTTTCTATTGACCCCGGTTCGAAGGCATTGAGTCAAATAGGCTTCGGCTATATTCACTACAGGGTTCGGCAAGTCCGAAGCCTACTTGAGAGGCCTACTCTGCTTTCTTTGATTTCTGAGTAGATATTTTTTGAAGGCTTCAGTTTGTGTTTGTTATGACTTTGAAGTTCACATCTGCAACCTTCGCACGACTGCTCTGAATCGGCTTCGACTCCGTCAGCCTTCGCACAAGGACTTCGAAGCAGGCTTCGACACTGCAGGCTTCGTCAAGTACCGAACAGGAGACAACGTTGAGCTGTAAGACCTCTCGTTTTACTTGCACTCAGATTAATTTTTTATGATGTTCTATCTCTGTGAAGCTTGATCTGCCCATGTTTTAAATGCTTTGATTAATCTGCCTATTAGCACTGTTTTGGTGTCTTTTTGTTTAGGACACCGGTTGTTTTTAGGCTAGATCATTTTAGGTCTTGACGATCTATTTACGTTTCCCTGCTATGTCTTTTGAGGTGCATCGGGTGTTGGGAGTAGGCCATTGATTCGAAAGAATTTTTTAGGCGCCCATTCACCCCCCTCTAGTCGCTACTTTCGGTCCTACAGATGACCGAGTTTAAGAGGAGATAAATCGATTGACAAAAGAAGGATTTATTAGGCCATGTAAATACGCAAAATGGGTAGCTAACATCGTGCCCGTGGAGAATAAAGGGAGAGGCTAGATTCGTGTGTGCATTGATATCAGGGATTTGAACAAAGCCACTCCTAAAGACGAGTATCCCATGTCGATAGCCGACATGTTGATCAATGATGCTTTAGGACTTAAGGTATTAAGCTTTCTTGATGGCAATGTTGGTTACAATCAAATATTTATGGTCGAGGAGGATGTTTACAAAATTTCCTTCAGGTGTCCTAGTTTTGTCGGCTTGTTTGAGTGAGTAGTGATGACTTTTAGTTTAAAGAATGCTGGTGCTACATATTAATGCGCTATGAATTTGATCTTCCATGACTTGCTGGAGTTATGTTAGAAGTATAGCAAAAAATGGCATTAATGGTCGAAATTGTCAAAATATCAAATTTGGTAATTTTGGGCTGAAAATATGCAGTCCTAGCACAGGCCGGTCCAACCGGCCATGTAGGTCCGGTCGGACTGGCCCAGTCCAAGTTCGAACCAATTTAATTAGTTTCGGGTTGTTTTGATCACTAATTAAATCTTAATGACTTGGACACATAATTTAATCAATTTAGAGTAGAATTAAAGTATAGGAACGTCAAGACCACTCCCTATAAATATAGGGGAAAGGCCGATTCAAAGGGACTCTCTCAAAAACCGTAATAGATCAAATCTATCCCTTGAATCGTTCTTTTTTACCCTTTACCTTTCCTTGCCCTAGGAGTAGCACTATAAACCATCTTTGTTGGTTTGCACTATAAACCATCCGTCCATCATGTTGTAATCACGGTAATCCTTGTCGATTCACTTGTGAATCATCCGTTTAATCCTCGTAACGGATTTTTATCGGTTTTTATTGGTAATTCGGTCTCTAGGCCGAATTGCTTTTGATTTCTTGTTGTTTTTGTAGAGTTTTCATCTCCATCTTCTTTGCCAAGAGTTTCCGCAACCATCCCTCACCATCAGCACATCCACTGGTGTTCTGAGGCAGTCGTCGGTCTCTTGTCGGTCTGACCGGCCAACACCAATCGGTCCAATTGGGCTATGCTGTCAATAGCCGGTCTGACCGGTGTCTCAAGGCCGATCCGATCGACTACGCATAGGCAGTCTATTCATCCTTCTAGCTGGTACGTGCACCATCCCACCCCCGCATTGTCGGTCCGACTATCGCCTTTAGGCCGGTCTGATCGACCCCTTCACCACGGTCCAACTGGCCCTGCTTTGGCCGGTTTGATCGCTTATCCTACACTTCAATTAGTTGAATTGTATTATTGTAGTGCGGTTTGATTTCCTAGTGTTTATAGCAAAAAATGGCATTAATGGTCAAACTAGGAAAAATACCGAAAAATGGTATTGTTGACCGAAAATATGCCAAACCTAGCAAAGGCCGGTCTGACCGGCTATGGTAGGCCGGTCCCATCGACCAGGCCCGATCAGACCAGACCCATGGGCTTGGTCAGACTGGTCATGGATTCAGAATATGAATCCGAAGTGGATTCGAATTGTGTTTGTCCAAATCTTATCTCAACCGAATTTTGGTTGAATCCTACTTTATTTTTAGCCATGGATCACCAGCCCACCCCCTATAAATACTAGGGGCAAGGCCGATTCAAGCTCTCTCCAATCTCAAAAATCCAAAGCCCTAGCTTTGAATCACATTTACTTTTCTTTACTTTCCGTATCTTCATGGGTTTGCTTGAAAGCCCTCCGCCTGCCGTGTCCGTAATCACGGTAACCCTTACTGGTTTGCTTGTGAACCTCCCGTTAATCCACGTAATGGATTGCTATCCCTTTTATCGGTTTTTATCGCCATATTTGGTAATTTGGCCCCTTGGCAAAATTGTATTTGATCTTTGGGTGTTTTTGCAGATCAATTGCCTTCCTAAACATCTCTGCAAAGTTTGGAGGCGATTGAAGATTGTTTGCTAGGATTACCGAAGTTTGGCAGATCCGATCTGTTACTTCGGTCCGACCGGCATTGAGACCCCGGTCTGACCGAACCTCGTCACGCTATTGTCGGTAATAGCCAGTCAGACCGACAGCACTCCGTCGGTCCGATCGGGCCCTCTACATCACGCTGCACTAGAGTCCAAAGCCCCTTCGCACTGCGCTACACTGGAGCCTTCGCCGATTCCACATGCGCCGAAGTTTGCCCGCACGGTCTATCCGGAGGTACTCCGTCGGTCAGACCGCTAGAGTTATCCTTCGCAGCTACCTTCGGGATACAATCCCGAACCCCCTCCGCACCTCTGGTCCGACCAAGGTTGTACGTTTGGTTTGACCGGGCCTGAGGCCGAAGGTGCCCTAGGGATCCTTCGGACCAATCTCCGCTGTAACTCCAAATCGGCCTCCAAATTGACCGATTCCAGGTATTTTGGCTATTTTATTTCTGTTTACATTATTACTAACACTTTTAGCCAATTGGATTAAAATACTAATTATTTATCTGATTGCCTGGCGACTCCAAATCCCTTATCACTATTGTTGGGGGAAAATATTTCATCCTCAGAGCCATTATGGTAACAGGACAAAGGCAGGTGATTGAATCAAAGGTTTCCAACATATAACTCCAGAATCACCGTGGATCAAGTTCGAAGTATGGAGGCGAACTATAGTTCGGAGTATATCTTCGAACTAGGACTCTTCCGAGGGCTTCCTTGCCAGCTAGGATGGAAGACTTATCTTCTTTCTCATTAGATTAGTCTTTTACCATTTTAGCCCTATTAAGGGTACCGAATAGTTTCCACTATGTCGGTTGTAATAGAGGGGTAAAAGGGTCTTTTCCTTAATGTTTGGGCCTATAAATACCCCCCGTTTTACCCTGTAATCGGGACCGAATACAAGTTATTCAATATACATCTTCGAACTATTTTAAGCTATTATCCTTTCAGAGGTTTGAAATAGTTTACTTCGCAAACACTTCATTTGTTAGTTTCTAACCTTCAGAAACCTGTTAGTGTAATCTTTTACGCCAACAGTTGGTGCCGTCCGTGGGGAACCTAGTCCAAAAAACTTCGTTCTCTACAAGTTCTCAAACCATGCCTCCCAAGCAGAGTGCAGGTGGTAGTCCTATTCGGAGGTCTCCTCGGACCTCCGGAGTAAGATCTTCAAACACAGTTGAGGTCAGAGGGCCTTCGACGTTTCCTCCACCTCAAACTCCGGAAGGGATTTCCCTTCCTCGAGCATACAGAGTTCCTCCCCCAACTCCATCTATACTTCGGCCAGCCGGAGTCCCTCTTCCACCTCAAGTTCCACTTCGAACTGATGCATACAGTTCTCAAGACCCGGAAGGTCCTTTCGGAGGAGATGAAGATGGTCTTGGTGATATGGCCGCTCAAATGGCTAGTCTCCAAGCTGAAGTAGCAAGGTGGCGGAAAGAATCCGCAGATAGGCTTCGTTCTCAGGACACCCCAGTCATCCCCGAAGTGCCCGAAGACGACGAACTTCCTTATCCCGAAGGCCCGGAGAACGCTTCCTTCGACAGCGAATCTCCGCTACATCCTGAGTTGCAGAAAGTGCGCTTCGAACCTAAGTTCAAAACTTCGAAGCTTTGCAAATATTCCAGAGATGAAGATCCTAGAGAGTTCACCCGTTCTTATGCATTAGCAATTGAAGCCAGCGGGGGAGTGCGAGACACTATGGCCAAATGTTTTCCCCTAGCTCTCGAAGGAGTGGCACTGCGGTGGTTCTGGTCTCTGAAGCCAGGATCAATCAGATCATGGGGGGAGTTGAGGAAGACGTTCGTGAGCAACTTTCAGGGTACCTTCGTACCCCAATGTCAACAGGAAGCCTTTTCCAGGTGAAGCAGCTCCCCGGAGAGACTTTAATATAGTATTTCAAGCGCTTCGCTCATACGAAGTCGCAAATTCGAGGGTTAACTACGTCTTCTGTAGTTGACGCAGCTCGAGAGGGAGTTATTCATGTGGGCCTCCTTGATAAACTTCACAGGAAAAAGGTATCTTCTATTGCTCAGTTGATGTCTTATTTCGAAGAATATGCAAGGTCAGAAGAGGGGTGGCTTCGGAGAACTGCAGCAACTCCGTCGATACTGTAAGAAGTTAAGTTGGAAGTGAAGACTACAACACAGCCACAAGGGCCTAGCTTCGAAGCTCAGCAAGACAGGCGTCGGGGGAAAAAAGCATCCTCGTTCAGAAGTTTTGAACATTGCACCCCCACAGAAATTTGCCCCAAGGGCTTCGCAACCTTCAGGAAACAAGACCAGCGGCTGGAGGCCACCAGGGAAACCGGCTGGCAAAGCCCAGGCCTTTTTCTGCTGTGTCCATGGTGAAAATCGGAGTCATGCAACTGATGCGTGCAAATCTATACTTGCTTTAAGAGGAGAGTATTTGGAAAGAACTTCGGGTCGAGGCACTACTGACCGAGTTCCGAATGAAGTGCGTCCGGAGCCTGTCCAGGCTGTGGCACGAATAGAGAACTTCGACCCTGCAAGACGGCCTCCGGTGGTCAATGTTATGCCACCTCCGAAGCAAGAAGAGGGACAAGATCGAGGGAAAAGAGTAGTCCTCCCCATCTCCGGAGGAGGGACCCTCAGAAGTATGTCGAAGAGGAAAAGAAGAGAATATGTTAGAGAAGTGGGCCATATTGGAACCTCTTCGTCTGTAGCTGCTATGCCCGAATGGTCCCATGTGCCGATATCTTTTTCTGTAGATGATGCAGCTGGTATTAAGTTTCCACATGCAGACCCACTCATCATCACTGCCGACATAGCAGGGACTGAAGTCCGGAGAGTACTAATCGACGGAGGGAGTTCGGCAGATATTATCTTTATTCAAGCTTTTGATCAACTCTGCATCTCCAGGAAGCATCTTCTCCCAGCAGCCCGTCCCTTGCAAGGCTTCGCAGGACCCCCTCTCGATGCCCTTGGCCAAATTGGCCTGGAAGTTACTTTTGGAGAGGGGCTACTGGCCAGGACGGAGGAAGTGATTTTCAATGTTGTGGATGCTCCATATGCATACAATGTCATCTTCGAAAGGGGCATGCTGAATCAATTCGGAGCTGTGGCACATCATAATTACCTGTGTATGAAGATGCCCACACAGGCGGGAGTGCTCACTATTTTCGGAGATCAAGCCACTGCGCGAAGAGCGGAGTATGGTCATGGTCCTCCTCTTGACCCGAGACAGGTGAACAGCGTGCAAGATAACCCGGAGAATTTCTCTACACCTGACGAATCTTCGAAGAAATCCTTCCCAAGGCCAAGCCCCGAAGGAGAGATTGCAACGAAGGTTATTGTCAAAGATGGCAAGGAATATTCATTTCAATTTGGCAAATACTTGCCTCTAGAAGTCGCTACTTCATTAGAGAAAGTAGTTGAGGAGAATTTAGATGTATTTGCTTGGTCTGACGAAGACATCACCGGAGCCAGTCGGGATATTATTGAACATAGTTTACTTCTGAATCCAAAGGCTCGGCCTATTCGATAAGGACTCTGGAAGTTGTCTGCAGAGAGAGCTATCCTTGCCAAAGACGAAGTGGAAAAGCTGCTGAAGGCTGGGATTATCAGAGAAGTGGCTCATACGGAGTGGTTAGACAACCCAGTCTTCGTTAGGAAGAAATCTTCCGGGAAGTGGTGCATGTGTATTGATTTTACATCTCTGAATAAAGCATGCCCCCGCGACCCCTACCCCATGCCCCGAATTGATTAATTGGTCGACTCTACTGCCGGTTCGGAGTTATTAAGCTTCCTCGACGCGTACTCCGGCTATCATCAAATCTAGCTAAAGCGCGAAGATGAAATCAAGACAAGCTTCGTAACTCCTTTAGGAGTCTTTTGTTATGTAAGAATGCCCTTTGGCTTAAGAAATGCCGGGGCTACTTTTTCGAGGTTAATTGCTAAGGCCCTAGGTCATAAATTAGGTCGCAATGTAGATGCCTATATGGATGATATTGTAATAAAGAGTGCTTTAAAACACCAACATAGCCTAGACTAAGCAGAAATATTCAATAGCCTTCGGGCATGTGGGATCCGTCTTAACCCCGAAAAATGTATCTTTGGGGCGCAGGCTGGAAAATTGTTAGGGTATCTAGTTTCAAGGAGAGGGATCGAAGCTAGCCCCACTCAGATAACTGCGTTGCAAAGGATGGCTCCCCCAGAGAATTTAAAGCAAGTGCAAAAGCTGACTGGTCATCTTGCAGCACTTAGCAGGTTTTTGGCAAGGTCTGTGGAGAGAAGTTTGCCCATCTTTAAAGCATCGAAAGGGTCCGAAGATTTTGCATGGACACCGGAGTGTTAAAAAAGCTTCGAAGATATTAAGAATTATCTCAGTAACCTTGCTACACTCACGATGCCTATTGCGGACGAAACCCTACTCCTCTACCTTGCAGCTACTGGCTCTGCTGTCAGTGCAGTCCTTGTCAGAGAGGTTGATTTCAACGGGAAGTTGGTACAAAATCCAGTTTATTTTGTGTCCGAAGCATTGTCTAGAGCAAAAACAAGATATTCCGAGCTTGAGAAATTCACTTATGCTCTGATAATGGCTTCGAGGAAGTAAGGCATTATTTCTTGGCACATAATGTAATTGTACCAACTTCATATCCTTTGGGAGATATGCTCCGAAGTAAGGATTCTACAGGAAGAATTGGGAAGTGGGCCGTTGAGTTAGCACCCTTCGGCATATCCTTTGTGGCAAGAACAGCAATTAAGTCACAAGTGTTGGCGGACTTCATGGCAGAATGGACTCCCCCTGCAGCATGGGCTCTGGAAAAGCCAAGTGAAGGGATTTGGACTATTTACTCTGATGGAGCTTTCCAAGCATCTAGAGCAGGCGTCGGAGCCGTGATAATTTTGCCTTCAGGGCAAAAGGCAATGTACTCCGCAAGACTCAACTTTAAGTCTACCAATAATACAGCGGAGTATGAGGGAATTTTATTGGGACTTCGAAAGGCACGCGCTCTAGGGGCTACAAGAGTTGTTATTAAGACATATTCTCAGATTGTTGCAGGGCACGTAGACAAGAGCTTTCAAGTTCGGCATCCACAGCATGCAAAATACTTGGAAGAAATCCGTAAGATTGAAGCAGCATTTAAAGGGATTTCCATTCGGAGTATACCTAGAGCAGAAAATGTGCAAGCTGACATCTTAGCAAAAGTTGCAGCCAGAGCTATGGACATACCAGAAGAGGCTTTTTGAAGAACTCAGTACACCTTCGGTGCCACAAATCCCTGCTGTGGAAGTCCTTTGCATTCCAAGTACAGATTGGCGAAGTTCAATTATGGAATTGTTGCAAGGAGAAGCAAATATGTCTGAAGGGCCACATCTTTCGAGGTTGAAACTTAGAATTCAGAGTTATCATATAATCAATGGTATTTTGTACAAGTCCGGAGTATGTTCCCCTTTGCTCCGATGTATATCTCAAGCCGAAGGTCAAGAAATTCTTCGAGAAATTCATGAAGGACTCTGCGGTAGCCATTTAGCCCCTCGAGCTTTTTCAAGAAAGACACTTCGCCAAGGGCTTTATTGGCCTACAATAGTAGCTGATGCGGAGAGCTTAGTCCACACTTGCCAAGGATGTCAGTGGATGGGACGAATAAGTCATCGCCCACCAACAACTCTCCAAGTCATTGCTCCAGTATGGCCCATGGCCAGATGGGGCATGGATCTTATTGGCCCCTTCCCAGTAGCAAAAGGAAATTTGAAGTTCATAGTGGTAGCAATCGAATACTTTTCAAAGTGGGTAGAAGCAGAGCCCCTAACAGCTATCACTTCGAATAATGTACAAAAATTTTCTGGAAGAATATTATATGCCGGTTCAGAGTGCCTCGGCAGTTGATAGTTGACAATGGAACACAGTTCGATGCAGAACCCTTCAGGAAATTCTGTGAAGACCTAGGCATCCAATTATGTTTTGTTGCGGTAAGGCATCCTCAGTCTAACGGAGCTGTTGAAAGAGCCAATGGTAATATCTTATCTGGGCTGAATCGAAGAATAGTTGGATTGGCAAAAGGACTGTGGACTGAAGAGCTCCCGAAAATTCTTTGGTCCATTCGGACAACTCAGACAAGGTCTACTGGTTTCACTCCTTTCAGACTATTATTCGGAGACGAGGCTATGACACCAACAGAGCTTAAAGGAAGATCCTTTCGCAGCACCGAACCAGAAATAGAAGCAGAAATAAAAACTTCGCTTGATTTAACAGAAGAGACAAGACTTCGAGTTGTTGCCAATTTGTCAAAATATCAGCAGCAGACAAAGACTTGGTTCGACCCGAAGGTCAAGATTAATGAACTTAGGCCGGGTCATCTCGTTTTACAAAGTATTATAGCGCTAGGGAAATTAGGAAATAAGTGGGAAGGTCCATACATAATTGTCCGCTCAGGGTGTCCTGGTTCTTTTAAGTTAGCTAATTTGGAAGGTGAAGAGTTAACACATACATGGCATGCGGAGCACCTAAAGCGATATTTCGCATAGCGGCTCCTTGTAATCATTTGTAAACACCTTCCAAATCAATAAAGTTTATGGTTCAGATAATGCCTACCCCCCATAAACTTCCCACTTCTAGTGGACGCACTTGAATAGCGAAGTTGACCAGGAGGGAAGTGTCATTAATTTGAATCATATTTTTCGGACTTCGGACCACTGGTCCGAAGCTTCAGACGAGGTGGGAAAGTCACTGAAAAAACGGATTCCAAGCCATCGGCTTGACAGCATCCGTAAAAAGAGTCCAAGGAGACCAAATAATGTGGATTCTAAGTTTCGGCTTGAAAGCATCCGCAAAAAGAGTCCAAGGAGACCAAATAATGCGGATTCCAAGTTTCGGCTTGAAAGCATCCGCAAAAAGAGTCCAAGGAGACCACTGTGAATTCCAAACCACCGGTTTGATAGTATTCGCAAAAAGAGCCAAAGGAGGCCAAAACAAACAGAGTTTGAGCTCATGAGCTTCGAATATCTGTGAAAAAAGTCCAAAGTGACCAATCGTTTGGGACACTAAAGTGTCCGGAAAGTTATCCAAAGTGATTTCTTTCAAAACACAAGGTACTAAGTTACAATCTTCAGACTCCAAGTAGTCGAAGACATTTTATAAGATTTTAATCAATCTTTAAATTGCTGAGGGGCTTCGAGCCCCCAAAATTGTGCTCCTAAGTTTTTCTTTGCGCCTAACCATCTTTGAATATAATTCGAAGTTGCTTACACCCAAAGAGGGGCTGGGAAATAGGGAGACAATTTTAAATCGATATTTATTATTCGAACAAATTATGATTACATCATGAAAAATCGGTATCTATACCGAGAAGGAATCGAAGACCCCTTCGATCTCTAGAGCTAGGGTTGGAACGACTAGTTCCAGAGCCGGAAGTTCTAACAACTTTACGTTTAACTCTCCTACCTCCCTTCGAAGCTCTAAAGTCTTTCTGTTCTTGTTGAAGCTCGGCCCAAGTTCGGAGTCGTTCAGGGCTCCTTTCCCAGCTTCCAAGTTCTACAAGTTTTTTACCTTGAACTTCGTCTTCGGACCATGCGATGTCTTCGGAAGATGAAGCTTCCAAGCTAACTTCTTTTTCTTCCTCTTTAATATAAGATATTATATCTTTGCTTACTTTGGGCATAATTGCGCCGGAGCTATCTCGAGGAACTAAAAATCGAGGTCGCTTGTGAAGTTTTAAAAGATTGAAGGTAGCCCATAGTAGGCGGAGTTATTCGATAACGTTTAACACTTGGACATCTTCCATATGAGGTGAAGCCTAAAAACACGATAAGCAAATTTTCATTCATAAATGTACAAAAACATGATTCTTTACATAGTCAGGATCGTAAGGCAAATCTAGACCTGTGGGTTTGGCGGAGGTTGGCTGCTCGAGGCTTGCGACCGAGCTTGCTTCTGGCATTGTCCTTCGTCAATCCAAGCCTTGATCGCAGTGCAACCTTCGGCTCTCCATGAAGCTTGGAAGGCTTGCCAAGCAACGGCCACATCTTTGGAAGGAGTAAGAAGCCAACTTTCGTCGAAGGTAATGGGAGCCGCCTCTGCGTTCGGAGTTATCGATATTCCTAGATCTTCGTAGTAACGAAGTATGCCGATAGCAGCCACTTGTCCGGAGATTTCTCCGTACCGAATGCCTGCCATCTTCATTCTCTTCGCAGCTCCTTGGATCATTTTTAGCCAACGAAGCAAGGAGGCGTTGTCATTCGAAGGAAGTGTCCCAGTAGTACCGAAGTACTCTAGAACACCTAGGAGTTGGTTCATGACCTCCGCAGCTACCTTCTCCGATTTCAGTTTATCTTCAGGCAAGGCGTCCTTCGTCGAAGTCCATTCTTCCACCACACCGGAGAGCCTAGCTGCCTCCGTAGCCAAAGAATTTTTCTGGATAAGTAGGTGGCTAGCCTCCTCTGCAGTTTTGGCCTTTTCCTCCCGGAGCCTAATAAGTTCAGCCCCCGCTGTAGCATGCTCCGCCCGCATTTTTCTATTTCCGCCCGAAGCACGATTTGTTCTGCTTCGAGCTCCTTATTTGCAGTTTCTAAGTTTTGCCTGGCCCTCCGCTCTGCTGAGACCATGTTGTCTAAATGGGAAACTCGACATTCAGAAATGCTAAGATTTTGTTGAAGTGTAGTGACTTCCTCTCGAAGGCGAAGGTTTCCGCGTTCGTTTGAAACGTTCGCAGCCCGGGCCAAGACTATTTGCTGCAAAGAGAAAAAACCAAGGTGAGAAATTATTTGTATATGAGATCAATTTTGTTTTGCAGATACTTCATACCTGGTATGCTGCACGTTCCATGGTGGCGCTGAGCTCTGAACCCTCAGCTTCGCTCAGGATGGCTACCAAGTCTGTCTCCCCGACTTCGCGGCTAGCTCGATCCAAAGGTTCGAGCAAAGTCCAAAGTCCAGTTCTTCGCTCCAAGAAAGGAGCTAGAAGAGGGAGCAAAGACAAGACCCTCTAGTCATATTCGTTCGGCGAGGGGTCGGAGCGCTAGGCCGTATCTTCAGGAACTTCGGCAGATTGGCCCCCCTCTGTAGATTGACCTCCGTCTGTCGACTCAGATGGAGTTAATCCCGAACTCGGAGCAGGGAGAGGGTCCATTTTGCCTTTACCTTTTCCAGGTCCCATTTGGGTGACTTCTGGAATTGGCTCCGGAGTTGCCGAAGTCCCAGGAATTGTATCTTCGGGATAGACCTCTTCCACAGGAGCAGATCTTGTTGACGCAAAGGTATTATACATTGTATAATTTTGCAGGAAAAAAGAATAAAGGAATTATGTGAAGTTTATCTCCGAAGTCTTGTCGACGGGTGAGCATCGGACTGCTTGGTGGGTCAAAGGCTACCCCAAAGTCTTCGTCGGACTCAGAATTCACGGTTAAATCTTCGACTGTTGGAGCCTCTTCGGGAGTCGCAGTCATTGCTTCATCCGGAATCGAAGTTGATTCTGCAGCAACTTCGGCTCCACCTTCATTCACAAGGGCTTCATCCTGCAGTAAGTTTTCTTGAGTAGCCGAAGTTTCAACTTGCCCGAGGCTGCTTGGCAACTCCGGCACATTCGCAGTGTCGACAATGCTTGCATCTGCTTGGGCTCCATCTTTGTCAATCAAGTCAACAAGCATTCTACCTTCATCCTCCGAGGAATCAGAGACCGAAGCTATTGGGCTTGAGGGCGCCGCAGTTTTTGGCTTTCGGGCTACCTTCTTCGATGGAGTCTTGGCAGAGGTCGAGGCTCCAACTTCGGCCTTCCTTTTCTTAGGCCCTTGTTCCGAAGGCACCCAATCCAAAAGAGGAGGGGGAACAACTTCGAGTAGCCCCCATACTCGGTTGGACCGCTCCCAAGTACCTACCAACTTAATCCTCCATTCTTTCTCAGCCGGAGTTGGGACTCCCAGAATTTTCTCCGAAGCCCGCACGATTTGCGCTGAAGTCATAGGAGCTAGAGAGGCTAAAAGATAAGTTGATGTTGGTTATTTCTTCAAATAAATATATATGAAACATGTTGTTTTCGAAGTTACCTGCAGGTCTCAAGCTCGAAGAAATCTTTCAAAGGCCACCTTCCGTATCTTCTTCGAAGGTGATTGGCCAGTTGGCCATCAGAGGGGGGATCTGAAGTCCGATGAACTCCTCTACCAAATCCCTCATACTCAGGCGATGGCTAATCCTCTGAAGTAGGCTAAGGCGAGCTTCGAGCTGGCCTGGATCCAGATGGACAAGAGCTTCTCTCCGGAAGTTTATGTCCTGTAGAGGTCCAGCCAAGCGACTTCCTGCTCCAACTTCGGCGTAAAATCATCGGAGGATCCAATCCGTGTACCATCTGGCATTGATGGCCTTAGCTGGAAATCGGAGAGCGTATTCGTCTCGGAGCCGGAAGTTAATACTCCCGAAGGCCACCACCATCTTTTCACCTCCGGGGCCTACGAAGGTCTTGGGTTGGCAAGAGGCTCGGTGTAGGGCTGCGAAGATTTCTGCTCTTCCTTCGCAGCCTTCAGCTTGCAACGCCCACTCAAAGATGGAAAGGCGTGCTATCATGTTTGGAGAGAGTTGGGGGAGAGTAACATGGAATAAATCTAGTACCTCGGCCAGGAAGTCAACAGCCGAGAGCCCTAATCCAGCTTCGAAAAAGGCTTCGAAGACAACCACTTCTCCGGGCCTTGGCGAAGGAATAGCTTCTTTTCCAGGTTTGCGAATCACAATCTCCGAACTAATCTTCCCTTCTATCACTGCTGCGAGCGACTCCCTCTTGCAGGTTGAAGGTCCTAGTTGGTAAGACTGATCCGCATACTTCGATGAGGCCGGAAGGAGATCTTGAGGATCATCGCGTTGGGGATTTCTTCCTGGCGCTGCCATTGCCGCTACTGTTGCTGTCAGAGTCACCGTCGCTGATGTCACCGTCGCCGCTACAACCGCAGCCTACTGCCGAGCCAAGGCTGAAGCCACCCCAGGAACCTTGAAACTGGTCTTCGCCATGGGTTTGCTCTGGTTGCTCAAAGAAGAAATGGAGGCTAGGGCTTGTCTACTGGTTTGTTTGTAGGAAAGCAGTGAGAAAGTATTTGGGAAGGATCTGGGTCCCTTATTTATAGCCCGGGCCACAAATTTTACCGTTTGGTGTTCTGCCGTTTCACATTCCTGACCGTTATCTCTTTGCGAACTTAACGCATTCCCTTAATTTCCGTTGAGGAAAAAGCCAACGGCTATTTCTTCTAAGCCTAAAAAAGCTTTCATACTTTTTAAGTTAATTCTAAAAAATAGTTCGAACATAATTTTCTTATAAGTTGATTCGAAGTTTCGAATCTCCACATATTTCAAAGGCTGATTAAAATTGTTAGTCTCTGCACATGATTATTTCTCTTGCGTATACTGCTCTCCTAACATCACAGGTCTAGCGGAGAAGCTTATTCGAGGGGCTACTGTTGGGGGAAAATATTTCATCCTCAGAGCCATTATGGTAACAAGGCAAAGGCAGGTGATTGAATCAAAGGTTTCTAGCATATAACTCCGGAATTACCGTGGATCAAGTTTGAAGTATGGAGGCGAACTCTAGTTCGGAGTATATCTTCGAACTAGGACTCTTCCGAGAGCTTCCTTGCCAGCTAGGATGGAAGACTTATCTTCTTTCTCATTAGATTAGTCTTTTACCATTTTAGCCCTATTAAGGGTACCGAATAGTTTCCACTATGTCGATTGTAATAGAGGGGTAAAAGGGTCTTTTCCTTAATATTTGGGCCTATAAATACCCCCCGTTTTACTTTGTAATGGGGACCGAATACAAGTTATTCAATATACATTTTCAAACTGTTTTAAGCTATTATCCTTTCGGAGGCTTGAAATAGTTTACTTCACAAACACTTCGTTTGTTAGTTTCTAACCTTCAGAAACCTGTTAGCGTAATCTTTTACGCCAACAACACCCCATTAAAATCTAGTTCCGCCAAGTCCCTTTCTGAAATATTAAGGCTAAAACATCGGTTTCTAGTATCCCTAAAACGCTTGATGTATTCAGAGGCGTTCTCGTTAGATTTCTGCTTAACCGATGTCAAGTGTGAAAGCCTAAGTTCTGTCTCACCCGTGTAAAAGTAATCATGGAATTTCCGTTCTAAATCATCCTACGTTTGAACGGAGTTCGGTGGGAGTGCCGAAAACCAAGTGAAAGCGGTGTCGGATAGCGAGAGAGAAAATAGTCTTACTTTTAGAGCATCTATCCCGCTAACTTCTCCACATTGTACCAAAAATTGACTAACGTGCTCTAGTGTGGTTTTGCTACCCTCGCCGTCGAACTTAGTGAATTCAGGGATTCTATAGCCGCGGGGGTAGGGTATTGCATCGAGATGGTCGGGGTATGGCTTACGGTAAACCCTAACCCGTCCCTTGGGCACGAAGCCGACACACTCTCTAAATAGTGCGCGGACCCGCTCCTCTATGTCATCTTGGCATGTCGCCTGGACGCGCCTCTCATGCGGGGGACGACACGCGGTGGGATATCGACGTGTCGGCCATGGGCCCCTTCCCTGCACGCTATCTACATGACGTGCTCGTGTCTGGGTGCCTGCGCATGTGGTGCGGGTAGCGCGGGTACCAGTGCAGGTGGTGGTGCATGGTACGCAGTGCTAGTTTGACCGTAAGTGTAATGATTAGTCTCGGCCATAAGTGTTGAGGCCGGAGACACCATGGTCGTGCCAGTGCTGCCGTTAGTTCTATCGTACACGTGGTTTACCGGAGGTGCACTAGCAATAGGAACCGGGGGGTACGGCCTTAGTAAAGCCGAACCTTCTAAGAGTTTCCTCTACTTGGGAGCTGACTGCCGAATCTAAATGGTTGGCTAGCGAAGCGCTAACGACTTGATCTACTGATGCGGCTATTTTTTTGCTCAATCTCTACAGAAGATAAACAAGGCGATACAGGTGTTACCTGGACCTGAGCGAGGTCGGGGGTGACGATGTCACGCTTGATGAAGCCTGCACATGTCTTAACGTAGCCCCCAAGCATCATGTCTTGGAGTACCTTCAACTTTGCCTCGATCTCTGCTCGATCTTCTGCGGGGATATCTTCAAGCGTAGGTGTCAAGATGTTGTGGTTGTCGATATCCGTGCCTCCTATTGTGTCCATCGGCGGTGTAGACATAGTAGTCGATGTAGATGTACCGGTGGCTGATGTAGACGTACTCGTCATGTTGGCATAGCTTTCCCCAGCGGAGTCGCCAAAAAGTGTGTTGACACAAAAACGTGCCCCTGCACTTGGGTCAGTTCGACGATCCAAAAGTGTGCGGATACTTAGGGACAAGCCTAACCGTGACGCAGCACCGACATCGTGTTCCGACTACCCTTAGTCGTGATAAGGGGGGTGGAGTCACCAGGCAATCAGATCACACAAAATAATCCAATTAGCCGAAAGAAATATATTTAAACAGAATAAATCAGCAAACCGGTTGGAGCCTGTCTGCTTTGGAGTATGGTGCAAAGGGGTCGCCGAAGTATACCTTCGGCGTCCGGTGCGAAGTGTCTCGCCTAAGGATGCCTTCGGCGTTCGGACTGGTCCGGTCGAAGATGAACTCCGAACGGATCCGAACGTGACAATCACCTCCGAACGGCGCGGTTCGGCGCGGTTCGGCGTGAAGTCTATGATACAGCAAAATACAAAATAATGACCCAAATGCCGCGTGCGGGTGTGACTTCGTCCAGAGCGAGGTACGAGCGTGGCGAAGCCTATAGTAACGAAGTATGCGAGCGAAGCGTGTAGTCGAAGCCTGTAGTCTCGCCGAAGGGTGTTCCAGCAACCTCCGAAACCAATCTCTCAGCTCCGGACGCCTCCGACGAAGTAACTCTGAACTTGGAAACCTGCAACAGAGGGGATTCGAAGTACCAATTCGGTCTGATGACCGAATTCTGCTATGTGTTGCACTAGTAGCGAAGGTAGCAATCTGTTACGCAGATTAGCGGATACTTCACAGGTGAAGTAACAAGGAGATAGCAATCTATTACGTAGATTAACGGATACTTCACAAGCGAAGTAACAAGGATTACCACTGTTCCGAAGTGGCCGGCGGAGGGCTTACAGGCAAACCCACAAAGAGGTATAGAAAAGTAAAGGTAAATAAATGCGATCAAAGCTAGGGCTTTGTGTTTGATTTGTGTTGGGGGTCCTCTAAGCTGGCCTCGCCTCTCTATTTATAGGGGCCAAACTTCTGATCTAATCTGCTATAATTCAGCTTGGATAGAGATAAAAACTTAGACGGAATTGTATCCAACTCTGTCTGTGCTGAAGTGGGCTTCAGCCAGGCCCGTTGAGGCCTGCTCCTCGGGCCGAAGCTTCGGTGGCGTGGGCCTCCGAAGGCTTCCTGGACGAAGGCCGTGGGCTGGCTAGAGGCTTTCGGAGCGCACAGCCCAATGGACCTTCGGCCCTGTAGGGCTTCGGCCTGACCCCAGACATGTGTATTTTTGGCCCAAATTACCAAAATTGATATTGTGACAATCTCAGCCATTGATGCCATTTTTTGCTATCAACAAATTCTAGCCCTCCCCTGATCACATGACCTTGCCCTATTACTGTGGGAGCTATTATCACTCCATCTACCTTTGTCGTCACCACACATAGGACAATTATGAAGTGATGGCAGGCATAATCCTTCATTCCAGCTAAACCTGAAGAATTCACAATTCCAGTAGAGGTTGAATCGTGACTAGTCCAAGTCATCTTCATTGCCTATATCTTCCCTTTACTTTATTTTGTACTTGTCAATCAGGTTTGATGAAGAGACTCGATCCTTCCTAGTACGCCTATCCCTCTCCATGCCCCAACCATTGGCATAGTGTGCATGCACCATGTTGACCGGGCAAGGGTGCATGTCGATGTTCATAGGCTTCTTCCCATCGGTGTGATGGGGAGTTGTGCCACTTACAATACTTCCTTTTCTTTAGCTCGTTGATGGACGATATCACATGATTGGGTGGCAGCTAGATCTATTTCTCCTTTAGCAAAAAGTCGAATATCTTGTCAACTTTATTGATGTCGAAATCATATTTCTCCTCATTACCGGATGATTTCACCCAAGGACATGTGATCTGCTTATTGTTCTTGGACCATTCGTCTAGCCTGACTTCTGCATCGGACTCACTATCCTCATCGTACTCCGAAGGGCACACCTGCGTATATGCAATCTTCTTTTGATATTTATCCCTTCTAGCTTCATGGAATCTTCTCTAATGTGTTGATAACCTTTGTACCAAGTGTGAGAGGTTATCGAATTCCTGTGATAAAAATCTCTCCTTTATCGGGTTTAGGAGTCCTTGAAACGCCAACTCATCTAGTTGCGCATTACTGAGGTTTAGGCTATAGCATGTGCTTCTCACATCGCGAAACCTCTATGCAAAATCTTGTACCGACTCGTCCATCCTCTGCTTTACTGCTATCTAGTCGGTGAGTTTCATTTCATGTATACTGGCAAATAAATATTTGTGAAAACTCTTTTTAGGTCTGCCCATCATTTGGCAAACTTCACCGGTAATGATGAAGACCAAGTGAAGGTCGATCCCGATAGTGATAGAGGGAAGAATTGAACCTTAAGTGCTTCATTAGTCGATGCCTCCCCGCATTGGGCAAGAAAATAGCTGATGTGCTCGATTGTGGAGACCGAATCTTGCCCCAAAAATTTGGTGAAGTCAGGAATCTTGTATCAGCTTGGTAGTGGCACCCAATCAAACCTCTCTGGGTACGGCCACCGATACACATATGTATGGTCCTTGGGCTTGAGCCTAAATTGGTCTCGAATAACTTTAGTTATCCAGTTCACCCAATCATCTTCCTGCTGATTTAGCACAGGATACCGGTCGATCATTGGGGCCTGTTGGTATTGGTCTAGTTGAACCTCATTGTATTTGTGTTTCTCTTCAATGGTATAGGGTTGTCCTCTGTAGTACATGGTTTGATGGTATCCTTGAGGAATGCCATCGGATGCCCCCGTGGCGGCATGAGATCGAGTAGCATATTCTTTACGACTCACTACGTGGGTTGGGGTATTTCTTACCTGATCGCCCCCTACGGAGCAGTCAAAGGCTGGGATGGCGGTGTGCCCCTCCTGAAGATGTATGTGTTCTGTGATGGGTCTTGCCTACCTATCCCTTAGAGCACAAGGGTAGGTAGCTGAGCCGGCATGCTCCCTTCAATACCGAATGAAGTGTTCAGTGGATCCTGCATCATCAGCCCTTATGGCGATGGTGTTGGTCGAGTGTGCTCAGGATTTTGCAGTATACAAAGATGGTTGATAGGGAAGTACGCCGGACCTTGCGCTGACTCATGAGCTATCGTGCCATAAATGATCTTCTTGATCAGCCCATGCAAGGTATTGACCAATACCTTGAACTTATTAATGAGGGCATGGTGGAAAGTGTTATTGACAACTTCTTGAAAACTAATCCGAGGGCTCTAAGTCCGTTGGACGATCTCCCTCGTTAGAGTTGGATTTGGCAATTGATTTCTCTAGACGGGGCTAGATCGGGTCATGCCGAAGGATTCGAGACAACTTCTGGTACTTTTCCACATGCTCCTATATCTCTGCCCTTTGTTCATCGGTCAATGCTTCCAAGGTAACTGGAATGATATTACTGTTGTCAATTTTGCCCGTCATGGATGAGTCATCTGAAAGAGGTCCCATCGGGCGTACCAAAAAGCGTGTTGGTATCGTTTTTGGTCACACGCGTGGCCTAGAAAGTCTGCTTAACTCTAGTACAGATCCTACAATTTTAGAAAGGTTCTGAGCGTGCCAATCAGTTTGACCCTATAACTAATAAGGGAAAATGAAAGCATTAGTTACAACGTTGATCGGCTATTGAACCGATGACTGTGGTGATAAGAAATAACCATGAAAACTGGCACTTATTGGCTATCGAGCCGATAGCAACAACTAGACCATCGGGATCAGTTACTCCATTGGTCGATGCATATAACACGTCACCACGCCAATGGACGTGAGTATAGTGTCTCACACAGAAAGGTCAATGAAATAACGTCCGACGTTGATGAAGTATAACGTGTAATTAAAGATAACCTATCGGTTTGTACTCCGATAGAAACCAAATCTAACATGCTAGAGAATGCATCCATACTATCAAATCAACACAACATCAAGATCAGGCTTAACCAAGACAGTTGCCAAATCGCGTTTAATTAATAGTACTTTAACACATTGGGCATGCTTTATTCAGATGAATGGTGCGCAACATAAAGCAAATACAATAGATGAAGATGTCGGACTCAACCGATGAAGCATTGAACCACGGTACCCAACTCACATCAATCTAAGAGATCATAACGATGCAACCTTACACCTAGGAAATACAACAAGATAAACTTGCGATCGTACCAATCGAACTAGTACTCTAAGAGATCGAAATGATGCAGCCTTGAAGGACACCAGTCCGACCAATACGGTCGTCGGGGTGGTGGGACTCACCTCTTCGCTGGAGGTCGAAGCGATGCAGCCCAGCTCCGAGTGCTAAGTCCCACCGGGATTAACCTTCAAAGCCAAGGGTGGCGATGCACCAAGAGAGTAACTTGTGTTTATGTTTTTAGATTCATCCTCTAACCTAGCTAATATGTACATATTTATAGTCCGGAGATTTGCCATCCATTACGATGATATCATAACCAATTCTGGATTTATATTTATCTTCTCCGTCTCTATCGGCTCCTTCATATCCGACCTTGTATAACAACACGAACGGGCTTCTTTGACCAACCTTTGACCGAACTCCTTTGACTTATGTTGACCATGCGGCGCTCCTGATGGGCATGGGCCTTTACCAAATCTTGATGTCAACACTCACCCCTTGACTATATAAGGGTGGTGAGACACCCCTAGAGACATCTTATACTTCATGTTTTTATAGTTTGTAAGCTTAGACACCACATAAACATCGATTATTATTTTCTAAAGTCGATCATCGGGTTCGAGAGTGCCATGCATTCCTAATCCTCTATTCACTAACTTGGGTACCCTCTTAAGTAGACTACTCGATAATTTACCAACTGTTGGGGGGAAAATACTTCATCATCAGCATCATTCAAAATCTCTGCATCAACACTATCTGAAGATAAAAAGAAGTTAGAAGTCCTGATCTCTAGAGGTCCTAATAGCCATCAAGGCTCCACTACCTCCAAAGCATTCTGAGACGGAGGTTCCCATTGAGGCTTCGACATGACAAAGAATCCTGAAACATCTTCACTCGAAGGGACACTACAAGCAAGGATGGAACAATTACTTTCTTATTGTTGACTAGGTCTTTTACCCTTTTAACCCTACGAAGAATACTAAATAGTATCCACTAGGTCGGTTGTAATTAGAGGGTAAAGAGATCTTTTCCCAATGTATCTTGTCTATAAATACCCCTCTTCGTTATGTAAGGGGTATCGAATATTTAGGTATTCAATACACACTTCGAACTGTCTCGAGCTATTATCCTATTCAGAGGCTTGGAACAGTCCTTAGTAAACACTTCGAAAACACTTCGTTTGTCAACCCTTCAAATTTATAGAAACCTATTAGCGTAATCCTTTATGCCCATAGTTGGCACCGTCCGTGGGGACCCTTGTACAAAAGCTAGCATCTCTACCAATCCATCTCTGAAGCCATGCCTCCCAAGCGAAGAAAAGGCACAGGTCCCCTCCGGAGGTCCCCCGGACCTCTCGATTAGGATCTCCAAATACAACGGAGGCCGCGGGACCCTCTGCAATCTGTCGACCTCAGACCCCCAGAGTGACTGTTAACCTTCGAGCTTTCGGAGGTCCACCCGTAGCTCCAACCATGCTCCGTGCCAATTTCATTGGCTCTCAATACCTAGAGGGCCCCTCTAGAGGAAGCGGAAGTCATCCTGATGTTATGGCCGCCAATCTAGCCCAGCTTCAAGCAAAGGTACACCGCTGGAGACAAGAAGTTGCTGTTAGGCTTCGACCACAAATTCCGGAGATACCTCAAGACGCAGATACTGTCCCACTTCCCGAAGCCCCCGAGACTTGGAGGAGCGCTGAAAATGCCTCCTTTGATGAAGAATCCCCACTGCATCCTGATCTTAAAAGAGTGTGCTTCGATCCTAAGTTCTGAGCTTCAAAGCTGCACAAATACTCTGAAGAAGCTGACCCCGGAGAATTCACCCGCTCTTATGCACTTGCAATAGAAGCGAGTGGAGGGGTTCGAGACATGATGGCAAAGTGTTTCCCCCTTGCACTTGAAGGGGTGGCTCTTCGGTGGTTTTGGTCCTTAAATCCTGTAACAATCAAGTCATGGCAGCAGCTAAAAAAGGTCTGTAAGAAATTTTCAAGGGATCTTTGTGGCTCCAATGTCTATGGGGAGCCTTTTTCAAGTAAAGCAGCATCCCGGAGAGACTCTTTGGCAATACTTCAAGCGGTTCACCCACACCAAGTCTCAGATTAAGGGCTGTCTACTTCATCTATTGTCGATACGGCACGTGAAGGCATCACCAACCTAGGCATCCTCGACAAACTTCACCAGAAGACCATTTCTTCGGTGGCCCAGTTCATGGCATACTTCGAGGAATATGCCAGGTTGGAGGAAGGACAAATTCGGAGGACTACTTCTCTTCCATCAACCTTCGTCCAGGAGGTGAAAATTGGGCTTGAAGCTCCGAGCCCGCCTTGTGCGACCCCCTTCGAGCACCGGTCATACGACATGTGGAAAGGACGAAAGCATTCTCGTTCATAGGTTCTTAACATCGCTTCCCCTCCGCCAAAGCCTCCTTTGAAGTACCACAAGTGTCAAGGTAATAAGGCAAGCAATCCAAGACCACTTGGGAGGCATGCTAGACAAGGACAGTCTTTCATGTGTTCTATACACGAGGAGAACCGGAGCCACAACACGGATACGTGTAAGTCCATACTCACCCTTCGCAACAAGTATCTCAAGAGGACCTCTAGTCAAGGCACTACAGACCGAGCACCTCTTGAGGCACGCCTAGAGCCCATTCAGGCTGTCGGACGTGTGGACAGATTTGAAGCCCCTAGCTAGCCTCCAGTGGCCAACTTATTGCCACCACCAAAGAACGAACACATCCAAGACCGCCAAAAGCGAGTAGTCCTGCCCATCTTTAGAGGGGGAACTTTGGGTAGCATGTCCAAAAGACAGTGGAGGGAATATGTTCGTGAAGTAGGGCACATCGGGACTTCGGCATCTACAACAGCCATGCCTGAGTGGTCCCATGTACCCATATCTTTCGCTTAAGACGATGCTACCGGGGTTAAGTTCCCTCACACTGATCCCCTTGTTATAACTGCTGACATTGCAGGAACCGAGGTCCAAATAGTGTTGGTCGATGGCGGAAGCTCCGCCGACATCATTTTCGTCCAAGCCTTCGAACAACTTTGTATCCCTCAGAAGCATCTAGTTCTGGCGGCCTGTCTGCTTCAAGGCTTCGTAGGCTGTCCTCTCGATGCCATCGGCCAGATTTGCCTCGACGTTTCTTTCGGAGAGGGCCACCTGGCAAGATCAAAGGAGGTTATATTTGATGTCGTCGACGCCCCGTATGCCTACAACGCCATTTTTGGAAGGGGGATGCTGAATCAGTTCGGAGCCGTAGCACATCACAATTACTTGTGCCTGAAAATGCCTACGCAAGGAGGAGTACTTGCAATCGTCAGCAATCAAGCTACGACAAGAAGCGAGGAGTACATCCATGGCCCACCCCTAGACCCTCGACAGGTGAATAATGTTCATGAGCATTCAGAGGAAGCTTAGATGTCCAAAGACACCTCAAAGATCGCCTCCCTCAACCCGAGCCAAGAAGGCGAAGTTGTAATGAAGACCATCATTAAGGAGGGTAAGGAGTACCCCATTCAGTTCAGCAAGGGGCTTCCTTCGGAAATAACCACTTCGTTAGAAGAAGTGGTTCGTGAAAACTTGGATGTCTTCGCCTGGTCAGATGAAGATATCTCCGGAGTTGATCGGAGTATAATCGAGCATTGCATTCTCGTGAACCCTAAAGCTTGACTCGTTCTCCAGGGGCTCCAAAAACTATCAACAGAAAGGGCTAACCTCGCCAAGGTGAAGGTTTATAAATTACTCCAAGCCGGGATTATCAGGGAAGTAGCTCATACGGAGTGGCTGTCCAACCCCATTTTCATCAAGAAGAAAGCCTCAGGCAAATGACACATGTGCATTGATTTTACTTTGTTAAATAAAGCGTGCCCACGTGACCCCTACCCCATGCCCTGTATTGATCAACTTGTAGATTCCACAGCAGGCTCCGAACTTCTAAGTTTTGTCGACGCGTACTCCGGATACCATCAGATATGGTTAAAACGCGAAGACGAAACCAAGACAAGCTTTGTAACTCCTTCCAGAGTATTTTGTTATATTAGAATGCCCTTCGGCCTAAGAAATGTCAGGGCCACATTTTCAAGATTAATTGCTAAGTCTTTAGGTCACTAGATAGGCCGAAATGTCGAAGCCTATATGGATGACATTATAATAAAGAGTTTTCAAGAGCACCAACATAGCCTAGACTTAGCAGAAACGTTAGAGAGCCTTCGGGCATGCGGAGTCCGCCTCAATCCTGAAAAATGCGTCTTCGGAGCTCGAGTAGGAAAACTGCTAGGGTACTTAGTTTCGAGCAGAGGAATTGATGCAAGCCCAATGCAGATAAGTGCATTGTAGAGGATGGCTCCACTAGAAAATTTGAAGCAAGTCCAGAAGCTTATCGGACGCCTCGCCGCTCTCAGTCGGTTCTTGGCAAGGTCCGCGGAGCGAAGCCATCCTATATTCAAATCCTTGAAGGGATCTACAGATTTTGCATGAACTCCGGAGTGTTAGAAGAGTTTTGATGAAATTAAAGATTACCTCGGTAATCTGGCCATGCTTACGGTGCCCCTTACCAATGAAACCTTGCTGTTACCGGCTCCACTGTCAGTGCAGTACTTGTCCGTGAGGTTGACTTCGATGGAAAGCTGGTGCAGAACCCAATTTATTTTGTGTCGGAGGCTTTATCTAGATCCAAGACAAGATACTCTGAGCTTGAGAAGTTCACATATGCTCTAGTAATGGCTTCGCGCAAGTTGCGGCATTACTTCTTGGCACATAATGTAATTTTACCCACTTCATATCCACTCGGAGATATGCTCCAAAATAAAGATTCCACGGGAAGAAGAGGGAAGTGGGCTATTGAGCTAGCCCCCTTCGACATTTCATTTACTGCTAGAACTGCTATTAAATCACATGTGGTGGCCGACTTCGTGGAAAAATGGACTCCACCCATAGTATGGACTCTAGAAGAATTCAGGGAAGGAGTCTGGACAATATATTCTGATGGAGCATACCAAGTGTCCAGAGCTGGGGCAGGAGCTATAATAGTCTCACCATCGGGGCAAAAAGTAATGTACTCCGCAAGGCTCAACTTTAAGTCCACCAATAATATTACGGAGTATGAAGGGCTTTTACTTGTGCTTCGCAAGGCACGAGCGCTGGGAGCAGCCCATGTGATCATTAAGACAGACTCTCAAGTCATGACAAGCCATGTAGATAAAAGCTTCCAAGCTCGACATCCTAATCTTGTGGCATACTTAGAAGAAATCCGCAAAAACGAAGCCTATCTTAAAGGGATTTCCGTTCGAAGTATACTAAGAGAAGATAACCAACAAGCTGATATCCTAGCAAAAGCTACATCCGAAGGCCTAGATATACCGGAGGGGGTTTTCTTCGAAGAAATGTTGGTCCCTTCGGTACCACAACTTCCTCCGGCATAAGTGTTTTCTATTCCTAGCAGCGATTGGTGAACCCCGATTATGGCCATGTTGCAAGACGAAGTTAATTTTCCCGAAGGCCAAGAATTGTCAAGGTTGTAGTCAAGAGTCCGTAATTATCATAGAATCAACGGTATTTTATACAAAGCTAGAGTTTTTCCCCCTTGCTGCAGTGTATCACCTAGCCCGAAGGCCAAGATATAATTCGAAGCATTCATGAAGGCTTGTGTGGCAGCCACCTTGCCCCCGGGCCTTGGCTAGAAAAACACTTCGCCAGGGGCTTTATTGGCCTACTATTGTAGCTGATGTTGAATCATTGGTTCACACTTGTCAAGGATGCCAGTGGATGGGAAGACGAAGCCACCATCCGCCGACGCCTCTACAGGTCATCGCTCCGGTGTGGCCCATGGCTCGGTGGGGGATGGATCTTATTGGTCCTTTCTCAATGGCAAGAGGTGGCTTGAAATTTGTGGTGGTAGCAATAGAGTATTTTTCTAAGTGGGTTGAAGCCAAGCCCCTGACAGCCACAACTTCAAAAAACGTGCAAAAATTCTTCTAGAAAAATATTATTTGTAGGCTCAGAGTACTTAGACAGCTTACAATTGATAATGGCACCCAATTCGATGTTGAGCCCTTCAGAGAATTCTGTGAAGGCCTTGGTATCCAAATGTGTTTTGCAGCTGTCTGTCACCCACAATCCAACAGAGCCGTTGAATGAGCCAACGACAATATTTTGTTCGGATTAAATCGGAGGATTATTGGGTTAGCAAAAGGGCTATCGACCAAGGAACTCCCGAAGATTTTATGGTCCATTCAGACCACTCAGGCTAGGTCCACAGGGTTTACTCCATTCCGTTTGCTATTCGGAGATGAAGCCATGACACCGATGGAGCTGAAAGATGGGTCCTTCCACACTACGGAGCCAGAAATTGAAGATGAAAGGCGTGTGTTGACACGAAAATGTGCCCGTGCACATAGGGGTGAAAACAGATCGGATTCAGACGGATAGTGTCCATACCATATCTTATACCATTTTTTTGAACAGATTCGGATCGGGTACGAATAACATGCAGAGACAGATATGGAGCGGATTATTTCGGATATCGGATTTGGTGTGGATTCAGTGCGGACTCAGATCGGAAACAGATTTAAATTATCGGATTACATGTTTAAAAACACATTTTATCAATTTTAATTTAGGTGTATACAAAAACACTCAAAAGTCAAAACAGTACGCTCTGCCACAGTGCCACTGCCTCTCGGACTCGGAGTCTCGGGCTGGCATCTGCGCCTCTGCGGTCTGCCGCTGGCCGCTGTCGCTCTAGCCTCTGTGTGTCTTGCCTCTTGGCGGCTGCCGGCTGCCGGCTGGGCTAGGCATAGGCGCACCGCGCACAGGCGCTAAGGCGCACTGGCCAAAACAAATTAGCACTCCAGTGGTCTAGCCAACAAAACAGCACTCCAACTATCCAGCCAACATTTTTCGGTCAAAACACTAAAACAGTACACTAAATCAGCACTCCAGCCAACAAATCATCAACACTACACTACTACAGCCAACAAATCAGCAACACTATAGCCAACAAATCAACACTCCCAGCAGTAGTATTCAGCATTTCAGCATAAATCAGCAAGCCAAGTAGCCACTAGCCAACAGGCACAAGCTACAGTAGTGCAAATACATCCTCACAGTCACAGGCTCACACCAATCAATATTACATACTGACATATGACAATAGCAAACTAGCAATGCAATCACTTAATCAGTACCAAAAAAACATCCTCGCATATCTGGCAAACAACACTACAGTAGCCTCAAGCCCTCAAACAAATCATTCTTCTTCATCACTACTCTCAGGTTGCTTTTCCTGTAATTTTATAAAAAACAATGGCACACATATTAACTAAAGAAGCAACATACTAAAATATAAAGATTTGTGAGAAAAATATAGGTGTGCCACACCATATCTTCAAGGTCCTCAAGTGAAAAATTTGCATCCATGGTCTCCATAACTTTGAGACCATTGAGAATAGATCCAACTGCTTTATTAGAGTCTATAAATTATAGATAAAGTTATGTTAGCAAATAATATAAAATGATCTTCATAATAGTATAAAATGACATAACTACATAAGTGATAACCTCTAGGTCGAGCCAACCAATCCTTGGTACAAATTAATGCTTCCACTATTTCTGGTTCAATAGACAACTTCAAAATCTTAACTATATTAAAGCGTCTAGTTGATCGTCCGTCCGTCCGCATCCTCTTGGCGCGCAGTGCGCAACTCCATGTTTTCGTCCGCTCGGCCTCCCATGCGAGCCAGTCCCTCCCCACTCACGCGCGCACAACCATCGGCACCCACATCGCCGCAACCTCCCGCACGTGCTTGCCTCCTCCCTCCCTCTCCTTTTATTCTCCATCTCCCAACCGCACTGGCTCAGATCTGCACCGAGAAGAATCAAGGCGGTGATTGGAGCGACGACGCGGTGCACGGGCAGAGTGTGGTGGTGTGGCCGTGTGGACTACCGTGCGGCGACGGCGAGCTGCTTTTTAGCGGTGATTCGAGGCGGCCCACGGCAGTGATTTGGGAGACGACGTCGTGCATAGGAGAAGCGCGACTGGAGTGGTGGCCATGGTAGCAGAGAGGTGGAAGCTCGGCTTACATGGTAGCAGAGAGCAATGGATGGAGAGGAGGTGGAGCAGGAGGAGGAGCCAACTGCCTCTCCCTCCTCTGCTCCTTCTCCCCATTGGGAGTGTGCTATCCCCCAATCTCTTCCTTCCTCCCGATGATTCCTAGGGCAGATTTCTGCTTTTGATGAACTCCCTACATGCTTTCTACTAGGAATTTCCTTGTGAGAATGGGAGGGTGTGTGCTGGCCTGCTGGAGCTGGGGCCTTGGATGAATCTGAAATTGGAGGTTGGGGAAAATAGTCAAGTAGAAGAAGAGTTGGATGACTTTGTCAAGTTCATTACTGAGAAGTGTGGTACCAGCCGTGATTCAAATGACCAACTTACTTCTGAGGTTAGACGATTGCATATATAACTGCACAAGTGCATCAATGTAATCATTCTCCACTCTTACCTTTGGGACATAGGCAGAAGGACAAATGAAAAAAAAGGAATGTGTTCATGACAGGCCATTGGCGATAGAACTAATTTTGTGGGTTTCTCTTAATCATACATGCATCTTATTTCTAGGTCTGGACCTTTTATTCCTTCCTCGTGGTTAATGGATTTCGTCAGTAGTAAAACAGATCACTATATCATGTAGAGAGAAAGATGTTGGCCTTGTGACGAAATTGAATTTCAGCATAATAATAACGCAACCTCATGGGTGTGATGAATGATTGAAATTGAATGAAGCAATCTGCCTGTATTGAAATTTAGCAAGTAATTTGTTGCTCGGATCTGGGCAGCTCTTGCTCCAGACCCATATGAGAGGAGTAAGCTTTGCTAAAGTCAAATTACACATGTGACTAGGCCAGCGTTAATTTTTGGAGGATTATGTGGGGTAAAATTTAAAATAAGAATATATTAAACATAAAACTTACTAATTTATTTGTTAATTAGATAGTAGATCAAAGAAACACCAAAGAACTTGGGCTCTGATACTTCCCATGCATGGTTATCTTCATAGAGTAGCCCCTGAGTAGTCCGGCGGAAGAGAGCGGCGACCAGAGGCATGCATCCTCTTTTTTCTTGGCTTATGCTTCAGTTAGTGTTCTGAAATGTTGTTGTGTATGGTGGCAGCTCTAACAAATTCGTGCAACTAACAAATCTGTTTACCGCACATCTGAAATGATTTAACATAACCCACCGAAGAAGAACCTGAAAAACTTGCTAGACCATTATTGACTGACACCTATGTCACATTGCTGAAGGGTTGTAAATTTGTCATTTATGTCTGCTATTGCACTCTTAGATATGTGCTATTAAAATCAATATTTCGTTGCAAAGCACGGGCATCTTACTAGTGGATCAATAACACGTCCTCCAGCAGAAAAGGCAAATTCTGAAGCAACAGTAGAAGCTTGCATGGCCAAGACATCACGAGCAAGAAGAGATAAAATAGGATATACATCTTTCTGAGCTTTCCACCATGATAAGATATCAAATCTATCACCATTTGATTTAGGATTAGAAAGAAGTAGGGGTGGTTCAGCCATATATTTATCCAAATTATTTGTATCACCTCCACCATCCATACATGAGGCATAGACATAATTCATAAAATCAGCACCTGCTTCTTCTGTAAATTCACCTCCACCATCCATACTTGTCTCGAAATCAGCATTTGGAGGGGTTTGTTGAGGTTCAGTAACAATCTTTGAGTGAGAAGCATATTCTTGATAAATATGTTTAATACTATTGGTGAACTCTTCAAGATGAGAATGATATAACACCTTTCCATACATCCTTATCAAATTAAACTCTACGGCCTTCATCTTAAACCTAGGGTCAATAAAGTATGCCACAACAAGAGCAAGATTTGATCTTTTCCAATACTTGTCAAACTTAGTATTCATAGAGTTGGCCATTGTTTTGATGGTAACATCATCACTTATAGACCACCCAGAAATTAAAGACTTAACTTCACAAAAGCTCTGCTAAAATAGATTTGTTGTTGGATTAGCTTAGTGATATCATCAAACTTCTTTAAACATTTTCAAAGTGTAGTCGCCTTATCCCAATCATCAGCTGATGGAACCAAATGCTCATATAGACGTCTTTCAATTTCATAAAGCCTTTCAAAAGCTTTTCTATAATATATGGCATCTGATAACATATGGTATGTTGAATTCCATCTTGTTACAAAATCTGTTGAAAGTCCTCTATTTGTATCCAAATCACACTCAGACGCACATTTCAAAAATTCTTCCATTTGTTGAGGAGAGCAGTTCACAAGAAGCACAAATGACCGAATATTCAAAATAGCATTTCTAATTTGTGACAAACCATCTCTAGCAACTAGATTAAGTATGTGATTTGCACATCTCACATGAAAGAATGCTCCATCACAAACCAGAGGGCACTTTTTATTTAGAACATCAATAATATCCTTAACACAAACATCATTTGCCGACGCATTATCCAAAGTAAGAGAAAACATTTTCTTCTCAATAAACCACTTATGCAAGCATGAGGATAATGCATCAGCTAAATTAAGCCCAGTATGTTGCCCTTTAACATGCATGAACTTGATAATCCTTTTTTGAATTGTCCAACTGCCATCAATCCAATGAACAATGATGCACATATACCCCTTATTTTGGTTAGAGGTCCACATGTCCATTGTTGCACTAAAACGACTATTGATAGTTTTGAAATGCTCATACAACTTTTTCCATTGTTCTGATAATATACCAAGTATATCCTTTCTAACAGTGATATGACTCTTGATAGGAAATGTAGGCCGAAGGGATTTTATAAAATCAATAAAATACTCATGCTCCACAATATTGAAAGGATACTCATGCATGATAATAGACAAATAAATTTCCGTAAAGAGGCCTCTTGATCATACCTATAAGTTTCAATAGAAGTGGAAGAAATCTTCTTAGACATTTTCCGTTGTTGTTGTCCTGGAACCACATTGTGAGTTTTTGTGTGATTCAAAAACACGGATGTACCATTTTTTCTATTGTGCCTAGCTGAATAGGAACAATATTTGCACTTGACCCACTCTTCCTTAACATCCTCATCATGAATCTTAATCAACTTATAGAATGTATTATAATTCTCCCAAACTGGTGAGGTGTTCTTCTTTGGTTTCTTGGATACATGTACATTAACTGGATCTTCATCGTGTGCACCCTTACTCTCAACATCAACAACAATAACAGTGTTGGTATCTTGTGTAGCACTACCAATAGTTGGAGGTCATTCAAATTCTTCAATTGGATCTAGAGAAGAGGCAGCTCCACTACCACTTGGTTGAGTAGGTGTTGTTGAGCTTCTTTTTTTAGGTGCCTTCATCGACCTACTTATAAATTTATAAGGAGAACTATGAAAGTGCTCAACTAAATCACACTCAGAAATTATATGTGCGGTCGTGTAGAGATGATGTTGAAAATTAGGTTTTAATATATCTAATTCTATTTCTACCCAAGCACCCAAGCCCGAGCCGAACTACTGAACACTGATCTGTGTAAGATCCTTTGAGTGCTTTCTTCCAACAGAACTTAGTTCTCTTTTCCAACTTAACTAACACAGTAACACATCCTAATTCCAACAGGACCAACACAGGAATATTAGAATATAAGGTGAAAGGAATTCATAAATTACTTGAGTTGTGTAGGATGGACTAGATCACTGGAATACTGGATGGTGAGTGGTGACCACGCTCTGGATGCAGGACTCCAGGGACCAGGGTGATGAGGACATCACTTCACATGATACACACAAGGAGCCTCCACCTACAATTCAATTACAAGGACCAATCACACGCGCCCGTGCCCGTCGCTTGAACCATGAGGTTAATTCTTTCCTTAGCAACTATGTTAATAATTGTTTGGACGGGATGCTACTGAATACTAGTGATTTTTTGTTGATTAGGAACATGGGAGATGGAATAGAAGAGTTGGAGTTGAAGACGGAGTCGCACGGATGATTTGAAGTCAAGAAATCGCTGGTTCGGACTACATCAACCACCATGCACCAAAATGGGCGTAACTTCCTCATACGAAGTCCGATTGGCGCGTTCTTGGACTTTTTGGAAAGCTGAGGAGAAGACGGATCGTTTGCTATTGGTTTCACCTCATTTGGAGTCTCGAGACGTCCTGTGTGTTTAAAACAGTCCTGCGTGACAGAATTGGGCCGTGTTGGCCCATAGTCAGAGTCTGTACGTATTCTAGCCCACAGCCCGAGTCTGTTCGCCTTCCATAGGCTGCCCACGCCTTATATACTCACGCCAGCCGCCTTTAGGGTTAGGTTTTGCTTTGTTTGCATCTACACTTGTGTGTTTAGATCCCGCCCCTTGCACCGGACCGATTGGCTGCTGCATAGGCATTTGTGAAACCTCACCTTTTCTTCGTTTGTCTGTGATTTGCATTCGATTTGTATCCTTCCTGTTCTTGCTTGTGTTCTTGGGTTCGCTTGCAGGAATTAGCCTTCGTGGCGAGGTCAATCGCGTCCTGCGTGATTGATAACCAATGAAGACAGTGGTGTAACGATTGCAAGGTTTTGATCCACCGGACCGGAGCCTTGGATCGCCAACGTCGAGATTCTCCACCAATCCAAGTTATCCTTTACCTAGCGGAAGATCAGGACCAATCCCCCATCACAGGGCTAGGGGCACCGTGCCCTTGCTTGTCGCCCGTCGGCGGCACCGTGGCAAGGCGGGAGTGCGGGACACCGGAGCCCGGAGGCAGAAGGCGACCAGGCCCCAAGCGGGACCATAGGAGGTGGAAGGTTGTAGCCATAGGCGGGACGCTGGGAAGCAACTAGAAAGTGACTAAGCGAGAAGCGATGCCGTGAGCCCATGAATCCCATGATCACCAGGGAGCTCAGAGCCAGCCGCCCGCTAGGGACTCCAGCCAAAGCCAGCCGCCGCCCACCAGGGACTCCAGTCTCCAGGGAGCTAGCGACTCCTGTTTCCTATCTCCAGGCGCCAGAGGGGAATAGCCGAATAGCGCCTCCGTCACGGCCAATTAGGAATAGCCGAATAGGGAATAGGGTTTTCAATTTTCTTTATTTTTTGGACTAATGGGCCAACAGTTGCAGCCCAACAAACAACACATTAGCATACTGCATGCCTAAATTCGGATTATCTAGTTTCAGAGGATTCGGATAATCTGCATAAAAAATCGGATAATCCGAATCCGACGGATTTAGTCCAAACCACATCCGTATCCAAATCCGATTAAAAAATCTGAATCCGAATCTGAATCCGGTGGATTTCAAAAAACAGATAGCGTATCCTCAATTTCATCGGATTCGGAGCGTATCGGATCGGATAATATCCGATCCATTTTCACCCCTACCTGCACTTGGGTCAGTTCAATGATCCAAAAGTGTGCGGATATTTAGGGACAATCCTAAGCGTAACACAACACAGACGCTACGTTCCGACTACCCTCAAGAGTGGTAAGGGGGGTGGAGTCGTCAGGTAATGAGTTCACACAGAAATAATCCAATTAGCCAAAAAGAAATATATTAAAAAGGATAAATCAGCAAGCCGAGCGAAGCCTGACTGATTTGAAGTATACGACGTGAAGGGTATCACCGAAGGGTACCTTCGGCGTCTGATGCGAAGGGTCCCACTGAAGGGTGCCTTCGGCATTTGGACTGGTCTGGCCGAAGGTAGGCGCCGAACAGATCTCGACGCGACAATCACCTCCGAATAGTGGGGTTCGCGCGAAGTCTCTGTCATGATAAAATAACTTGAACACACCACGCGGGCATGACTTTGTCTGACGTGGGGTACAAGTGTAGCGAAGCCTATAGTGACAAAGCCTGATGCGAAGCGTGCTGGCGCGCGGGACTCGGCCAAACTGACAACAGCGTGATGGTTCAGCACGCATGGTCGAAACAGTATTTCCGCCGAGGCAGGTTCTGGCAGCCTCTAAAACCAGTCTCCTGGCTCCGGACACCTCTGGCGAAGTAGCTCCGAGCATGAAAACCTGCAACCGAACAGATGTCAAGTGCCAATTCGGCCTAGGGACCGAATTCTGCTAAGTGTTGTACTAGAGAGCGAAGGTAGCAATCTATTACACAGATTAGCGGATACTTCACAGGCAAAGTAACAAGGCGATAGGAATCTATTACATAGATTTATGGATACTTCACAAGCGAAGTAACAAGGATTACCAGGTCTTCCAGGCAAACCCACGAAGGTTACAGAAAAGTAAAGGTACAGTTCAAAGCTAGGGCTTTGTGTTTGATTTGTGTTGGGGGGGTCAATGAACCGGCCTCACCCCTATATTTATAGGGGCTAGTCTTCTAATATATCTAAGATTAATCTATTAAGATTTGGCCTAATCATGCGTAGGGATAAAATTAACCAGAATCAGACTCAAACTCTATCTCTGAAATTCAGCCCGAAGTAGGCCTTCGGCTAGGCCCGCCGAAGCCTGTTCCTCCGGTTGAAGCTTTGGCGAGGCAGGCCTCTGAAGGTCTTCAGGCCGAAGGTAGCAGGCCTTCTAGAATCTTTCGAAGCCCATAGCTCAATGGGCCTTCGGCCCTGTAAGGCTTCGGCCCGATCTAGAACATGTGTATTTTTGGCCTAAATTACCAAAATTGATATTTTGACAATCTTAACCAATTAATGCCATTTTTTATCAACACATGCCCCCCTGACTTTTAGTGAACTAAGTGAACTAAAAGCATAACGAGTTTATTTATAGCAAAAAATGGCATTAATGGTCAAACTAGGCAAAATACTAAAAAATGGTACTTTGACCGAAAATATGTCAAACCTAGCACATGCCGGTCTGACCGGATGTAGTAGGCCTATCCAACCGGCCATGTAGGCCCGGCCGGACCGGCCCCATGGGCTTGGTCAGACTGGCCAGGGGTTCAGAATATGAATCCGAAGTGGATTCGAGCTATTTTTATCCAAATCTTATCTCAACCGAATTTTGACCAAACCCTATTGTATTTTTCACAAGGGATCACCAGCCCACCCCCTATAAATAATATGGGCAAGGTCGATTCAAGGGCTCTCTCCAATCTGAAAAATCCAAAGCCCTAGCTTTGAATCATATTTACTTTTATTTACTTTCTGCATCTTCGTGGGTTTGCTTGAAAGCCCTCCGTCTCCCGCGTCCGAAATCATGGTAACCCTTGCTGGTTCGTTTGTGAACCTCTCATTAATCCACGTAATGGATTACTATCCCTTTTATTGGTTTTTATCGCCATATTTGGTAATTCGGCCCCTTGGCCGAATTGTATTTGATCTTTGGGTGTTTTTGCAGATCAATTGTCTTCCTAAACATCTCTGCAAAGTTTGGAGGCGATTGAAGATTGTTTGCTAGGACTACCGAAGTTGGGCAGATTCGATCTGTTACTTTGGTCCGACCGGCGTTGAGACCCCGGTCTGACTGGACCTCATCACGCCATTGTCAACAACAGCCAGTCAGACCGACGACACTCTGCCGATCCGATCGGGGGCCTCCGCACCACGTTGCGCCGGTCCCCGGAGCCTGCGCGCTGAGGTCCTCTGCCGGAACCTGCACGTCGAAGCCTACCTCATCGGTCCGACCGAAGAAGCCTCGTCGGTTAGACCGCCAGAGCCATACTTCACATCAACCTTTGGGACATCGCCCGTAGCCCCTTCGCAGCCCCCCGGTCCGACCGAGGTTGTACCTCTGGTCTGATCGGGCCTGAGGCCAAAGGTGCCCTAGGGACCCTTCGAGTCAATCTCCGCTGTAACTCCGAATCGGCCTCCGAATTGGCCGATTCTAGGTATTTTGATCATTTTATTTTTGTTTACATTATTACTAACACTTTTCGCCAATTGGATTAAAATATTAATTATTTGTCTGATTGTCTGGTGACTCCAAATCCCTTATCACTATTAAGGGTAGTCAGAACGCGGCGTCGGTATCATTGCGATACTTTTGGACGTCGAACCGGCCCAAGTGCGGGGGCGCATTTCTGCGTCAACACACTTTTTGGCGACTCCACTGGGGACAACGCCAATCATGACTACTACCTCTACATCGGCAATGAGTACCTCTACTACGTCTACATCCACTACATCACCGATAACCACTATGGGGGCACGGACATCAACGACCGCAACATTATGACGCCCACCAAGGTAGACATATCTGAGGAAGACCGAGCAAAGATTCAAGCGAAGAAGAAGGAACTCGAAGAGCTGATGCTCAGGGATTGCATAAAGACACGCTCGGGCTTCATCATGCATGACAACCTCAACCTAACTCAGGTATGCAGTTGTCTCGCAAGTGGCAGCAGTATTTAGGAGATTCAGTTTTACTGAGGCCGATTCACCAGCACCAATTACTAGTATTCCACCAACACAGCACATTTATAGTAGAATAGACGGCAATACTGGAAAAACTATCACGTTTACGACTACATCATACATAGCCGAAACACATAACTATGCTTATGGCCAAGCGAACCCAGCTTATCATGCACTGCCACTGCCTACGACCACGCCAGCTCTACCGCCACCACTCGCGCTACATACTCCCACACCGCAGCATAGGCCAGAGCATGCCGATATACTGCCACGCGTCCCGCCACCACATGAAAGGCGCGCACAAGTAGTACACCTCGGGATAGAGCTAGGGATTATCGAAAACCTATCCCGACCACTTTGATACCATTCCGTACCCTCGCGGTTATAGAGTCTCGGATTTCACTAAATTTGATGGTGAGCGTAGTAAATCAACATTAGAGCACATTAGTCAGTTTCTAGCACAATGTGGCGAAGATAGCGGGTCGGATGCATTGAAACTCAGGTTATTTTCCCTATCATTGTCTGGCACCGCATTCACTTGGTTTTCGGCGCTCCCGCCGAACTCCGTTCAGACATGGGCTCTGCTAGAGAAGAAGTTTCATGATTATTTCTACACAAGCGAGACCGAGCTTAGGCTATCACACATCACGACAATTAAACAAAAATCTGGCGAGAGTGTTTCTGAGTACGTCAAGTGCTTTAGAGACACTAGGAATAAATGTTTTAGCCTAAAAGTATCGGAAGGAGACTTGGCAGACCTCGCATTTAATGGCTTGCAGGCAAAAATTAAGGAACAAATGGATAATCAGAATCTTCTCAACGTTAGCCAAGTCTTGCAACAGGCTATGGTCCAGGAAGGCCAGGCCAAAAGTAGGAATTCGTTAAAACTTTTAATAAACCAAGGGCTGAAATCCACACAATAGAGCACTCTGACGAGGGAGAATCCGAAGAGGAAGAAGATCCGGCTGATACGTACACGGCCGAGTGGACTTGGAGCACAAAGTCTAAACCCTTCACCTACTCTGAATTGCGGCCATCTCCCTCTAAGAGTCGGCCTAATGAAGTTAGATATTCATTCGACGTAACCAAGTGTGATAAAATATATGATTTCCTATTAAAAAATCAGCTCCTACGACTACCGAGAGGGCAAGTCATGTCGTCCACCGACGAATTGAAGAAACGTCCCTACTGCAAGTGGCATGATTCGCATTCTCACTACACTAACGATTGCAATGTTTTTCGTTGGCAGGTTTAATCGGCCATAGAGAAAGGACGATTGAAAATAGAAGCAAATCCAAAAATGAAATTGGACAGAGACCCTTTCCCATGAACAACGTTGAGCTCGAGGAAAAGAAAGTGTTGATTCAGCCGGAACATGCCTGGTCACCTAAAGGGAAAGCGGTCGTTGTAGGAGACGCTCGCACGTGCACACTAGTACCAAAGAATCCAGAGGTAGGAGTGTGGAAAGAAAATATTAAGCCACCATCTTCGGCCAGGCACCGCAGAAGGCCGAAGGTGACGTACAAGATGCTCTTGGACAAGCACCAGCGAAGGTCTGAGAGGAGAAGTGTTTGGCCATGGCCTCCGAGATGGCCAAACCCCCCTAGAAGACCAAGCCCCACGAGGGTTGAGTTCAGACCTCAAAGTCCGAACCCCTCTTCGGAGTGGGTACAACCTCTAGAAGGGTTTGGACCTCAGTGGTCGAACCCTCTCTAGGTTGGTCCTAGCCTCTGGCAGGGTTCAGACCTCAGTGGCCGAACCCCCTCCAGCTTGGTCCCAGTCTCTGGTAGGGTTCGGACCTCAGTGGCTTGAGTCATCCCCTCAGTGGTCGGACCCATCTCCGCCATGGGCTAGCTTGCCTCTAGCCTAGCAGGACCCTTCGCTGGTCTGGTCCGAGGTACCTTCGACATGGCCAAGCTTCCAATAGGCCAATGGGTTTAGAACCCAGTTGGCGAAGCCGCTAGAGCCTCTGATGCTGCCACCCTACTACTGGATGATGACTCTGACTTGGCCTCCGCAGCCGGAGAACTCCGGGCAATGTCCAGCTACTAACACTCACATTCCTTCTAGCGTTTCCAAGTGGCAGGTACAAGGTCCGGTGCAAGATGAGAGTATTATTCATTGGTTGTCCGTAGTATCGTAGAACTGAACCTCACAAGAAGGCACTGAAGGGGGTGAACGTAAAGATGCCCCGGAGACCATAGTCATCAGGGTGGGATCCCAAGAGGTCCCAATCCCGAAGGATGTCCCGGCAGGGCAGCGTGGAGGTACATCACCGAGCCCGGCCAAAGCCCTGACTGAAGCCCGGTCTGACTGGCCTACTGTGGCCGGTCTGACCGGCCTTACATCTGTTTTCGGCACAGGCCGGTCTGACCGGCCCACCACCACTGGTCTAACCGACCATGAGCAGAGGACTTCTTATGGCAAGCGTAAGATGTTCGAGGCCGATCCGGACAAGTCCCGCTCGGCTAAAAATACTAGAAACAAGATAGTGGCGCCCGACAACCGTCCTCAGCCATCGTGGGAACCCTCGGGGATGTCCAAGTCATAAAAGAGGAGGTTGCAGCGCTTGCGGGCATAAGAGATACAAGAAGAGAAGGCTGAGGAAGCGTGGGACACACTTTTTGAAGAAATTCATCCTCGTTCCACGGTGAAGAAAGTTTGGAGACCTAGGCCGGTCATGGTCGATGACCCGGCCCCCGTTATTAGCTCCGACGACGACGACTTGCTCGACGACGACTACACACTCGTCTCTGA
Organism: Zizania palustris; assembly: GCA_019279435.1. Lineage (NCBI taxonomy): Eukaryota > Viridiplantae > Streptophyta > Magnoliopsida > Poales > Poaceae > Zizania > Zizania palustris. Next base: position 79,701,075 of record JAAALK010000079.1, read on the forward strand.
GGGGCCCGCCCCTTAGGCGATGGACGTCGGTGTCATCATGCTACCTTTCGAGTTCGCTCCACTATAGGAGGAGGCCTGGGTCGCACAGCTAGACCTCGGCCCACGGGATGCCGTGTTCGAGAAGCTCGGAGATATGAGCCGTCACTTGAGGCCTCTCTACATAAGGGGACACATTGACGGAAAGCTGATCTCAAGGATGCTCATCGATGGTGGCGCCACCGTGAACCTAATGTTGTACTCCCTTCTAAGGAAGCTCGGTAAAGATGATGATGACTTGAAGAAGACCAATGTTACCCTCAATAGCTTCAATGGCGACACGACAGAGGACAAAGGTGTGCTATCTTTGGAGCTGACAGTTGGTAACAAGACGCTACCTACTGCCTTCTTCGTCGTCGATGTGCAAGGTAATTATAATGTATTGCTTGGGCATGATTGGATTCAAGAAAACCAGTGTGTGTCGTCTACCTTGCACCAGCATCTAATACAATGGGATGGTGACAAAGTCGAAATAGTACATGTCGATGCATCGGCCCATGTTAGCTTGGCCGATGCATCCAGTGACACCAACCATGATGAGATAGAGTGCTTGTCGGGGCAGGACCTCTTGGATTATGACTTTGTCAGCGTATTAGAGGGGAGGTTCATTCCTATTTCTGTGAAGCTGGCCGGTATGGCTCGGTTGTGTCTAAGGTAGTGGAATGTCTAGCGCTAATATTGATTGGCTAAAATCTTGTGTAGAGCAATATCAGTCTTCTCAAGACGGTATTGCCGAAGCCATTGAAGATTTTAGCGAAGTAGAAAAATTAGGTCAAGGCTTCTCCTCGGCCGATCCTTTGGAACAAGTAGACATAGGAGATGGTAGTGTTCCGAGGCCGACATTTGTAAATCAGAATTTGAATAATGATGTAAAGGTCAAAGTAATTAAATTGCTTCGATTGTATGTTGATTGCTTCGCATGGGACTACAGCGAGATGCTCGGATTAAGCCGAGAGCTTGTTGAGCATCAGCTCCCCATCAAACCCGAGTTTAGGCCTTATAAACAGCTATCGCGCCACTTCAATTCGGCCATCTATGACCGAGTTAAAGAGGAAGTTCACTGTCTATTAGTGGCAGGTTTTATTAGGCCATGCAGGTACGCAGAATGGGTCGCTAACATTGTGCTTGTCGAAAAGAAGGAGAGTGGCAAGATCCGCATCTGCATCCACTTTCAGGATATGAACAAGGCCACCCCGAAAGATGAGTATCCCATGCCCATAGCCGACATGTTGATCAACGATGCCTCGGGACACAAGGTACTAAGTTTTCTTGATGGCAACGCTGGTTATAATCAAATCTTTATGGACGAAGAGGACGTTTTTAGAACGGCCTTTCGCTGCCCCGGTTTTGTCGGCTTGTTTGAGTGGGTAGTAATGACATTTGGTTTAAAGAATGCTGGCGCCACATACCAACGTGCCATGAACTTAATCTTTCATGACTTGCTAGGAGTTATGTTAGAGGTTTATATAGATGATGTTGTGGTCAAATCGGATGCTAAGAAAGAGCCACCTAGCCGATTTGAGAGTTGCTTTCGAAAGAATGCGCTAGTATGTCTTAAAAATGAACCCACTCAAGTGTGCTTTTGGCGTGTTGGAGAGCAAGTTCTTGGGATTCATGATCCATGAAAGAGGCATTGAAATATATCCTAAGAGGCTTGAGAAAATTAGAGGATGTGTAGCGCCGACATGTATGAGAGATGTGCAGAAACTGCTAGAAAAGGTTAATTATTTGTGACGCTTTATATCTAACTTGTCTGGCAAAATTGATGCTTTTGTCCCGATACTCCAGCTAAAAAATGAAGCTGAGTTCACTTGGGGGGCAAGTCAGCAACACGCCTTTGAGAAAATCAAAGAGTGCTTATCAACGCCGCTGGTAGTAAGGGTGCCGAAGACCGAGATTCCATTTCGTCTTTATATCGTCGCGGAGGATAGTGTGATTAGAGCCGTGTTGACTCAAGACATTGAAGGAAAGGAGTACATTATCACCTTCTTGAGTCATCGACTTATGGATGCCGAGATAAGGTACGTGTTTGTGGAGCGTTTGTGTTTATCACTTTATTATGCATGCACCAAATTGCGTCACTATCTTCTCCCTAGCACATGTGTTGTCACTTGCCAAACGGATGTCATATAATACATGTTGCAAAAGATGATTCTAAGTGGTAGAATCCACAAGTGGGCATATGCGTTGATTGAATACGATTTGTCTTATGAACCATTGAGAGCTATGAAAGGCCAAATCGTTGCTAACTTTATAGTGGATCACCATGTAGAGGCCAATTGGAGCAACGAAGTCGCTTTAATTGAGGTATTACCATGGAAACTTTATTTTGATGGTTCGGCTTGCAAAAATGTCCAAGGTGTTGGAGTGGTGCTCGTATCACCAAGTGGTATGCACTTTGAGACCTCGGCCCGTCTAGATTTTCATTCAACTAATAATCAAGCCGAATATGAAGCCCTATTGCTAGGTCTTGAGTTGTTAAACTCCATGGGTGTGAAATATGTCCGTGCATATGGTGATTCTTTATTTGTGGTGCAACAAGTAGCTAAACTTGCTCAATGTTTTAATGGTCTGTTAAATAGCTATTTGGACAAGTGTCTAGACATAATCGCAACCTTTGATGATTTCGAAATTGCTCATGTGTCTAGAGAAGCCAATTTAATTGTGAATGACTTGGCTCAGCAAGCATCAGGCTATCAAAATAGGAGAGGTAGATTATGTACACAAGGAAAGCCGATGCTTGGGGATAACGTGTCACCCGAAAGTAACATTGTCGGTCTGACCGACTGTGCGAGCACGGTCAGACCGCCCATGCAATCACAGTCTGACCGGCCATGTCAGGTCGGTCGGACCGACTCATGCCAGATGTCCGGCAATAGACGGTTGAACCGGGCCAACGTGGCTAGTCCGACCGTCTGTTGTCAGGATGGTTTAGCACTCGGGGGCAGGTCCAAATGGAAAATTTAGAGGCCAATTCTAGTGGGAATTTGGCCATTGCTCCTTTGATCAATAAGGACAATTGGAGGATCCCAATCGTTCAATATTTCAGAAATCCGAGCCAAAAGGTTGATTGGAAGGTTCGGCGACAAGCGTTCAAATTTATTTTGCTTGACGATGTGCTGTATCGCCGTACTATTGATGTAGTACTTTTGAAGTATTTGGACTCCGATCAAGCTAGATTTGTTGTAGGTGAAGTCCATGAATGGCTTTGCGGTACTCATCAGTCGGCCCCGAAAATGAGTTGGATGCTCAAAAGGGTGGGGTTTTATTGGCCGACTATGACTAGGACTGTTTTAAATACTATAGAGGGTGTGAAGCTTGTCAAAAGTTTGGTAATATTCAGTTAGCACCTGCATCGATGCTTAATCCTATTATCAAACCATGACCGTTCCGAGGTTGGAGCTTAGACTTCATCGGCCAAATTCATCCTCCATCTTCAAAAGGGTATCGGTTCGTGTTGATGTCAACGCATTACTTTACCAAGTGGACCGAGGTCGTGCCGCTCAAGAACATGACTCACAACGAGGTAATTGATTTCATCTTGAAACACATAATACACAGATTCGGCATTCCCCAAACTCTCACTACAGACCAAGGTACTTCGTTTGTTGCTAAAGAAGTGAGGGACTTTGACGAATACTATGGGATCAAATTGGTAAACTCTTCCCCGTATTATGCTCAGGCCAATGGTTAGGCCAAGTCTAGTAACAAAACTGTGATTAAACTAATCAAGAAGAAGATTGAAGAGTTTCCAAAGAGGTGGCATGAGGTGCTTTCCGAAGCTTTATGGGCTAGTAGAGTTGCAAGGCTGTAACACCCCAGAAATTAAAAAGGATTAAAATAAAAGAAAAATATTATTTAAATCATTTCTGGATTTATTATTAAAGGAAAAATCACAAAAGAACTCAAATAAAGCCAAACAGGGAGAAATACTCAAAATCTGGACTTGAAAATTTTATGAGATGAACTAGAGACCAAAATATAATTTTAGGAATTTTTACAAATTTTTATTAACAGTGGTTCAACCCTTAAACAAATAAATGAATTACTGGAATTATTTTAAATCAGAAAACCATTTTAATCCTTAATGGGCCTCAACCTCGAATTCGCCCAGAGCCCGGCCCAATCCAGCATTGAGCCACTGACGAGTGGGACCCGCCTGTCGGCGCGTTCCCCCGCCTCACTCTCCCGCCCACGCCCGCCTGGCCCCACGTGTCTGCCTCCTCGCGCTCGCCTTCACTCACTGACCGCTCGGCCCCGCCTGTCGGCCCCTTTCCTTTCCCGTTCGCCCACTGACAGGTGGAGCCCACCTGTCAGGTCCTTCGTCTCCGATGGAAGGGGATCGCCCCCTTCCTTTCTCCCGGCGATCTCCTTCTGTTTCCTCGCCGCCGGCCGCCGGATCGCCCTGGATCGCCCCGGATCGCCTCCCTCGCATACCGCCGCCCCCTTTCCATTCATGACGACGCATCTTCGCGCATAAGGAAGCGTACCCGAGGAGAATGGAACCCTCGCCGGAATTGGAAGGAGCCCTCTCGGTTTCCTCCGATAACCCTACCATATCCACCGCCGGCGACCCCTATAAAAGCCCCTCCTTTCTCCGCGTTCAGCCCACACCGCCAAAACCCGAGCTCGAGTGAACCAGAGCGCTCCCTCGTCGTTTTCGGGTTTCCCCTCTGCTCCACCTCCGGCAAGCGATCGCCGTCGATCCCGACCCCCTCCGCCCTAGCCACCGCCACCGGAGTGATCGTCGACCACCGCCCGTCCTCGGCCACCCCTCCGTTGGCCGTAGACACCGCCGGATCGCCGTCGCCGACGAGCACCCGAAAGCCCTACTTCGTCTACCCTCGCCGCCGGCCGCCGTCCGTCGCCCTCCGTCGCCGCCAGAGGTACCATCGTGATCGCCATCCTCTCCTCTTTCCATTTTCGCCAAGAGTTAGACCCCTAGGCCCTCGCCGTCGCCGCCGTGGCCGCACCCGAGCCCGCCGTCGCCGGAGACGAAGGGTAAACTATCCTCGTCACCGCGTGCCGTGCCGGAATCCCTCCGAGCCGCACGATCCCGAGCGAACGGTCCAGATTAGATCCAATGGGGATCTAATCTGAGCCCTCAGATCCGGTCAAACCGGTATCTTTTAATCTGGGCCGTCAATCTCTATTTAAAAGTTTGACTTAATCCGGTGCGTCCACGTATACCCCTTCGCCACGTTTTAATCTGGACCGTTCAATCTCATTAAAACCCCCCGCCTCGCATCTGGCCGCTGGATCCAGATCCAACGGTCCAGATCCGATCGGTCCACGCGCATAGCCACGGGTTCACGGTGAACCTGGTTCACCGTGGACCAGGGACTGTTTTTCAGTTTAAATAAAATCCAGAAAATAGTTTAAACTTCAAAAATTCATATCTTGCTCATTTTAACTCCAAATTTCACCATTCAAATTTTGTTAAATCCAGAATAATATTCTCTACACATTAATGCCATAAAAACAGTATGTTACTGTTACCCAAAATATTCTTAATAAATAAATAAATAAAAACCCCTTAGGATTAAAATTAATAATACAGAAAATAAATTAGGAAAAATCCTAAAAAGATAAACCTTACTGTTTTATACAAAACCCCAGAATATTAAAATATTACTTCACATAAAAGCACCCACAAATATGTATGTTGATTATTTGGTGGATTTTATCTGTTTATTGAATGAATTGTTTACTTTTTCGTATCAAAGAAGACTACGAGTTCGTCGAGGAGCAGGAGTTCTATCCCGAGGTTCCTCCATCCCCCTTTGCTGATCAAGGCAAGTCATCGACCACCTCTGTGGAAACAGTTGATCATCATTGAGCCCATGTTTTAATAAATTATTTCTATAACTCATAGGTTAATATTGCATTAGTCCAATATCAAGCCCTACACTTATATTTATTAGATCCCCGTCCTTGTGTGCAACCCAAGCCATGCTTATTGAGCCTTAACTCCTTGTCACTCTACTATAAAAATATTAGCTAGTGCCCAATGTACCGGCACAACTGCTATAGGTTAAAAAGAACGAGTCGTAGATAGCTGGATTCTGTATATGAATTTCCCTGTTATTCTCGTCTCTGGACTCTGTTGGAGTTGGCTAGGTTATAAGTATGGTGGGTTCCGGGTGCAAGCTCGGGCACTGGTTTGTCGCACCCGGGGCACTATAAGGACCGGTCTGCGGGATCTGTTGCAAAGCACTTCCGTACCAACCACAAGTCTAATGGGTAAGTCCTAACCGGAAGTATGGAATACTCCGGCTCGATGCACCATAGTGGAGGGGGCAAGGGGCTAGCCTGCGGGCGACTTGTACCGACGAGGCTCAAGGGGGGGTATGGTGGGGCTCCGATGCGTCGGGACACCATATGAAACCCATAAGAGGGTGCTATTGAGTCGGGGAGGACTATATGGAAGGTTTTGGCACGAGTTCCCGTGTGATGGGTCATCTCGTTACACTTCGGTGTAGGTGATGAGTGCGTGCCTTGTGGGTACAGTGGTACATCTCTGATCAGAGTAATTAAATCTTTTCGAAAAGCCGAGCCCACGGTCAAGGGCGGGTTGTGTGACTACTCGTAGTTAGTTTACAAATGTATGAATGGTCGAGTTATTCATGGCACGTAAGGACTGTTGAGCGAGGTGGGGCTGACTGTACCCCTCGAGTTAGAAGATGATGATGCACACACACATGTTTACTTTTCCGTACTAATAAATTGCTCACATTTAAAGCTTTACAATTATGCTGCTTCCGCAAAACTAGCCACTATCTCCCTTGTTATTACCCTGCATTATATTTGCATTCGGTGGCTTGCTGAGTACATCTGTACTCACCCCGTTGACTTACACCATCAGAGCCAGTCTACTACGAGGAGGATGAAGGTCTGGAGTAGCGACCCAGTCAAGGCGAGACTGGAAGGAGGCGTTCATCTAGGACCCTTATTTTATTAGTTTCTCTTCATCTTTATTCACTTTTGTATTAATGCGGTCTACGAACCGTGAATGATTGCCCGTATTGTACGTGGTCGCAGGATGAACGTCTTGTTTTATTGATTTTCTATGGAATTTCAATAAAGTCCTGATTTATTAAATCGGGGCGCGACAAAGGCACAGTGCCATTGAAGTCAGTCCATATGAGTTGGTATATGGACAAGAAGTCGTTCTACTGATAGAGGTGGATCTTGGCTCACTTAGATTTCTTAAGCAAGATGGCTTATTGATCAACGAATATGAGACACTTCTAAAGGATAATTTAGAAGAAGTGACTGATGAGAGGTTGAAGGCTCTAGAGGCAATAGAGAAAGATAAAAGAAGAGTAGCTAGAGCCTACAACAAGAAGGTCAAAGCAAAATCATTTCAAATCAACGACTTGGTGTGGAAGACGATTTTACTATTAGGCACTAAGAGCTCAAAATTTTCTAAATGGTATCCTAGTTGGGAAGGACCTTTTAAGGTAGTCGAAATTGCTCCAGGCAATGCATATGTCCTAGAGTCTTTACAAAGAGAGCGATTTCGAAGGGCTTTGAATGGTAGATATTTGAAAAAGTACTTCCCAAGTGTGTGGCAAAACCCTTAAAGTGTCAAAAGGCCGATATGGAAAGTATCGCCCGAAACCCGTCATGCTTTTAGCTCACTAAGTTTGCTAAAAGGCAAGGGGCATGTGTTTATAGCAAAAAATGGCATTAATGGTCAAATTAGGCAAAATACTGAAAAATGGTACTTTTGACCGAAAATATGTCAAACCTCGCACAGGCCGGTCAGACCGACTGTAGTAGGCTGGTCCAACCGGCCATGTAGGCCTGGTCGGACTGGCCCCATCAGCTCGGTCAGACCGGTCAGGGGTTCAGAATATGAATCCGAAGTGGATTCGAGCTATTTTTATCCAAATCTTATCTCAATCGAATTTTGGTTGAACCCTACTGTATTTTTTGCCAGGGATCACCAGCCCACCCCCTATAAATACTAGGGGCAAGGCCGATTCAAGGGCTCTCTCCAATCTAAAAAATCCAAAGCCCATGCTTTGAATCACATTTACTTTTCTTTGCTTTCCGCATCTTCGTGGGTTTTCTTGAAAGCCCTCCGTCTGCCACGTCCGTAATCACGGTAACCCTTGTTGGTTCACTTGTTAACATCACGTTAATCCACATAACGGATTGCTATCCCTTTTATCGGTTTTTATCGCCATATTTGGTAATTCAGCCCCTTGGCCAAATTGTATTTGATCTTTGGGTGTTTTTGCAGATCAATTGCCTTCCTAAACATCTCTGCAAAGTTTGGAGGCAATTGAAGATTGTTTGCTAGGACTCCCGAAGTTGGGTAGATCTGATCTGTTACTTCGGTCCGACCGGTGTTGAGACCCCGGTCTGGCCGGACCTCGTCACGCCGTTGTTGGCAACAACTGGTCAGACCGATGGCACTCCACCGGTCTGACCGGGGGCCTCCGCACCACTCTGCCGGAGCCTACGCGCTGAAGCCTACCTCGTCGGTCCGATCGAAGAAGCCTCACCGGTCAGACCGCCAGAGACATACTTCGCATCAACCTTTGGGACATCGCCCGAAGCCCTTTCGCAGCCCCCCAGTCCGACCGAGGTTGTACCTCTGGTCTGACCGGGCCTAAGGCCGAAGGTGCCCTAGGGACCCTTCAAGCCAATCTCTGCTGTAACTCCGAATCAGCCTCCGAATTGGCCGATTCCAGGTATTTTGATCATTTATTTACGTTTACATTATTACTAACACTTTTGGCCAATTGGATTAAAATATTAATTATTTGTCTGATTGTCTGGCGATTCCAAATCTCTTATCACTATTAAGGGTAGTCGGAACGCGGTGTCGGTATTGTTGCGATACTTTTGGACGTCGAACCGGCCCATGTGCGGGGGCACATTTCTGCGTCAATAGGGATAAGGATGATACTTCCCATATCAGCCTCTCGACATTTTTCAAGTTGTTTGCCACACACTTGGGAAATACTTTTTCAAGTACATGCCATTCAAAGCTCTTCGAAACCGCTCTCCTTGTAAAGATTCTAACACATATGCATTACCCAGAGCGATTTCGGCTATTTTGAAAGGGCCTTCCCAACTAGGTGACCACTTACCGAATTTGGGGCTCTTAGTGCCTAAGGGCAAAATCGTCTTCCAAACCAAGTCACCTACCTGAAACGATTTTGGTTTAACCTTCTTATTGTAGGTTTTAGCTACTCTCCTCTTGTCTATTTCTATAGCTTCTAAAGCCATTAGCCTCTTATCAGTCACTTCTTCTAGGTTATCCTTCAAAAGAGGCTCATATTCATCGATCGATAAGCCATCTTGCTTTAGAACTCATAAAGAGCCAAGATCTACTTCTACAGGTAGAACGACCTCTTGCCCATATACTAACTCATATGGACTAAATTTGGTAGCACTGTGCTTTGCAATTCTACAAGCCCATAGTGCCTCGGAAAGCACTTCATGCCACCTCTTAGGTAATTCTTCAATTTTCCTCTTAATGAGCTTAATCACAGTTTTATTACTAGACTCGACCTGACCATTGGCCTGATCATAGTACAGTGAAGAGTTTACCAACTTAATACCATAAAGTTCGGCAAAGTCTCTCACTTCTTTGGAAATAAATGTACTACCCTGATCTGTAGTGAGAGTCTGGGGAATATCAAATCTATGTATAATGTGCTTCAAAATAAAATCAAGTACCTCGTTGCGAGTTATATTCTTGAGTGGCACGGCTTCGTTGCATTTGGTGAAGTAGTCTGTTGCCATCAACACGAACCGATGCCCTTTTAAAGAAGGAGGATGGATCTGGCTGATGAAGTATAAACCCCAACCTCGGAATGGCCATGGCTTGATAATAGGGTTAAGCAATGAAGCAAGAGCTAGCTGAATGTTTACAAACTTCTGGCACGCTTCACACCCTCTATAATATCTAAAACAATCCTCAGTCATAGTCGGCCAATAAAAACCTGCTCTTTTGAGCATCCAACTCATTTTCTGGCCCGACTCATGAGTGCCACAAAGTCCTTCATGGACTTCTCCCGTAGCTACCTAGGATTGTTCATTGTCCAAACATCTTAAAAGTACTCCATCAATAGTCCGGCGATACAATATATCATCTAGCAACACAAACTTAAGCGCTTGTTGCCAAACTTTCTAGTCAACTCTTTGATTAGGATTTCTCAAATATTGGACGATTGGGATTCTCCAATCGCCCTTATGGGCATCCAGAAGGTTTACTAACTCTTTTCCTAGGGTGATGTCCATACTACTAACCTTAGAGTGCCCCCCGGGCCCTTCCCATTTCTGCCGAAGGATGACTAGGTCGGTCGTGCGGAGACAATCAGGTTGAAGCCTTCCGCCGGAGGGTTCTGGTTCCCGAAGGCTTCAGCTGTCTAGCGGGCTTCGGTGTAGGGGCTCTGGCATGCAAGGTCCCTCGGCGGATGGGGTGTTCCAGCACGAGGGCTCCGACACATGACACCCTTCGGTGGATGGAGGGGTCCGACCCATAGGGTTCGGCAGACCTCACGCCTACCTGAAGCTTCTGGCTTTGGCAGTAAGACCAAACATTGGCTTCTCTTGTACAGAAAATTTTCCTCTCCTGACTTGATAGCCAGATGCTTGCTGAGCCAAATCATTTGCAATTGAATTGGCTTCTCTTGACACGTGAGAGATTTCAAAGTCGTCAAAAGTAGCGATTATGTCTAAAAATTTATCCAAGTAACTATTTAGCAAGCCATTAAAACATTGAGCACTCTTAGATACTTGTTGCACTACTAACAAAGAATCACCATATGCGTGGACATGTTTAGCACCTATAGATTCTAGCAGTTCAAGTCTTAGTAAAAAGGCTTCATATTCAGCTTGGTTATTAGTAGAGGGAAATTCTAAACGGGCTGAGGTTTCAAAGTGTGAACCATTAGGAGTTGTGAGGATGACCCCGATACCTTGGCCTTTCTTACAATCTGGACCATCAAAATAAAGTTTCCATGGCACTACCTCAATTAGAGCAACATTGTCACTCCAACTAACATCTATGTGGTGATCAACTATAAAATTAGCGACAATTTGGCCTGTCATAGATCTTAGAGGTTCATAGGCCAAATCATACTCAATCAAAGCATACGCCCACTTTCTGATTCTTCCACTTATAATCAGCTTTTGCAACATGTGTCTTATAACATCGGTTTGGCAAGCGACAATACATTTAGTAGGCAGAAGATAGTGACATAATTTGGCACATGCGTAGTAAAGTGATAAACATAAGCGCTCCACAAACACGTACCTGGTTTCGGTGTCCAGTAGGCGGCGGCTCAAGAACGCTTAATCTTCTCAAAAGCGCTTTGCTGACTTGCCCCCCAAGTGAACTAAGCTTCATACTTTAGCCAGAGTATAGGGACAAAGGCATCAATCTTTCTAGACAAGTTAGATATAAAGCGACGCAAATAATTCATCTTGCCTAGCAACTTCTGCACATCATTCTGGCATGTCAGCGCTGCAAAGTTTCTAATCTTCTCAAGCCTCTTAGGATCAATTTCTATACCTCTTTCATGAATCACGAATCCTAAGAACTTGCCCACCGACATGCCAAAAGCACATTTGAGTGGGTTCATTTTTAAGTCATACTGTCGCATCCTATCAAAAGCAACTTTCAAATATGCTAAATGGTTTCCCATAGCGTCTGATTTGACTACAACATCGTCTATGTAAACTTCCAACATGACTCCTAACAAGTCATGAAAGATCAAGTTCATAGCACGCTGATATGTAGCGCCAGAATTCTTTAAACCAAAAGTCATAATGACCCACTCGAACAAGCCAAAAAATCAGGGCATTGAAAGTCTATCTTGTAGACGTCCTCTTCGGCCATAAAGATTTGATTATAACTAGCGTTGCCATCAAGAAAACTTAGTACCTTGTATCCTGAAGCATCGTTGATTAGCATGTCGGCTATTGGCATTGGATACTCATCCTTCGGAGTGGCCTTGTTCAGATCCCTGAAATCAATACAAACTCGTATCTTGCCACTCCCCTTCTTTTCTATAGGCACAATGTTAGCGACCCATTCAGCATACCTGCATGGCCTAATAAACTTAGCCTTGAGTAATCGCTCCACTTCTTCTTTAACTCAGTAATAAATGGCCGAATTAAAGCGACGAGGAGGCTGCTTATAAGTCCTAAATTCGGATTTGATAGGTAGCCAATGCTCTACGAGCTCGCGGCTTATTCCAGGCATCTCGCTATATTCCCATGCGAAACAATCGACGTACGACCAAAGCAGCTTTTTTACTTCGGCCTTCTCATCAGCCTATAAATGTTGGTTTACAAAAGTTGGCCTTGGGATGCTACCATTGCCTATGTCAATCTCTTCTAAAGGATCGGCCGACGCATAACCTTGTCCTAATTTATCTACTTCTCTAAAGTCTTCGATGGCCTCAGCAATACCGTCCTTAGGCTACCGATATTGCTCTACACGAGACTTCACCCAATCTAGATTACTTTTGCTAGACATGACTACTGATTTAGAAATAGTCGTGCTACATCAGCCGGCTTTACAGACACTAGTACGAAATGTCCTCCAGACACGATAACAAAGTCATAATCCGAAAGATCCCTACCTGATAGACATTCTACCTCTATTGTGGATGGTGTCAATGGATACATCGGCCAATGCTACCTAGGCCGAAGTATCTGCGGGTATGACCTCTACCTCATCGTCGTCCCACTGAATTAGGCATTGGTGCAAAGTAGAAGGAATGCAGCAGTTAGCGTGAATCCAATCACACCCGAGCAGCACACTATAGTTACTTTGCACGTCGACGATGAAGAATGTTGTTGGCAATGTCTTGTTGCCTACTATCAACTCCATGGAGAGCACGCCTTTGGCCTTAGAACTCTCGCCATTGAAACCGTTGAGCATTAAGTTAGTTTTCTTCAGGTCCTCCTCGTCCTTGCCAAGTTTCTTCAATAGTGAGCAAGGCATTAGGTTAACAGTGGCGCCACCATCAACAAGTATCCTAGAGATCGAATTTCCATCAATGTGACCCCTGACGTAGAGAGGCTTTAGATGGCGAGCCGTATCCTCGGGTTTTTCAAAAATAGCATTGTGTGGGCCGAGGTTCAACTGAGCGACCTCGGCCTAATCCTGTGGTAGGGCGAACTCGACGGGCAGCATGAAGACGTTGATGTCCATCGCCTGAGGTGCGGGTCCCTCGGAGACGGGCGAGTCGTCATCGTCACTTGGACTAGGAACCATGTTGGTTCTCTCCACCGGCTTGATCCTCCATACCTATCTCATCGTTGGCCGGGGGCGGATTTCCTCAAAGATGGCATCTCGCTCATCCTCGGCTTTCTTCTCACGCATCTCATGTGCCCGTAGGCATTGCAGACGACTTTTCTGTGATTTGGACATACTTGGAGGTGCCCAAGATGGATGTGGCTTGGTACCAGGTGTCACCACCTTGTTATTGTTAGTTTTGGCCAAGGGGTACTACCCAGCTCGGCCTCACATATTTCATAATCGGAGGGGCCTTCACTACGGACCCTGCCAATCGGACCGACCTCATTTGGCCTATCGGACCAGGCTCCGGTGCTGGCTTCAGCTAGAGTGGGGGACTTACCTCTGTTAGGCTTCGGCGAAGGGGCCTTTGGGATTGGGACTTCCTGAGACCCTATTCTGACTATGATAGCTTCAGACTCCCTGTGCTTTGTCTCTTCACCTTCATCTCCCTTGGCTTCATCCTGTGCGAGTCGATTCAAATGTACTACGGGCAGCCTGTGGACGATGCCCCCTCCACTGCATTTGTTTGTCCCTACCAGTTATAATACTTAGAAGGAAAACAAGGGACAATATTATGTTGCAGAGGGTGCTCTGATTGTGATACGTATGGAGCCCATGAGGTCCCTACCCAATTGTATGGCGGGGGCATCGGTGGCTCCAACGGCTTCACCCATAGTGAGCCGAACCCATTACCTGGAGAGGGGTTCGGCCAGGTCAACAATATCTCAGACCATATCAGTGAGGGGTCCTACCATGCTGGAGGTACGTTCGGCCAGTGCAGGCCGAAGCCTCCCGCCGGAGGGTTCATCTAGAGCGGAGCTGGGTTCGGCCATTGGGGTCTGAACTCGATCTGTGTGGAGCTCGACCATTCGGGTCCGAGGCCACTATACGGAGGGTTCGACCACTGGGGTCCAAAGCCACCATAGGGGGTGTTAGGCCACTGTAGCCCAAAGTCATCATGCGGAGGGTAAGGCCACTGTGGTCCGAAGCCATCATGCGGAGGGTTCGGCCACTATGGTCTAAAGCCACCCTCTGACTACTTTGGCCCCTTCAGTTGACTTAGCCTTTCTGCATGGGGGCCTATTTCCTTAGCTTTTCTTTGGTGTTTGTTTAACAACATCTGATATGTCACCTTCGGCTTCTTGCGAGCCCTAGCCGAAGGAGGCGTGCTAACATTCCGTTTCCACACTCCTACTTCATGGTTCTTAGGTACGAGCGTGCATGTACGTGATTCTCCAATAACGACCGCTTTTCCCTTAGTTGACTCGGCCTGTTTTGGCCGAATCAACACTCTCTTTTCGTTGAGATCGACGGTGTTTACGGCAAAGGGGTCTTTGTACAGCTTCATCTTTGGGTTGGGGTCTATCTTCAATCGTCCTTCCTCTATGGATGATTGAACCAATCGACGAAAAACATTGCAGTCGTTAGTATAATGTGAATGCGAATCATGACACTTACAGTATGGGTGTTTCTTTAGCTCATCGGCAGATGGAATGACTTGGCCTTTAGGCAACCTGAGAAGCTGGTTCTTCAAGAGGAAATCAAATATTTTATCACACTTAGTTATATCAAACGAGTATTTGACCTCACTAAGCCGATTCTTGGTGGGAGACGGTCGTAACTCGGAGCAAGTAACAGGCTTGCTCTTAGCATTCCAAACCCATTCGGTTGCGTACATGTCGGCCGAATCTTCTTCCTCTTCTGATTCTTCCTCGTCGGAGTGTTCCATGATGTGGACTTCAGCCCTAGGCTTGTCAAAGGTCTTAATGAACTTTTTATCTTTAGCTCGGCCCTCTTGGACTAGATCCTATTGTAAGACTTGGCTAACTTCTAAAAAGTGTTGGTTGTCTAATCTCTCTTTAATTTTAGAATGCAGCCCGCTAAAAGCTAGATCCGCCAAATCCCTTTCCGAAATATTAAGACTAAAACACTGATTTCTGGTATCTCAAAAGCGCTTGATATACTCGGATACGCTCTCACTAGATTTATGTCTAACAGATGTCAAGTGTGAAAGCCTAAGTTCTGTCTCACCTGTGTAAAAGTAGTCGTGGAATTTTTACTCTAATTCAACCCACGTTTGGATAGAGTCCGGCAGGAGCGCCGAAAACCATGTGAAAGCGGTGTTGGATAGTGAGAGAGAAAATAGTCTAAGTTTTAAAGCGTCTGACCCACTAGCTTCTCCACATTGTGCTAAAAACTAACTGACATGCTCTAGTGTGGTTTTTTTGCCCTCACCATCAAACTTGGTGAATTCAGGGACTCTATAGCCGCAGGGGTAAGGTATTGTATCGAAATGATCAAGGTACGGCTTTCGGTAACTCTAGCTCGACCCCTAGGTACGAAACCGGTACACTCCCTAAACAGTGCGTGGATCTATTCCTCAATGTCATCCTAGCCTGTTGCCTGCAACACCTATCATGCGGGGGCGCGACACGCGGTGGTGTGTTGGCGTGTGGCCGCGAGGTTCCTCCTCATGCGCTAGTTCGGGATGTATGACGTGTTCGGGCCTATGTGTTTGTGCATGGGGCGCGGGCAACGTGGAAAAAACTTGCGCCAGTGTAGGCAGAGGCGGCACGTGGTAGGCAGTGCTAGCCTGTCCATAAGCATGGTGACTAGTCTCGGCCATGGATATCAAGGCCGGAGACGGAATGGCTTTGTCGGTAGTACCGTTAGTTCTACTATAAATGTGATTTATCGGAGGTATGCTAGCAATAGGAGCTAGAGGTACGGCCTCGGTAAAGCTGAACCTTCTAAGTGTCGCCTCTACTTGAGAGCTAACTATCGAATATAAACGGTTGGCTAGCGAAGCACTAACGGCTTGATCTACCGATGCGGCTATCTTCTACTCAATCTCTAAAGAAGATAAACGAGGCGATACTGGTGTTACCCGAATCTGAGCGAGGTTGAGGATGTTGACGTCATGCTTGATGAAGCCTGCGCGTGTCTTGATGTAGCTCCCAATCATTTGGTCTTGGAGTGCCTTCATTCTTGCCTCAATCTCTGCTCGGTCTTCTGTGGGAATATCCTCAAGGGTAGGCGTCATGATGTTGCGGTTGTCGATATCCGTGCCTCTCGTGGGATCCATCGGCAATGTAAACGTAGTAGTCGTTGTAGATGTACCGGCGGCCGATGCAGATGTACTCGTCATGTTGGCATAGCCCTCCCCAGCGGAGTCAGCAAAAAGAGTGTTGACATGAAAACATGCTCCCGCACTTGGGTCAGTTCGATGATCCAAAATTGTGCGGATACTTAGGGACAAGCCTAAGCGTAACACAACACCGACACCGCGTTCCGACTACCCTCAATAGTAGTAAGGGGGTGGAGTCGCCAAGTAATCAGATCACACAGAAATAATCCAATTAGCCGAAAAGAAATATATTAAACAGGATAAATGAGCAAGTCGAGCGAAGCTTGACTGATTCGAAGTATACGGCGCGAAGGGTATCGTCGAATGGTGCCTTCGGCATCTGATGCGAAGGGTCCCACCAAAGGGTACCTTCGGCGTTCAGACTGATTTGGCTGAAGGTAGGCTCCAAACAGATCTCGACACAACAATCACCTCCGAACAGCGGTGTTCGGTGCGAAGTCTCTGACATGATAAAATAACTCGAACGCAACGCGCGGGCGTGACTTCATCTAACGTGGGTACGAACGTGGCGAAGCCTGATGCGAAGCGTGCTGGTGCGTGGGACTCGGCCAAACCGACAATAGCGTGATGGTCTGGCACCCATGGTCGAAGCAGTATTTCCACTGAGGGGGGTTCTAGCAGCCTCCGAAACTAGTCTCCTGGCTCCGGACACCTCCGGCGAAGTAGCTCCGAATTCTGCTACTTGTTGCACTAGAGAGCGAAGATAGAAATCTGTTACACAGATTAGCGGATACTTCACAGGCGAGGTAACAAGGCGGTAGCAATCTATTACGTAGATTAACGGATACTTTACAAGTGAAGTAATAAGGATTACCACTATTCCGAAGTGGCCGGCGGAGGGCTTCTAAGCAAACCCACGAAGGTTGCAAAAAAGTAAAGGTACTGTTCAAAGCTAGGGCTTTGTGTTTGATTTGTGTTGGGGTCAATGAACCGGCCTCACTCCTATATTTATAGGGGCTAGTCTTCTAATCTCTAAGATTAATCTGTTAAGATTCGGCCTAATCATGCGTAGGTATAAAATTAACCAGAATTAGACTCAAACTCTATATCTGAAATTCAGCCCGAAGTGGGCCTTCGGCCAAGCCCGCCGAAGCTTGTTCCTTGGGCCGAAGCTTCGGCGAGGCTGGCCTCTGAAGGCCTTCGAGCCGAAGGTAGCAGGCCTGCTGGAAGCTTCCGAAGACCATAGCTCAATGGGCCTTCGGCCCTATAGGGCTTCGGCCCGATCTTGGGCATGTGTATTTTTGGCCCAAATTACCAAAATTGATATTTTGACAATCTTAACCATTTAATGTCATTTTTTGCTATCAACAGCGTGCTTCACTTGACCTCACAGAAGAAACAAGGCTATGAGTTGTCGCCAATCTAATGAATTACCAAGTCTAGACGAAAGCATGGTACGACCCGAAGGTCAAGCTTAACGAACTTAGGCCAGGGCATTTGGTACTCCGAAGTGTAATCGCTCCTTGAAAATTGGGGAACAAATGGGAAGGACTATACATCATACTCCGTTCAAGGCACCCTGGATCTTTCAAGCTAGCTAACTTAGAAGGGGAAGAGTTAAAATATGCATGGCATGTGGAGCACCTTAAACGATATTTCACTTAGGGGCTCCTTGTAATGATCTATAACCCCAATTTTAAATAAATAAAGACTAAGGTCTGAATCATGCACGCCACTCAAAATATATCCTATCCCTGATGGACGCACCAGAGCTTGGACGAGTTGTGGAGGTAAGCATCATTCATAAGTGACCAATAAACATACTTCGAGCCACTGGTTCAGAGCATCCGTAAAAGAGCCAAAGCTGGCCAAATTACCTATGGATTCTGAGCCACAGGCTTGATAGCATCCGTATAGGAGTCCCGCGTGACTATAAAATAGTGGGGTCCGAACCACTAGTTTCGGAGCATCTGTAAAAGAGTCGAAGGTGGCAAAATTACCTATGAATTCTGAGCCACAGGCTTGATAGCATCCATAAAAGAGTCCTACGTGACTATAAAATAGCGGGGTCCAAGCCATTGGTTTTAGAGCATCTGTAAAAGAGCCGAAGGTGGCCAATTTACCTATGGATTCCGAGCCACTGGCTTGATAACATCCACAAAAGAGTCCTCGAGACTATAAACTAACAGGTCTGGAACCCTAGGGTTCTAGGCATCTGTAAAAGAGTCGAAGGTGACCAAAACTACTGGATTCCATGTCATTGGCTTGAAGCATCCGAAAAAGAGTACTAAGCTACCAACTATGGATTCCTAGCCATTAGGTTCGAAGAATCCTACGAGGTCCATAATGACCATTCTTTCGGATTTCGAACCACTAGTTCAAATTATCCATTCATTGCAATTGGGGCTCCGATTGTGTAGACTCGAAAAACTCTATGAAAATTGTCCATGAAGCATAAATAAGTGAAGCCTAAGTAAAGGTGCCAAGCGTTATGCACGACCGACCTCGCTTGATAATCGAAGACGCCCACCCACAAAGAGGGGCTAGGAGGTAAGGCACAATTTAAACACATTTCAACAATTTATATTACTCAATCAATTATATTACATTATGAAAAATTAGTGTATAAACCAAGAAGGAAGTGAATGCCCCTTCGATCCCTAAGGTTAGCTTTGGGGTTCTCCTAACCTCGAGGGCCTACACGACTGGTTCCTAAGCCTAGAGTTTTAGAACTTTTCTTTTAATCTGTTTCCCTCTTTGTGAAGCCTTGAAGTCCTTCTGCTCTTGCTAGAGTTCGGCCCAAGTCCGAAGTCTTTCAGAGCTAGTCTCCGCTGGATCTTTGTTAGACCACTCCTCTTCGGACCAGTCGATGTCCTTTGAAGATGAGGATGTTAGAACAACTTTATCTTTTTCTTCTTCCTTAATAAAATAAAGCACTTCGCTACAAATATCGGGTGTGACCTCTCCGTGACTCCCTCGAGGAATGAAAAATCGAGGACGCCTATGAGGCCTTAAAGCTTTGAAGGTATCCCACTGCTGACAGAGCCCTTCATTGACCTCTAGAACTTCAAGGTCATCATCCAGGGAGTACAACAAATCCTAAAAGCATTCCAAATAAGTCTTTTTCATTCATTAAAAGCAAGGCAAGAATATAAGTTTTTACATGGCAAGGTCCTAAGGAGAGCTAGACCTTAGGGTCCGGAGGAGGTATGCTTGACGAAGGCATTGCCGAAGGCAGCATCCGCGCCTACTTTTGACGATGGGCTTCATCGATCCATGCCTTCAATGTTCTCCTACCTTCAGCTTTCTAGGTTGCCTAGAAAGCTTCCTAGGCTGCGGTGACATCAGGCGAAGGGGTCAACAACCGATCGCTCACAAAGCTGGAAGGAGCTACGCCCACATCTGGCACAACAAAGAGTCAGATGTCCTCGAAGTAGCGAAGAACTCCGAGTGCAGCTACATCTCTAGAGATCTCTCCGTACCGAGTCCCCGAAGTCTTCATGGTCTTCGCCACTACTTGGATCATCTTCAGCCTATGGGCCAAAGGCTCGTTCGCTGACGTGGAAGAAGAAAAAGACGTCCCGAAGTATTCTAAGATGCCTCGAAGGACGTCCATGGTCTTGGACGATGTACTGCTACACTTTGCCCGTTCCACGACCAAAGCCTCTAACGAAGCACGCAAGTCTTCGACCAGAGTGCTGAGCTCAACCGTCATCGTCATGAGCATGGTCTTCTGAGCAAGCAGATGTTGTACCTCATTAGTTGAACGCTGACGCTCTTCCCGAAGCCGTACAACTTCAGCTCTAGAGACTGCCTGCGCCTCTCGAAGCCTTTCAACTTTGGCCTGAAGCACCACCTGTTCAGCTAGAAGCTCTTCATTCGCAGCCTCCAGCATTGCTTTCATGCTCCGCTCCGCACGAACTATCTCCTTCAAGTCTAAAGTCCTACCCTCGGAGTCAGCAAGGCTCTCCTGGAGGGCCGTTACCTTCTCTTTGAGTCGGTTGCATTCACGCTCATTGAAAGTTGCATCCTAACGGGCAAGAACAATGTGTTGCCAAAAAAGCAAGGTGAGTATGGTATGTACTTCAAATAAAAGTAACATGTGCAGGTGTACCGTACCTGATAGGTGGCCCGTTCAAGGGCGGTGCCTAGCTCCGACCATTCGGCCTCGCTAATTATGGAGACCAACTCGGTCTCACTCGCCTCTCGGCTAACTCGAGCCAGGGGCTCCAAGAAGGGCCGAAGCCCTATCCTCCGCTCGAGAAAAGGAGCCAAGAGGGAGAGCCTCGCCAGGGCACTCCGGTCGTCATCTACAGGGGAAGGCCCCGAGCGAAGGGAAGCATCCTCCGAAGCTTCTATATACTGCCCCCATCGGTTGACACCGACGGTGTCAACCCTACTTCGGGAACAGGCATTGGCCAGGACTTTCGTTTTCCCTTCCCAAGGGTCGTCACCCCCTCCGGAGCCTTATCTCGCGCCGGAGCCATCTTCTTCACCGGAGCCATCTCCCGCTCTAGAGCCGCCTCCTTCATTGGAATTGACTCTATTGCCGGAGCATCTGAAAACATGAAGGTATGTACCATTATTTAAATATCAGGTAAAAAATGGAGCCAAGCTTGATTGGTAAAGTTGTACCTCCACCACTCTGCTGCCGAATGAGTAACAGACTACTTGGATGTTCGAACATTTGAGTGAAGTCCTCGTCAGACTCCTCAAGAGATTAGACCGGAGCAGTGGTTGCAGGGATCCCCTCGACCGCTGCAACCACCACGTCATCTGATGCGGGACCCTGTATTTCCAGGGTCCGAACCCCTTCGGCCTCCACTCCGCCTTCATTGTGAACCAGGACCTCCATTTGGCTCGATGGATCGTCTTCGGCATCCGCCTGCCTGAGATCCCCCCTCTTCGTTCAGCGCCACCCTCGTGCCATCTTGGATGAGAGTCCCGGTCCTCGTCCGAGAACCCCCCTCATCATCCCCCGCAAGCAAAGCCTTGAAGACTTCTGCCATCTGCACCTCCACGTCCTAATCGTCCTCGGACCTCTCCGGCGATGAAGCTAGAGACTTCGAAGAAATACGAGCCTTCGGCTTACGGGCAACCTTCTTCATCAGAGTCTTCACCAGGCCGAAGGCCCTAGATTCGGCTTTCCTCTTCCTCGGCACCGGGTCTGCCGTGGACCAATCTGGAAGGGCTGGGGCCTCAACTCCGAGTGCACTCCACACTCGGTTGAACCGCTCCTAGCTCCCAACCAGCTTCACCCTTCGCTCCTTCTCCACGAGTGAAGGAGTCCGAGAACCTTCTCCGCTCCTCAGACTATTTGCTCCGGAGTCAGCGTCATCCGTGGAGCTAAAAGAATAAGGTATCATCTGTTATTTTAATGAAATTAAAATCAATGTCTATGTAAAATAATTTGATGTAGGATATATGGAAAGCTTACCTGTGGAGTTTGAGGGGATTTCCCGAAGTCCCCCCTCCGGGTTCTACTCGAAGATGATAGGCCAGTTGGCCATCAAAGGAGGAATCCGGAGGGCTATGAATTCCTCCGCCAAATCGCACATACTCATGTGTCGACTTATGGCATCCAGCAGTCAGAGGCGTATCTGAATTTATCTTGGGTCCGAATTGATGTCCACCTTCCTCCGGTACAATATTTACTGCGGAGGCTCCACCAAGACGGAGCTCATGCCTACCTCTGCATAAAACCAGTGGAGGATCCAGTCCAAGTACCATCGGTCATTGATGGCCTTCGCTGAGAACTTGTCCTAAAACTTCTCCCGAAGCTAGAAATTTATGCTTCCAAGGACACCACCATCTTCTCTCCGCCAGGTCCGGTATGTGTCTTTGCCTGGCAGGAAGCCTTGTGCAAGGCCATGAAGATTTCCACTCTCCCTACGCACCCTTCGGCTCACAAGGCCCATTCGAATATGGCCAAGCAAGCAACGACGTTCGGGGAAAGCTGAGGGAGCTTCACGTGGAACAAGTAAAACACCTCCGACAAGAAGTCTACAAAGGGGAGCCCGAGCCCAGCTTCGAAAACCACAACTTTGCCCGCTTGCAGTACTAGAATGACGTCCTTCCTAGGGGCTCGCACCTTCACTTCGGGCCCCAGCCTCCCAGAAACTGCTTCGACTATGGACTCCTATGTGCAGGTCGATGCCCCCAAGCAGTATGACTGATCCATGTACTTGGTGGAGGCCGGTCGAAGATCCCGAGGACCAGCGGGCCGAGGGTTCTCTAAGGTTCCTACCGCCACCGCTGCTGCCATGGCCTGCTGCTAAGCCAATGTCGAGGCTGGCACAAGCACCCTAGAACTGGTTCTCGCCATCGATGGATATTGAAAGGGCTGAGAATGGAAACAGGAGACAACGTTTTAGCCTCAAATCCACTGTTCTCCCCCTTTTTTAGCCTGTGAGGTCCCTTGTGCCATACGTTACGAGACAACGTTTGGATTGCTTCGTTTCGGTTTCAACGCCGTTATGATATGCGGGGCCATCACAGTGAAGACTTAAAACTGTTGTTTGATTGTGCAACTGTTAGGCTCCTTAGAGAGTAACGGCTCTTAATTGGGTCTAACGTCTCTAAGAGCTAACAACAATTTTGGGTTCGGAGAGCTTTCAATTCCAATGCTGCCCTCCGAACGCCTCCGACCAAACCTTGGGTCCGGAGAGTTCTCATTTCCGAAGGAATTACTTCATCCTCAGCATTGTTCAAAATCTCTGCATCAACACTATCTGAAGATATAAAGAAGTTAGAAGTCCTGATCTCCGGAGGTCCTAACAGCTATCAGGGCTCCGCTACCTCCGGAGCATTTCGAGGCGGAGGTTCCCATTGAGGCTTCGACATGGTAAAGAATCTCGAAGCATATTCACCCAAAGGGGCACTACCAACAAGGATGGAACAATTACTTTCTTATTGTTGGCTCAGTCTTTTACCCTTTTAACCATACGAAGAATATTAGAGGGTAAAGAGGTCTTTTCCCAATGTATCTTGTCTATAAATACCCCTCTTCGTTATGTAAGGTGTATCGAATATTCAGGTATTCAATACATACTTCGAATTGTCTCGAGCTATTATCCTATTCGGAGACTTGGAACAGTCCTTAGTAAACACTTCGCAAACACTTCGTTTGTCAACCCTTCGAATTTATAGAAACTTGTTAGCGTAATCCTTTACGCCAACACTGACAATGTTAAATTTTAACATACATCAAATTAATAAGGATCAGTTATTTTTATACGTCTAACCACCACGATTAAAATAAGTCGACATCTTGTCTACTAAGAAGTAATATATCACTATAATATAACAGCCACTATTAAAGAACATTAACGTCTTATCTCCTAAGAAGTAATAGATCACCACGATCTAACGGCCATAATTAAAAAACGTTGATGTCTTATCTCCTATAAGTGGTATTAGGTCAACTTATTTTTTAAAAAACCAATAGTTAATATTAAGTTTATATCTTACCTCTTCAAGAAGTAAAAGATATATGATAAAAGGGCTATATATGTCAGATGTTTAACCATTTAAATATTGTAGACTTGCCTTCGCTAATACTGATTATTTTTTATTTTGAGGATGTAGGGTTAAATAACGATATTTTTATATGATAAAATTATATAGTTTAAAAGTTGTATAATTGGATTCACAATGCACTTCCTAAGTTATTTTTTAAAATATTGTTTTGAAATTAATGGTCAAAGTGTACGTATCTACTCTTAGTTAAAACTATTCGCAAACAGATGAAGCATATTTTTTCTAATGCAAATTGATAAATATTTTAAGAAAGCCAGCAGAAAGATTATGCATGTGTGAAAAGGAAATCTCAATAAAAAACGAAATGGCATGAAAAAACTAAAGACTTGGTTATGCAAGTTGAGCTCTTGTCGTCGACAGAGAACTTCCGTTTTTTCGTCAAGACAAGTTGGATTTGCTTGGTTTGATGGGAATTTATGTCGATATTTACTTAATAGATTTTCCATGAATCTTAATATTTATTTTCTTGTCAGTTTGTTGCCATTTTGTTTATCAATACCAATACTAATTTAGTATGCCAATTTGCGATATTCATGTGGGGCGAAATTTGTAGTGTTTGTGGGGCCAAATATTTATTTGCACAAAAATTGCAATGTTTAAAAACTCCTGACAGTTGTATGTACTTTATAACTGGAAAATCTTTCAAACGATCTGATCATTATGAAATTTAATAGCTATATAATCTAGAAGCTAGGAAAGAATAGTTTCTTCAAATTTTGACCAGTTGCTAAATAGAATCTCAAACTCTCCAAACAATCACCAAATTTATCTCCATATTCAATTTAAGGTTACTATACTAAGAGCAAGGTGACATCACCCGATGCAAAACACTAAACCACCACTAATTTTCTGATTTAGAGGAGACATCGCTGATCGTTAATTAATCCATGTGATTCCCCCACTGCCATGTAGGCCCAATTTTCGTCGTCTTTCTCCTCTCCGTCGTCTCCCTGACTCCCTCCTCCCTCGATCCCTCCCACTCGCGAGCTAGATCGACGGGACCATCTTGTCGGATTAGTTGCCAGTGGATTATCAAATCCCAATCTTTTGGCAGTCATCGGCCGCCGTCGCTGTCGCCGACGCCACTGCCTGCGTGGCATGCTAATCCTTTCAGCAAAATTTATTCGCCTCAAGAATCAACGAGATCGCCCCCCGTTGATATCCAATTGGGTTTCTTGCATTGCATCGGCCGGCAGGGTAGGCGGCGATGTCCGGCGGTAGCATGAAGAAACAGGACGCAACGCTGGACGCTGACGAGCTCGGGGAGAGTCTGCTTCTGCCTGCGGCGGCGGTGTCGAGGAGGGACGGAGACGGCGGCGGCAGTGGCGGCGGTAGGAAGTGGAAGAAGACGTACCTTGACGTGCTCGGCGTCTGCTGCACTGCTGAGGTCGCGCTCGTGGAGCGGCTGCTGGCGCCGGTCGCCGGAGTCCGGACGGTGTCCGTCGTCGTCGCGTCCCGCACCGTCGTCGTCGATCACGACTCCGCCGTCGCCTCCGAGTCCCTCATCGGTAAGCCACCACCATCTTCGTTCCTCGCCGCGATTAATCCTACACAAATCCTCGCACAAAATTCTCACGGGATCAGGTCAACGTCATCTTCGCCTGAGCCAGTGGAGGCTCTGAACAAGGCCGGCCTGGAGGCGTCGGTGCGCGCCTACGGCAGCAGCGGCGTCATCAGCCGGTGGCCAAGCATGTACATCGTCGCCTCCGGCATCCTCCTCATGGCGTCCTTCCTCAAGTGGCTCGTCCCTCCCATGCAGTACCTGGCCCTGGCAGCGGCCTGTGCCGGCGCGCCGCCGATGCTGCGCCGGGGGTTCGCTGCGGCCAGCAGGCTCTCCCTTGACATCAACGTCCTCATGCTCATCGCCGTCACCGGCGCCGTCGCTCTCGGGGACTACATGGAGGCAGGCGCCATCGTCTTCCTCTTCACCACCGCAGAATGGCTCGAGACACTGGCTTGCACCAAGGTACTGCGTCGTCGTCGTCGTCTTTAAACAGTACTCCATTGCTATGTTTGCACGCGCAGCTTGTTCTGCCAAAGCCAAACACGTCGCGACTCGCGAGCACTGCAGGCGAGCGCCGGGATGTCGTCGCTGATGGGCATGCTCCCGGCCAAGGTGGTTCTGGCGGGGACGGGCGAGGTCGTCAGCTTACGCGACGTCCACGTGGGCGCTGTCGTCGCTGTCAGGGCCGGCGAGATCGTCCCGGTCGATGGCGTGGTGGTCGACGGACAGAGCGAGGTTGACGAGAGCAGCCTCACCGGCGAGACCTTCCCGGTGCCGAAGCAGCTGCACTCCGAGGTCTGGGCTGGCACCCTCAACACGGACGGTAAGTACAACCTCACTCACACTCTCACTTTCAGAATCCACGCAACTTGAAACGTCTCTGTTAAAGCACAGTAAAATTGTGCTAAATAATATGTTCTGATGCATGAACCAGCTAAATTCTGCTAAATTTCTGCAGAATTCAGAAATTTCGAATGAAATTTTCAGTCAAAGTTTGCAAATTGGAACAGTTTTTAGCTAACTTAAAACGAATTCGAAATTTTCAACCTGAGATACCAACTAGGAATGCTGAAATTCCTGAAATCACGAGCCGAAATACGGAACCCCTTCAAACCCCTTCAGGGCCTGTTTGGGAACCCCAAATCCCGGCCCATTCCCTGTGGATGGGCCGGGATTTTAAACTAAAATCCCGGCCCATCCACAGGGAATGGGCTGGGATTTGAAATTCCCAAACAAGCCCTCATTGGTCACGAATCTACAAATGTCCAAACGGTGAACGATGAGATCCAGGTTACGTAGCTGTGAGGACGACGGCTCTCGCGGAGAACTCGACGGTGGCCAAGATGGAGAGGCTGGTGGAGGCGGCGCAGAACAGTAGGTCCAAGACGCAGCGGCTCATCGATTCATGCGCAAAGTACTACACGCCAGGTGAGCAACGGACACGACGAATTTTATCATCTCCATCAGTGGACATGACGAATTTTATCATCTCCTACACGCAAAGTACTACATGAATTCTCAACATCTCCATCATATCAGTGGACATGACGAATTTTATCATCAGGATTGAAAAGAAAACCATTCTTGTAATTTGTGCTTTTGCAGCTGTGGTTGTTCTTGCAGCAGGAGTGGCCCTGCTCCCGGCGTTGTTGTTCAGAGCAGACGAGCTGCAGCAATGGTGGAAGCTGGCCCTGGTACTGCTGGTGAGCGCGTGCCCGTGCGCGCTGGTGCTGTCGACTCCGGTGGCCACCTTCTGCGCCATGCTGCGCGCGGCGAGGATGGGTCTACTCATCAAGGGAGGAGACGTTCTCGAGTCCTTGGGAGAGATCAGGGCAGTGGCATTCGACAAGACCGGCACGATCACCAGTGGGAGGTTCAGCATCCGCGATTTCCATCTGGTTGGGGAAGTTTGAAATCAACCATCTTATTTACTGGTCAGAAAATTTTATTCTTTGTGATGGATTGATTGAATTGAGACTCCAATAGTGAAATTCTTGGCACAAATTATGTATGTTTTTCTTGTTCTTGCAGGGTTTCGAGCATTGAAAGCAAATCAAGCCACCCTATGGCAGCTGCACTCAGGGTTTACTATATCGATATATAAAAAATATCGGAGGTTGGTGATAAACGGGAATATCGGATTTATCGGAATTCTATCGGTGATAGACAAAAAATTTCGGCCAAATTTTAAATTTTTTTATTATTTTACACAGAAATAAACATATATCATTTCTAAATTTTGTAACATCAAAAACTACACTCAATAATTTATAAAAATATGATTTTCTATACATTTTGGTTAATAAATTCATGCGCTCGCAGTTCATTTTGACTTATTTTAATATAAATCCTAGAAATACAATTAATAAATTAAAAATAGTAAACTGAATTCAAATGAATATTTAACGGTTAATTTACTTTCAAACTCATATTATTTATTTTTTAAATCATAATTAATCATTGGAGAATCTTCTCATTTTTAACATCCTGCATTAACAATTTCTCGGAATATTTTTAAATTTTTATCGTAGGATCTAAATGTCAAATTGTAACAGCTTAACAAATATATCGGTTTTTAGACTTTATTTGATTTTTTTATAATTAAAAAAACATGAAGCTTTGCATTGCCAATCGAGTGTCGCAACCTAAATTTTTCAAAAATTCTTTAAATTTAGTGGTTAAGGCCTACAAATGGACCAAAAATATGAATATAATTTTTTTATAAATTTTGGTTAATTATTTCATGCACTTGTAGTTCAAATGTAACTTATTTTAATATAAATCCTAGAAATACAATTAATAAATTAAAAATAATAAACTTATCTAGAAAAATATCAATCTTTTATATGGGATAATATAAGTTGTATTTTGATAGTATAAAAAATTTCAAGTTCAAAAAAAGATTTATCCTTAATTTAATTTCAAACTCATCTTATTCATTCTTTCAATCATAACTAATTATCGGAGAATCTCCTCATTTCTTAACATCCTACATTATAAATTTCTCAGAATATTTTTAAATTTTTATCGTACTATATAAATGTCAAATTGTAACAGCATGCAAAATATCTCGTTTTTTTGAATTTATTTGATTTTTCTAGAATTAAAAAACCATGAACCTCTACATTGCCAATCGAGTGTCGCAACCTAAATTTTTCAAAATTTTCTTTTAATTTAGTGTTTAAGCCCTAAAAATGGACTAAAAATATGAATATTAATTTTTAATAAATTTTGGTTAATTATTTCATGCACTTGTAGTTCAAATTTGACTTATTTTAATATAAATCCTAGAAATACAATTAATAAATTAAAAATAGTAAACTGATCCTGAAAAATATCAAATTTTTTCATGGAATAATATACATTGAATTTTAATAGTAGAAAAAATTTCAAGTTGTGGCTAAGCTACTTTGAGATATATCGCGGGAAGCTCTAGCTCTTCGATCTTCTCTGACAGAAGGTTGATCTTTGCATTTCGTTCTTTTTAATGCCTCCAATTGTTATACATGTTTTCTTCTGATATTTATGTGTGTTTCATCTTTCACGTGCATAGTTGTGCATGTCTATGTGCTTATGTCATGTGCTATGGGCCTTAAGGCGCGGTACTATTCACATGCACAAGGCCCATAGCACATGACATCTCCCCCTTGAAGATCAGCTCGTCCTCGAGCTGGTAGAACAGGGGCGAAACTGTCAACGTATTCATATGCGACGGGCAGGCGAGGCCACGCTAGCAAATCTTGTGATCGTTGCGCCATAAGTCAGCCTTGAACTCTTCCTAGCTGAGCTGGAATGGGGCGTCACGGTACATGCCCAGGAAGGAGAGATGCTCACCATTGGCCACCAAGACTAGCATATTCCCGTGCGAACATAGGCGTAGAGTGGTCTATCCCTCTGCTTCCTCAACGATGAAGTTGTGGGTAGAGTCAGAGTCGGGGAGGGCTAACAAGGAGACGCCACCTAGCTGGAGGGGGCCTTGCATTGTCTCGCTTGTATGGACACCTGCTATGGCGTGCAAGGAAACCTATGGGTCGGCCTCCTACTACTCAACTGGCTCAGTGATGTCGTCATCGTCGTCGTCGAAGGCAAGATCGAGGAAGAAGAGACCTTGAAAGACCCGATTATGGTTGGGGCCCAATTTCTCGTCGCAGTTGCAGCAGAGTCTGAGGCGATGGCATTCCTCCATCTCTGACTGGGACATTCGTTTGACCAGCTGGCTCTCCACCGTGACCGTTGTTATCGTAGAGGTCAGTGGCGGGGGTGCCGGTAGTATCAGCCGGGCTGGCGGTGAGGGCACAAGTGCCCTAGTGCCCAAGGTAAAGTCCCAAGGGTGCGGCAATGGCTGGCGACCTTGGTCCAAGCGCTGGATTGCCAGACAGTAGCTAGCGGTGATGGTGGATAGGACGGTGATGGCAACAACGAGGTCCTTGATCTAGGCCATCATCTCGGCCATGGTAGGTTGTGGGCTTTTTGTGGACATGTTGGCGGATTGATGCGGCATATTGGCGGGTGGCGTGGAGGGGAATTGCCTAGATGCTGATACTAAGTTGTCAAGGGCCCCAAACCCTAGTGCAGGGGACCTTGGATGCGTAGCTCATAGCCGGCGTGGGAAGAATCCCCTCGCTATGCTATCTTGTAGAACGGGAGAGACTATAGAGAACGGGGGAAACTTCAGAGAACTAGGGCAGAGATTGTAGACTAATCTTTATTCCTTGCTTGCCTTTGCCTCAAGGGCTTACATCTATATTTTTAGGGACTAGAACATAACTAACTTGAATTCTATTTGGACTAGAACATAACTAACGCGAATCCTATTCGAATCTTTAACTATCCTGAGTCTTAACTAACTTGAGTCTTAACTATTAGGGCCTGTTTGGGAACCCCAAATCCCGACCCATTCCCTGTGGATGGGCCGGGATTTTAAACTAAAATCCCGGCCCATCCACAGGGAATGGGCTGGGATTTGAAATTCCCAAACAAGCCCTTAAGGAAACTAACAAAATCATTAAGTAAACAGTACCCCGCGGTACTGTTCACAGGCCCAAGTCCCATAGCACATGACAACTTATCTTGCATGTGTTTCAGTATGTGTTCCGTATCGGGATGTTTGCGTTTCTCTTTTGTTTATCATAATTTGTTTTGATGAGAAATCCATATGTAGGGATGATATTTAAAGTGTTACGTGATGTTTTGTCACCTCCGATGCTAACATTAGAGATGCAACCGTAACCAAGCACCATTTAATCTATATGTTGCATTTGATGTACCATATTTGAATTCACCGACACATTGGCACTACCTTTTGGTTTTGAGAATTGCACTTCTGAATGATATTTTTTTGAAGGTTGGTAATTTATCATTTATAATTTTCTGCTCCTATGTGGACATCTAAGCTTTTGACCTATATTTTTCAAATTATTTACTCAAACTGAAATTTGTCACCTTTTGTTTTGAATACAACTACTTTTGAGGGAAGATAGCATGAAACAAGTTTGCATTGTTGGCTTGCGGGAAAGAAGATATCAAAAAAGTGCTTGAAGACAGTATGAGGTGAAGAAGAGGTCAATTTTACTGTTAATAACACTTCGTTAAGGGCATTTCATTGATTTAGTAGTTTCGGTGGTTTCTTCATCTTGTATTTCATTGATTTTGTAGTTCCAGTGGTTTCCTTCATCTTGTATATACGACATAATCGTTTTTGTATAAAGTTTATCAGATTTCTATTGTCTACTGGCAATTCACCAAATGTGGAGATTTTGGATCACTTCATTGTTTAATTTATTTTTATCTTTATGTATTTAAAATCATCTGCTTTTAGAAAACAGAGGAAGTAAGCCAGCAAACAATTAATCTATCGTGCCCAGGTTTTAGATTTGGCATAGTTTATTAGCGCTGGGCTTTGGGTGTCTTGCAGGGCTAACAGCCCTCCACAATCTGGGGAGGAGCTATATTTAGCCCACGATCCAGCTTGCCTAGTTGTGTTTTTTTCTTCTTTTACATTAATGACGCAAGCAGGCACACCGCTGTGTATGAGTTCACCTTGTTTTAATACATGTTTTAGAGATGCACACATCTTTAAATCCACGACACTTTGATGGTGATACGTGTGTGTGTATATATATATAGAGACGTAAGGTGAAAGCGGATAGGATATTATCCGAACCAATCTGATCTGATCCAAATCTGACCGGATCGAAGATATGATAGTATTTATTTGAAATCCAATGGATTTGGATCCAAATTCAGATTTTTTATGCACATATGGATATGGTTTCGAGAAAATCCGTTGAATTCGGATTATCCGATAATTGCTTTGGATTATCCCAATGAAAAAAATTGAATAACCCAATTTTGTTTGGGCTAGCCCAAATAATTTCTTTAGCCCAGCCCAGGTCCCATTACTCTAGTCTCTTGCTGTCGCCACGTGAGGCTGAGGCGGAGGCGCTGGCGTTGCTGACGGTGACCGCTGGAGACTGGAGTGCTGCCTGCATGCGTTGTTTACCGTTGGTGTGGTGCTGCCGACTGCACTGCTGCTGTAGTGCTGTGTGCTGTGTGTGGTGGTGTTCTGCATTATTCCGTGGCCTGCACTACACTGCTGCATTTTTAGATGTGTGGCACTGACCACTGTTGCGTCTGTGTGAAGACCTGAAGCTAGCAGCCAAGCCAACTAGGTGAGACATGCGGTTTAAGTTTTATGTTGTGCAAACTTTCTTCAAAATAGTTGTATGTTGAAATTAATAGCGTTGATTTAGTTTATTTTTTAAAAGAGTTGCAATTCCACTCTAATCTAACAGAAATCATATAAATAAAATTTCTTATTTTCTGTAAAATATATCAAATGCACGTAAAACAGAAAGACAGCTAAAATAAACAAAAGAGACTCATTTTTGTAGTAACCAATGAAATTGTGTTCTTTGATAAAAATCTAACCGTATCATTTTCGTTAGCTACAAATAGGTTTGTGTAATGATGATAATCTCGAAAAGTTATATTGTGAAAGGGGTTTGAACCTCAAAGGGTTCATATGGAGAGTATTTTTATACTGGTTCAAACCTCTGGGAGGGATAATAACCTTATGTCCAGTTCATAGTGATTTCTACATCTTGTATTCTCTGTCCCCCTTTACATTGGAGGTGCCCAGCTTTTATAGGGAAAATATAATAGGAAAAGACTATTTTACTCTCTACTTACAACCGTTATACAAGACTATATTTACAAGACTTCGTATGGGTAAAACAGTAAACTCTTATATGAATATATGTGCAAATACCAGGGCAAAGGCCCCTGATTTAGGTATTCATGCCAGAGTGGCGTCAAAATATTTAGAACCTTTACCGGAGTGTGGGCTAGAGGCTTTGCGCCGAAGAGGCCTTCGTCACGGATAACACATCTTAACCGGGCGGAGCCGGAGTGGCCCGGAGGGGCCTCAAAGGGGCTTCGGTCCCCATGTGCCTCAACGTTTAGCTTATAGCCTTGTGATCTAGTGAAGTAGTCTTCGTAGTAGTCTTCATACACTTGCTTTGCTCAGGACGAAGGAGTCTTGGGCTTGCTTTCTGGCTTCGGCGCTCCAGAGGGCTTCGGCCTTATGGAGGCTTCGAAGATACTATCATTTGACCCCTGTTTAGGGTAAAGTTATTTCCCCCAATAGTAGCCTCTCGCACGTAACCCTTTTTACCGAAGGGGTGCGTGCGCCTTGAGGCAAAATGACATCTTAGAATGAACCTCTTAGGATTTCAGGGCTCTAGAGCCGAGCTTCGGAGCCTAACCTTGGGCCAAGCTTAAGCATTTAAAGCCTGCCATCAGTTGACGGGGCATCCTCGGAAGTCCAAACAACGCCAAGCGGCCAACGGGCCGAAATTGAACCATTGCCGTACGGAGGTGCGACGATTGGCGTGACGCCCTATTACCTTGGCCCCACCAACCATAGACTGTGGAGGGTGCTTTCTAGGTAGTAAAAAACGTGACCCGAGGGCGAGCATCACACCTTTTCACTGCTTATAAAAGCCTACCGGGGCCTCGGGGCTCATTACACACTCGTGCACTCACTTTCACTTCTTTCTAAGCTCTCCAGCTTTCTTTTCGGATCCCCTAGCCTCCTTGCATTTAGAACCCATAGCTATGAGGCGTTCGACCTCCGTCTGCCATCGGAGAAGTTCGAGAAGACCTTGGAGCTGTAGGCGATGATGGCCACAGCGGAGTCTATCAATGGTGTGTGCGCTGGTAGGGTTACCAAAAAGGTAGGCCTCCGGGTTACAAAGGCAGAGGTTATTCCTATGCCCTGGGCCGACAAGGTTGTGGTCTTCGAGGCCTTCTTCGAAGCTGGGCTTAGGGTCCCAACCGAAGATATATTGGGAGAAGTGTTGAAGATGTATAACCTTGAGCTTCCTTAGCTGTCTCCGAACATCGTGGACCGACTCGCAATCTTTGAGTCGACTATGAGGGCCAAAGGGTGTGAGGGGCACACGAATGTCTTTGCATCCCTTCACGATGCTAGTTGCCAGCCGAAGAGGAGGACTGGGAAGGATGGCGTAGATAGGGCCTTGGCCTTCGGAGGTGTTAATTTCCAACTCCGCAAGGAGTTCCTGGATTCCTTTCCGGCGAGGGCAACAAATGACCACTGGTATTTGAGGTGGGACCATAAGTGGTTCTATATCACTGTTGGATCGGACTCCCCCCTTCGGAGCACCAACGCTCTTATCTCCTATCGCCACCAAGCTCAAGTGATGCTGGACTCCACTACCATCAAATCTCAGATTCAATTGTTGCGGATAAGGAGCCATGTTGAAGATCATGGGCCTCATGGCTCCAGATGTGATGAGTGATTGTCAATGGAAGTCAAAGAGGACACAAAGAGGAGAGAAGACCTATTGTGTCTAGGCCGCATATGACTAAGGTACACGGGCGGCGAGCGACTGTCGGGCAGAGGGGCCGTGAAGTCGAGCTGGCCCAATCCGGGTATATGGGCTAGGAGCAGCAGAGGATTCATTGGGCTGTTGACCGGGATTGACTTAGGTACACGAGCGGCAGCGATTGCCAGGCAGAGGGAGCTGCGGAGTCGGGCCAGCCCAATCCGGGTACCCGGTGCGAAGACGATGGACGCTTTGTCAGTTTTGGCGCAAAACTGACTGCTCATCTCGGATCTGACCGTTCTGAGGCGAAGTCGTAGCTGCTACGAAAGCTCCGCATCAGGACAAGTTATCTTTATTTAGGTTTTTACTATTTTTCCTTTAGACCCACAGTCTGTCAGTCGAGTCTGTAAAAAATCCTAAGGGCATTTCAGTCTTTTCCATTTTTTATTCAGCGTATGTAAAAACCCTAAGGGTCTTTTGGTATTTTTCCTAGGTTATTGGCTGCCTATAAATAGGGCCTCAATCCCTAGGGTTAGGGTGACCCATTCTGTAATCACTTTACCAAATCATCAAAAGTTTGGGTCCTTTTTGGTGTTCATCTTCCTGGAGTTTTCCTCTCCGTCGCCGTTGTTCTTCACAGTTTTTCACCACGATCCACTTCTCTTGCCGGTAGGGAAATCGCTACATCAGGTGCTATTATTCTCTCTCAGTTGTTAAACGTCTCGCTGTGGATTGATTTCTCGGTTGCCCAGTTTTTGCGTGCCTAGCATGATTTTCTCTGTGCGACAACTTCCCGCAGACATGTTTTTCTATTCGTAATTTGTGTGCGTAGCGTATGTAGTAGCAGTTCAGGCAGAAGCAACACCTAGGGAAGCCGACTAGTTAGCAGCTATGTGTAGTGCATGTAATCGAGCGAAGAAACCAGCATAGCAGCAGACACGGCAGCCGAGCACGTCATAGGTAGGAGCTCTGCAATAGGCGCTACAGGCCTAATCTGTGCACAACAGCCAAGGCCAGGCCCTAGCTGTAGTAGCACGCATAGCAGCTCGGCAGGACGAGAGCTTTTCGTTTGATTCACGACATTGCAGCAGCTTGAGTTTCGAGTAGGAGAAGGCAGAGTCTCGGTCAGTGTGTCGATAGCTGCATGGCGTGGGCCCCACAACACGGTGTAGCAAGCTTTGTTTGAATGGAGTCGAATCCTGCAAAGGAACTTCGCGCGAGTCTCCTTTTGTCCAGGGAAGCGGGCTTCGGTCAGACTTCGGTCAGGCTTCGGTCAGGCTTAGGTCAGACTTCAGTCAGGCTTCATCATCCACGATTATAGCCTCCGCACGACATCTTTGAACAGGCTTAGACAAGTATCGAACTAGAGACAAACTTGAACAGTAAGATTCTTTCTCATTTTGTGTGTACTCAAGTTAAATGCCTTTGATGATTCGTCCGTGTGGTGCTTAAGATGTCCATGTTTTAAATGTTTTTCTAGTCTGCCTATAAGCACTGCTTTGGTGTCTTTATTTTAGGACACCGGTCGTTTTTAGGCTAGATTATTTTTGGCATCTGCGATTTGTTTTGTTTCCACTGATTGTTTGTTTGAAGTGCGTTGGGTGTTGGGAGTAGGCCATTAATTCGCAAGATTTTTTTAGGCGCCCATTCACCCCCCCTTTGGTCGCTACTTTCGGTCCTACAAGTGGTATCAGAGCCTAGTTAGGGTTTTTCCATACCTTAACCGATTCTAAACCTAGGTAGTGATCATGACTTCTTCTCGAAAGGTCCCATCCCTAGAAGCTTTTGGCTATACTTATTGGAAGACTCGCATGCGAGCCTATCTCATAAGCCAAAGATCGGACATTTGGGACATTTGTGTTCACGCTACTTTCACCATATTGCCTGTTGTTGAGCGCACTTCCCCCGACATAGTTGCCCAGCATCAGAACAATAGCAAAGTTGTGAACATTTTGTTTTCTGGTTTAGGTCCTAGTGAGTTTGAGCGCGTTAGCCATCTCAACACTGCTCGAGAGATCTGGGCTACCCTTCAGGCACACCATGAAGGGATAGCCCAGGTCAAGGCTAGGCTCTATCAGACATATCAGCGTGAGTATGAAAATTTCTCACAGAAGCCAGGTGAGACTGTTGAAGCATTGTTTGGTCGTTTTCAGTCGATCATTAACAAGCTTCGGGCCAACAAGGCCACGCAAGATCAGCTGGTCTCAGATCATGAACAGGCGCTCAAGGTTCTTCATACCTTGGACCCTAAGATCTAGGACATCAAGGTATCTTCTATTGTTGAGAATGCTTCCTATGATACCTTAACTGTCGTAGAGCCTTTTCAGTACGCTCAAGGCCTCAGAGGTTGATATCTAGTTGAGATCAAATCTCACTGGTTCTGGCTCAAAAACCCTGGCCCTTGCGACACCATCTGCTGACTCTTCTTCTTTGAGCTGTGCTGGGTTCTCTCTGATGTCTATTACTAAGGACCATCTTGAGTCGCTAGGAGATGATGATCTGTGTCTGTTTAACAACCGGATGTGCCGCGTCTATGACAAGTGAATGTTCAAAAAACACGGCACAAAATCCGGATGCTTTGAGTGTGGTGATCCAGGTCATTTCATCGCCGATTGCCCCAAGTGCAATGGTCACAAGAAGGGTACCGGTGGTGGCTCCTACGACTCTGGCAAGCACGATAGCTCCACCTTCACCAAGGGCAAGCCAAAGACAAGATTCTTCCGTAAGGCCCTGAAGGACTACCGGCGTGAGAACAAGAAGCGAGACAAGGCCTTCTTCGCCGAGATGGAGAGAAGATACTCCAAGCGGTCTTCGTCTTCTTCCTCTTCATCAAGCTCAAGCGATGAGGAGATCGTGATTAGGAAG
This sequence comes from Zizania palustris, assembly GCA_019279435.1. NCBI lineage: Eukaryota > Viridiplantae > Streptophyta > Magnoliopsida > Poales > Poaceae > Zizania > Zizania palustris. Next base: position 79,738,232 of record JAAALK010000079.1, read on the forward strand.
GGGAAGGACAAGGACGATCTGGTGGGCCTCTGCTTCATGGCCTTTGGGGACAGGCTGAAGAGCCGCTCACATCACCACCAAAGATCCCACAAGAGCTTCTGCTCAATGGCTCTTGGGGATAAGGAAGAGAAGGGCTCCCCCCGACAACTCCGATGATGACGACGATGAAAATGTATCTTCCTATGAACAAGAAGTCGCGATTTACTTGAAGAGAACCATCAGGAGTTGAGATATCGGGAGAAACTGCTTAGAGGGGCTAAGAAGAGGATAGATGATCTTGAGAGTGAGCTTGTCGTGGCCAACGGCAGGATTGAGAGTCTATCTTCTTCCCCTTTCTTGGGTGGTAGCAGTGAGTGCCCGAATTGTGAGGTGTTACTGTGTGACCTGACGACTCTGAAGTCTAGGTACACAGAGAGGGTAGATGAGAGGGACGCTTTGGTCACTGAGCTTGAGAGCGCTCAGCTGGAGCTAAAAGATGCTCGTGACACTATCGTCGTGCCCTGTGTAGACTACCCATCCCATCTAGCTAGTTTAGCTGAGCTGAAAGCCAAGGTTGATGAGCAGTTGGGCGAGTTGGAGAGAGTCAGAGCTGAACTAGAACAGACTAGGCTAGAGCTTGAGACATTGCTAGTTCCACCCACAGTTTGTGAGAACTACTTGTCTCTTAGATTGGAGTTGATCAAGCTGAAAGCTGAGAAGTCTGTCCAAGTCGATAGAGAGTGTGGGATCTACTTGTCTCAGGTGGAGGTACTAGCTTCCTTGAGAGAGGAGCTAGCTGATGTTCAGAATGAGAACTTTTACCTTCATCAGATCCTGAGTTGGGTGAGTGCCAGAGAGCCATAGCTCGGCATGATGATCCAGCAGTTCAAGAGATAGGATGGGTTTGGGGTAGGTTACACCTATACCAAGGCTAATTTTGAGAGTACCATTAGCCGAGCAGTGGAGTGGAGTAAGATGACTCCTGAACAGAGATATCCCAAGACTCACTCCACTGAGTCATTTCAGGCTAGTCAGTCCAAGGATGGAGTGTTTCAAGAACAGCTTAGAGCTCCACCCAAAAAGCCTATCTGGGTCCCAAAGCCCAAACATCTCCACACTTCGCTAGACTCTCTACCTGGACCCTCTCACACCAAAGAGTCTACACCCAACACCACCAAGCCCAAGAACCCCAAGCCTCAACCACATCCCAAGAATCCCAAGACTTCTCTAGTTCTTTTGGCCCTTCTCGCTGTTTAATTGATGGATCCTCCTCTGAGCTCTGGAAGTGGCATAGGAGGTTAGGCCATTTGAGCTTTGATCTGCTAGTCAGATTGAGCTCTATGGACCTCATCCGAGGATTTCCCAAGCTTAAGATGGAGAAGGATCTAGTTTGCCATCCCTGTCATCACAGGAAAATGGTTGCCGCTTCTCACGCACCCATGACTCAGGTGATGACTTCGTACCCGAGAGAGCTATTACACATGGACACTGTTGGTCCAGCTCAAGTACGCTCAGTCGGTGGGAAGTGGTACACGCTTGTGATCGTTGATGATTTTCTCGATTCTCGTCGGTTTTCTTCTTAGAGTCTAAGGATGAGACTTTTCAGTTTGTTCATGACCTGATTTTGAAGCTAAAGAACGAGAACAATGGTCGGATGCAAGCAATTCGCTCTGACAATGGCTCTGAGTTCAAGAACTCTCAGTTCATCAGCTTCTGTAGTGATCAGGGTCTTGATCATCAGTTTTCTGCTCCTTACACTCCCCCATAGAACGACGTTGTGGAACAAAAGAACCGCACGCTAGTCGAGATAGCCAGGACGATGCTCGATGAGCATAGGACTCCTAGGTGCTTTTGGGCTGAAGCCATGAACACGGCTTGCTATCTGGCCAACCGCATTTTTCTTAGAGCTTACTTAGGTAAGACTTCATATGAGTTGCGGTTTGGCAGATAGCCCAAGGTGAGCCACTTGCGAGCGTTTGGCTGCAAGTGCTTTGTGCTCAAGAAGGGAGGGCATTTGGACAAGTTTGAGTCTCGTTGCTGGGATGGAGTCTTTCTTGGTTATGCTTTGCATTCTTGAGGCTTCCGTGTTTGGAATCTCGACTCCTAGCAGCTTGTCGAGACTTGCGAGGTTTCTTTTGATGAGTCCTTGCCTTCATTGACTCCTTCTTTTGAGCTTTTTGGAGATGATGAGCTTGGAGAGTTCATCTTCGAGGAAGATGATGACGCTCCTGCTATTGATGAGGGTGGGCCTTCTGCATAGCCTGCAGAACCCACACCTTATAATACTTCGACTGAGGATGAGGGCGGACCTCTGATCACTTCTTCCACTTCGATCGAGCCCCCTCAGTCGAGTCCAGAGGTGCCAACTGCTGACTCCGGTGAGGTGACTTCAGATCACCTGGGATCCCGAGCAGTTCAGCGTGATCTCCCCTCAGAGCTCATCATCGGTGATCTTTCTGAGAGAACTTTGTGATCTTCTGTTGACTCGCTTGTTGTGTTTGCTAAGTCTACATTTTGTTGCATCTTTTGAGCCCAGAGACGTTTCTCATGCTCTTTCTGATTCGAATTGGATAAATGCCATGCAAGAAGAGCTTGAGAATTTTGTCCGCAATCGGGTTTTGATACTAGTTGAGCTGCCACCCGGATGTAACCCCATAAGCACCAAGTGGGTGTTCAAAAACAAGCAAGGCGAAGATGGGGTTGTGGTGCGCAACTGTCGCGCCCCGATTTAATAAATCAGGACTTTATTGAAATTCCAAAGAATATCAATAAACCAAGACGTTCATAAAGCGACCACGTACAATACGGGCAATCATTCACGGTTCGTAGACCGCATTAATACAAAAGTGAATAAAGATGAAGAGAAACTAATAAAATAAGGGTCCTAGATGAACGCCTCCTTCCAGTCTCGCCTTGACTGGGTCGCTACTCCAGACCTTCATCCTCCTCGTAGTAGACTGGCTCTGATGGTGTAAGTCAACGGGGTGAGTACAGATGTACTCAGCAAGCCACCGAATGCAAGTATAAATGCAAGATAATAACAAGGGAGATAGTGGCTAGTTTAGCGGAAGCAGTATATTTGTAAAGCATTTAATGTGAGCAATTTATTAGTACGGAAAAGTAAACATGTGAATGCATCATCATCATCTTCTAACTCGAGGAGTACGTTTTACCTCCTCGCGCAACAGTCCTTACATGTCATGTATAACTCATCCATTCAAACAATTGTAAACTAACTGCGAGTAGTCACACAACCCGCCCTTGACCGTGGGCTCGGCTTTTCGAAAAGATTGATTTTACTCTGATCAGAGATGTACCACTGTACCCACAAGGCACGCACTCATCACCTACACCGAAGTGTAACGAGATGACCCATCACACGGGAACTCGTGCCAAAACCTTCCATATGGTCTTCCCCGACTCAGCAGCACCCTCTTATAGGTTTCGTACCGTGTCTCGCCATGTCGAGTTTCCACAATACCCCCTCTTGAGCCATCGTCGGTACAAGGCGCCCTGAGGGCTAGCCCCTTGCCCCCTCCACTATGGTGCCGTGAGACGGAGGATTCCACACTTCCAGTTAGGACTTACCCATTAGACTTGTGGTTGGTACGGAAGTGCTTTGCAACAGATCCCGCAGACCGGTCCTTATAGTGCCCCGGGTGCGACATACCAAAACCCGAGCTTGCACCCGGAACCCACCATACTTATAACATACCTAACTCCAACAGAGTCCAGAGACAAGAATAACAGGGTATTTCATATACCAGAATCCATCTACTCTACGACTCATTCTTTATATCCTATAGCAGTTGTGCCGGTACATTGGGCACTAGCTAATATAATATCTGTAGAGTGACAAGGAGTTGAGGCTCAATAAGCATGGCTTGGGTTTGCACACAAGGACGAGGATCTAATAAATATAAGTGTAGGGCTTGATGTTTGACTAATGCAATATTTATCCTATGGGTTATAGCGATAATTTATTAAAACATGGGCTCAAATATGATCAACTGTTTCCACAGAGGTGGTCGATGACTTGCCTTGCTCAGCAAATGGGGATGGAGGAACCTCGGGGTAGAACTCCTGCTCCTCGACGAACTCGTAGTCTTCTCGATACGGAAAATAAACAGTATATTCAATAAACAGATAAAATTCACCAAATATTTAAACACACACAGTTGTAGGTTTTATTATGTGAAGTAATATTTTAATATTTCAAGGTTTTGTTCAAAACGGTAAAGTTTAATATTTTAGAATTTTTCCCAATTTATTTTCTGTATTATAAATTTTAACCCTAAGGGATTTTTATCCATTTATTTATTAATAATATTTTGGACAACAGAAACATACTGTTTTTATGGCATTTTTGTGTAGAGAATAATGTTCTGGTTCTAACAAAATTTGAATGGTGAAATTTGGAGTTAAAATGAGCAAGATATGAATTTTTGAAGTTTAAACTATTTTCTGAATTTTATTTCAACAGAAAAACAGTCCCTGGTCCACGGTGAACCAGGTTCACCGTGAACCCGTGACTATGCGCGTGGACCCGAGCGATCTGGGCCGTTGGATCTGGATCCGGCGGCCAGATGCGAGGCGGGGGTTTTAAATGAAAATGAACGGCTGTGATTAAAACGTGGTGAACGGTTACACGTGGACGCCTGAGATCGCTCGGATGTTTTAAGTGGCGATCGACGATCGCGATCGCCCGATACCCCTTCGATCAGATCCGAGGGCTTGGATTAAATCCCGAAGGGATTTAATCGTAGCCCTCCGATCGTGATCAGGACGGCCACGATCGCGTCCGGCACGGCACGACGTAAGGGGGCGCGTACCCCCCTTCGTCTCCGGCGACGGCGGGTTCGGGTGCGACCATGGCGGCGGCGACGAGCGCCTACAGGCCTATCTAACGGCAAAAATGGAACGGGGAGGGGAGGGCGGTCATGACCGTACCTCTGGTGGCGACGGCGGCGAAGAACGGCGACCGGCGACGAGGGTAGACGGCGAAGAGGGTTCGGGAGCTCGACGGCGGTGGTGATCCGGCGGGTTCCAAGGCCAACGGAGTGGTGGCCGGGGATGAGCGGTCGACGTCGGTCTCGTTGGTGGTGGTGGCTAAGGCGGAGGAGGCCGGAGGCGGTGGCGATCGCTCGCCGGAGGTGGAGTAGAACCGAAGTTCGAAAGGAGGGCGACGACGCTCTGCTTTTGCTCGAGGAGGGCTCTGCTGGCGTGGGCTGAGAGCGGAGGTCGGAGGGGGTTTAAATAGGGGGTCGTCGGCGTGAAATGGGAAGGGGACCGGTGGAAATCCGAAGGATTCCATCCTTGCGCCGGCGAGCTTCCATACCCACGGATAGGGTTCTATATTCATGAATCCGCGTCGGGTTTGGATGGAAAGAGATCGCCGGAGTGAGGGGATCACGATTCAGTGCTTGGTTGGGCGAAATCGGGCGGCCGGCGGCGGATTTGGGAGGGGATCTCGCCGGATAAGGAAGGGGGATCCCCTTCCAACGAAGAAGACGATGCTGACAGGTGGCCCCTACCTGTCAGCGGGCGAAACAGGAAAGGAAGGGCCTGACAAGCGGGTCTGAGCGGTCAGTGGCGCGGCGGGGGCTGACCGGTGGGACCAGGCGGGGCGTGGGCGGGAGGAGAGAGGGGAGGCGTGCGCCGACAGGCGGGCCCCTCTTGTCAGCGAGAGGGCGGCGATGGGCTGGGCCAAAAAGGCCGCTGGGGGGAGTTTCAGGGTTTCGGCCCGTTTAGAATTAAAATTGATTTCTGATTTTAAATAATTCCAGAAAATCAAATATTTGATTAAGGGTTGATTCACTGTTGACAAAAATTTGTAAAAATTCCTAAAATTATATCTTGGTCTCTAGTTCATCTCATAAAATTTTCAAGTCCAGATTTTAAGTATTTCTCCCTGTTTGGCTTTATTCAGGCTCTTTTGTGATTTTTCCTTTAACAATAAATCCAAAAATGATTTAAATATTATTTTTCTTTTTATTTTATTCCTTTTTAATGTCTGGGGTGTTACAATCCTATCCCCCTTACAGAGAATCTCGTCCTCGAGATTCAGATCAATCCTCGAATAGCTCAGGATGCTGTGCCTTGAGTTCATCTTCTTTTTCCCATGTAGCTTCCTCTACTGGATGATTGCTCCACTGCACTTTGCAGAAGCGGATGACTCGACTCCTGGTGGTTCTTTCTTTGACTTCCAATATCTTGACCGGTTTTTCCACATAGGTCAGATCTTCTTGGACATCCAACTGCCGAAGATCTACTTGCTCCGTGGGGACGCGGAGACACTTCTTGAGTTGAGACACATGAAACACGTCATGCACTCCAGCCAGCGAGGGCGGTAATTCCAACTGATAAGCCACTTCGCCTTGGCGTCGGACAACGGGAAATGGTCCAACATATCGAGGGGCCAACTTTCCTTTCATGTTAAACCGTTGAGTCCCACGAAGAGGTGTAACCCGAAGGTAGACATGATCTCCTTCTTCAAAGGCTAGGTCTCGACGGCGATTGTCGGTGTAGCTCTTCTGTCGCGATTGGGCTGTCTTGAGTCGGTCTCTGATGATCCGTACCTTCTCTTCAGCTTCACGAAGAATGTCGGTTCCGAATACTTGGGATTCACCCGTTTGGTCCCAAAGTAGAGGCGTTCTGCACTTACGTCCATATAGGGCCTCAAAAGGAGACATCTGAAGACTGGCTTGATAGCTATTGTTGTACTGAAAATTCTGCATATGGCAAGCTCTTGTCCCAAGTGGCTCCAAAATCCAAAACACATGCTCGAAGCATATCCTCTAGTATCTGATTTACCCTTTCTGTTTGTCCATCTGTCTGAGGATGGTAGGCGGTACTGAAATTCAATCTCGTGCCCATCTCCTCTTGGAGGTTCTTCCAAAAACGAGAGGTAAACTGACTTCCTCGGTCAGACACTATCTTCTTGGGCACTCCATGAAGACATACTATCCGGGCCATATATAGCTCTGCTAGCTTAGGGCCACTAAAGGTCGTCTTGACGGCTATGAAATGAGCTACTTTTGTAAGCCGATCAATGATCACCCATATAGAATCATACCCCAGTTGGGTCTTTGGTAATCCGGTGATGAAGTCCATCCCGATCTCTTCCCACTTCCATTCCGGCACTTTAAGTGGCTGCAACAATCCTGCAGGTCTCTGATGTTCAGCTTTTACTCTTCTGCAGGTGTCACATTCGGCGACGAACTGGGCAATCTCTCTTTTCATGCTAACCCACCAATATCGTTCCTTCAGATCTTGGTACATCTTGGTACTGCCGGGATGAATGGAGTACAACGTCTCATGGGCTTCTCTTAGGATAAGAGTCTTTATTTCAGGTTTATCCGGCACACATATCCGAGTTCCAAACCATATGGTGCCATTCTCGTCTTCTGAAAATCCGGGGGCTTTTCCTTATCTCATGTTCTTCTTAATGGCAGCTATATCCGGGTCCTCTAACTGAGCTTCACGGATCTGCTCAAACAAGACAGGTTGGGTCTCCAAGGTGGCTAGATATGCTCTGGTGGTCACTCCAAGATTTAATTTTTCCATTTCCCTACATAACAAGGGTGCGTGTTCTTGAATCATCATGGCTGTGCAATATCCCTTGCGACTCAGGGCATCAGCTACCACATTTGCTTTTCCGGGGTGGTAGTGTATACCTAGGTCGTAGTCCTTAATCAATTCCAGCCATCGTCTTTGCCTCAAGTTCAGATCTGGCTGTGTGAAGATATACTTCAAGCTCTTGTGATCCGTAAAGATCTCACAGCGATTCCCAACCAAATAGTGCCTCCAAATCTTGAGAGCGTGCACTACGGCGGCTAATTCCAGATCATGGGTCGGATAATTTAACTCATGAGGTCTCAACTGACGGGAGGCATAAGAGATAACTTTCCCATCTTGCATAAGAACACATCCCAATCCTTGGCGAGATGCGTCGCAATAGACATGGAAGTCTTTGCGGATATCTGGTAGGGTCAGTATAGGTGCGGATACCAAACGAGTCTTGAGGGTGCGGAAACTTTCCTCGCATTCAGGAGTCCATTCGAACTTCTCTCCTTTCTGCAACAACTTGGTCATTGGCTTGGCTATCTTGGAAAAATTCTCGATGAATCTTCGGTAATATCCGGCCAATCCCAGAAAACTTCGTATCTCAGATACGTTCGTGGGTGGCAACCAATCCGTAACTGCTTCTACGGTGGCAGGGTCTACTGCGATTCCTTGCGCAGAGATGATGTGTCCGAGGAACTTTACTTCTGCCGTCCAAAACTTGCACTTGCTGTACTTGGCATATAATTGGTGTTCCCTTAGCTTTCCTAAGGTTAACCGGAGGTGAGTCTCGTGCTCCTTCTGGTCCTTGGAATAGATGAGGATGTCGTCGATGAAAACCACTATAAACTTGTCCAAATATTCCATGAACACTTTATTCATCATATTCATGAAGAAGGCAGGGGCGTTGGTCAATCCAAAGGACATAACCGTGCACTCATATAATCCATAACGGGTAGTGAAGGCCGTCTTGGGTATATCTTCTTCTCGGATCCTCAACTGATGATAACCAGACCGCAGGTCGATCTTCGAGAATACCGTAGCTCCTTTGAGCTGGTCGAAGAGGTCATCGATCCGAGGCAACGGATACTTATTCTTGATTGTCACCTCATTCAGGGCGCGGTAATCTACACACATACGCTTTGCCTTGTCTTCTTTCTTCTCGACGAAGATGACGGGGGCACCCCACGGTGATGTGCTTGGTCTGATATAACCTTTCTTCTCAAGATCCTCCAACTGTCGCTTCATCTCAGCTAATTCATTGGCGGCCATCCGGTATGGTCGCTTGTAAATAGGGGTGGTTCCAGGCACCAAGTCAATCCTGAACTCGATGTCCCTCCTGGGTGGCATTCCCGGTAAATCCTCTGGAAACACGTCCGGGTACTCACAGACTATTGGTATTTCTTCCAAGGTAATCTGGTGCAGTCTTGGTCTTCTGATCTTTAGTCTTGGCATCTGAAATGTGACGGCAGTCCCTTCTTCGCTGGTCACAGTCACTTTTCTCTGGGCACATTCTATCACCCCTTGGTACTTATTTAACCAATCCATTCCTAGAATGAGATCTAGGCCTTGGCATTCTATTAGGATGGGATCGGCCCAAAATATGGTGCCGTGAATATCTATCCATACCTTTGGGCTATAATTTAGGGCTAGGGTTTGTTTTCCTGGGGTGACTATTTGTACGGCTCTGGGTAGATCTTCGGTGTTTAGTTTGTTCTTTTCCACAAAATCAGTTGATATGAAGGAGTGCGTAGCTCCAGTGTCAAATAAAACCACTGCAAGTGCTGAATGTACCAAGAACTTACCCATCACTATCTCTGGTGCGACCTGAGCTTCTTCCGCGGTGACGTGATTGACTCGGGCGTGGATGGCGGGGTTCGCGGCAACTCCTTGAACGCGCTTAGGATGGGGGCAAGCATTGGAGTAATGCCCCTCCTGACGGCAGTTGAAACAAACCACGGGCTTGCCGTGCTTGTCGCGCAGGATCTCTGCCTTCTCGGCCGGGGCAGCTGGGGCGGTCGGTGCGGCTGGAGCGGCACAAGGTTGGCTGGCTCCGGCATTGGCAGCTGGTGGCGCCGGGCGATACACAGGCCGGGGGTGGTACTGTGGCGCTGGTGGGGGTGGAGCAAAACGGGGTCTCTGGGCCATACCCTGGTTCTGCCTGAAGGCTATCATCCTCTTCTTCTTTAGGTCAACTTTATTCTGTTGAGTCTCTTGCATAATAGCTTTGTTCACCAACTTTTGGAAGTTGGCGAAATCTCCGGAGATGAGTTGTAGGGACAACTCGTCCTTCAGTCCCCTAAGGAACTTGGCCTGTCTGGCCGCGTCTGTACGGACCTCCTCTGGTGCGTACCGGGCCAGACGGTTAAACTCATGTAGATACTCAGTGACAGATCTGCTCCCCTGCTGCAGATCTCGGAACTCTTGTTGCTTCTGGGCAACGATGCCGTCGGGGATGTGGGCGGCACGAAAGGCGGCCGAGAACTCCACCCAAGTGGGGGCGTGGCCCTCGGGCAGAGTCTCGCGGTGGTTGTCCCACCACTCAGCGGCGGGACCATGAAGCTGGTGGGTGGCGAAGGCCACCCTCTCCTGCTCAGTGCAGGTCAGGAGATCGAGCTTCTTCTCGATCGCCCGCAACCAATTCCCAGCCTCCATGGGGTTGGTGGTGCTTGAGAAGGTCGGTGGGCGGACTCGGAGGAACTCCGAGAGCTGAGTTGCGGGAGCGGGAGCTGGTGTGGCGGGTCGGGGCAGCTCGGGCTGTTGGTGGAGGCGAAAGAAGTGAGCCTGCTGCTCTTGCATCTGCTGCTGCTGCTGCTGCATCTGGTGCAGGAGGGCTGAGACCAACTGATTTTGAGTGGCCATCATTTCAGCCAAGGTGGGGTGGTTGGCGACCGGGGCTTGCCTCTGCCCGGTGGCTCCCCATTGTGGCAGGTTGCCACTATCCCCTCCGTTCTGAGGAGCGTCTGATCCCTGGGTGTTGGTCATCCTGGAATTTTCAATGTGTACACATTTATTTTGGGTGAACTTCTTTATATTTTATTTCAAAAGGATACCGTTCTTGCGGTTACATTTACTTATTCTCTCATTCATGCCTTATATTTTGACATGAATGTTTAATACAAGCAAGCAAATAAAAAATAACAATCAATCGTAATACTACGTCTAAGGCAGCTCGGGGGACGGCTCGATCTCGGGCTCGTGGGAGACGGGCGGGGTCGAGGAACTGGACGGTCCGGCGGGTGGTGCGCTGCGGGAGATCCTCTTGGGCCTCGCTGTGGGAGTCTGAATGGGTTTCTTCCGGCGAGGCGGAAGAGGTGCGATCTCCTCGATGTCCTTCTTCAACTCCTCGATCTGGTAGCGGAGGTGTGGGTTGGTGGCGACACGCTGTCGAAGGAGCTCATTCTGACGCCGCAACTCCTCTGCCTCGGCAGCCAAGCGGTGTCCCTGCTGGATGCGGCGACGAAGCTCTCCGTTCTCGCGGTTCAGGTCCTCGGAGGAATGGCGGTAGAAGCTGATAGTGTCGCGCTGTCCGTTGGCGTCCTGCAGCGCCTCGTAGTGGAGATCATCCATGGCCTCCAACAAGCGCATGGTATGTCCAATCGCCGAATAGCGCTGGGAGAGGGTGCTGACGAAGACACTGTGTGGACTCCCTGGGGTGCGAAGAGGTACGAAGCGGAAGTCCGTGTCGTAGAGCTCGCTGTCGTAGATCATCTGGAGCTCCGTAAGTGCCTGGAGAGCGGTGCGCTGACTGGCTACCAGGAAGGTAGGTCCTCCTCCGCGGTAGGTGTGAGCTGTCTGAGGGGAGGGCTGGACGACGACGGTGACCTCGTAGTAGCTCTCTTCCTCGTCGGGGAAGACTCCATGGTACATCGGCTCATGCTCGAATCCGAGGAAACTGACGAGCATGCGTAGCTCGCGGATGAATCCGGTCTCGTCACGAAGGTTCCCATTCACGGTACGGATCGGCATCTACAAAAGAGAGAAAATTTTGTGAAAATCTTAGAAGATGAGAGGATAAGTAATCTTTTGTAAAATATAATATATATATAAGTCCTAGGGTCAGGTCTGTTTGGCTTCCTACAGTCAAGTCGGCTCTGATACCATCTTGTCGCGCTCCGATTTAATAAATCAGGACTTTTATTGAAATTCCAAAGAATATCAATAAACCAAGACGTTCATAAAGCGACCACGTACAATACGGGCAATCATTCACGGTTCGTAGACCGCATTAATACAAAAGTGAATAAAGATGAAGAGAAACTAATAAAATAAGGGTCCTAGATGAACGCCTCCTTCCAGTCTCGCCTTGACTGGGTCGCTACTCCAGACCTTCATCCTCCTCGTAGTAGACTGGCTCTGATGGTGTAAGTCAACGGGGTGAGTACAGATGTACTCAGCAAGCCACCGAATGCAAGTATAAATGCAAGATAATAACAAGGGAGATAGTGGCTAGTTTAGCGGAAGCAGTATATTTGTAAAGCATTTAATGTGAGCAATTTATTAGTACGGAAAAGTAAACATGTGAATGCATCATCATCATCTTCTAACTCGAGGAGTACGTTTTACCTCCTCGCAGCAACAGTCCTTACATGTCATGTATAACTCATCCATTCAAACAATTGTAAACTAACTGCGAGTAGTCACACAACCCGCCCTTGACCGTGGGCTCGGCTTTTCGAAAAGATTGATTTTACTCTGATCAGAGATGTACCACTGTACCCACAAGGCACGCACTCATCACCTACACCGAAGTGTAACGAGATGACCCATCACACGGGAACTCGTGCCAAAACCTTCCATATGGTCTTCCCCGACTCAGCAGCACCCTCTTATAGGTTTCGTACCGTGTCTCGCCATGTCGAGTTTCCACAATACCCCCTCTTGAGCCATCGTCGGTACAAGGCGCCCTGAGGGCTAGCCCCTTGCCCCCTCCACTATGGTGCCGTGAGACGGAGGATTCCACACTTCCAGTTAGGACTTACCCATTAGACTTGTGGTTGGTACGGAAGTGCTTTGCAACAGATCCCGCAGACCGGTCCTTATAGTGCCCCGGGTGCGACATACCAAAACCCGAGCTTGCACCCGGAACCCACCATACTTATAACATACCTAACTCCAACAGAGTCCAGAGACAAGAATAACAGGGTATTTCATATACCAGAATCCATCTACTCTACGACTCATTCTTTATATCCTATAGCAGTTGTGCCGGTACATTGGGCACTAGCTAATATAATATCTGTAGAGTGACAAGGAGTTGAGGCTCAATAAGCATGGCTTGGGTTTGCACACAAGGACGGGGATCTAATAAATATAAGTGTAGGGCTTGATGTTTGACTAATGCAATATTTATCCTATGGGTTATAGCGATAATTTATTAAAACATGGGCTCAAATATGATCAACTGTTTCCACAGAGGTGGTCGATGACTTGCCTTGCTCAGCAAATGGGGATGGAGGAACCTCGGGGTAGAACTCCTGCTCCTCGACGAACTCGTAGTCTTCTCGATACGGAAAATAAACAGTATATTCAATAAACAGATAAAATTCACCAAATATTTAAACACACACAGTTGTAGGTTTTATTATGTGAAGTAATATTTTAATATTTCAAGGTTTTGTTCAAAACGGTAAAGTTTAATATTTTAGAATTTTTCCCAATTTATTTTCTGTATTATAAATTTTAACCCTAAGGGATTTTTATCCATTTATTTATTAATAATATTTTGGACAACAGAAACATACTGTTTTTATGGCATTTTTGTGTAGAGAATAATGTTCTGGTTCTAACAAAATTTGAATGGTGAAATTTGGAGTTAAAATGAGCAAGATATGAATTTTTGAAGTTTAAACTATTTTCTGAATTTTATTTCAACAGAAAAACAGTCCCTGGTCCACGGTGAACCAGGTTCACCGTGAACCCGTGACTATGCGCGTGGACCCGAGCGATCTGGGCCGTTGGATCTGGATCCGGCGGCCAGATGCGAGGCGGGGGTTTTAAATGAAAATGAACGGCTGTGATTAAAACGTGGTGAACGGTTACACGTGGACGCCTGAGATCGCTCGGATGTTTTAAGTGGCGATCGACGATCGCGATCGCCCGATACCCCTTCGATCAGATCCGAGGGCTTGGATTAAATCTCGAAGGGATTTAATCGTAGCCCTCCGATCGTGATCAGACGGCCACGATCGCGTCCGGCACGGCACGACGTAAGGGGGCGCGTACCCCCCTTCGTCTCCGGCGACGGCGGGTTCGGGTGCGACCATGGCGGCGGCGACGAGCGCCTACAGGCCTATCTAACGGCAAAAATGGAACGGGGAGGGGAGGGCGGTCATGACCGTACCTCTGGTGGCGACGGCGGCGAAGAACGGCGACCGGCGACGAGGGTAGATGGCGAAGAGGGTTCGGGAGCTCGACGGCGGTGGTGATCCGGCGGGTTCCAAGGCCAACGGAGTGGTGGCCGGGGATGAGCGGTCGACGTCGGTCTCGTTAGTGGTGGTGGCTAAGGCGGAGGAGGCCGGAGGCGGCGGCGATCGCTCGCCGGAGGTGGAGCAGAACCGAAGTTCGAAAGGAGGGCGACGATGCTCTGCTTTTGCTCGAGGAGGGCTCTGCTGGCGTGGGCTGAGAGCGGAGGTCGGAGGGGGTTTAAATAGGGGGTCGTCGGCGTGAAATGGGAAGGGGACCGGTGGAAATCCGAAAGGATTCCATCCTTGCGCCGGCGAGCTTCCATACCCACGGATAGGGTTCTATATTCATGAATCCGCGTCGGGTTTGGATGGAAAGAGATCGCCGGAGTGAGGGGATCACGATTCAGTGCTTGGTTGGGCGAAATCGGGCGGCCGGCGGCGGATTTGGGAGGGGATCTCGCCGGATAAGGAAGGGGGATCCCCTTCCAACGAAGAAGACGATGCTGACAGGTGGCCCCCACCTGTCAGCGGGCGAAACAGGAAAGGAAGGGCCTGACAAGCGGGTCTGAGCGGTCAGTGGCGCGGCGGGGGCTGACCGGTGGGACCAGGCGGGGCGCGGGCGGGAGGAGAGAGGGGAGGCGTGCGCCGACAGGCGGGCCCCTCTTGTCAGCGAGAGGGCGGCGATGGGCTGGGCCAAAAAGGCCGCTGGGGGGAGTTTCAGGGTTTCGGCCCGTTTAGAATTAAAATTGATTTCTGATTTTAAATAATTCCAGAAAATCAAATATTTGATTAAGGGTTGATTCACTATTGACAAAAATTTGTAAAAATTCCTAAAATTATATCTTGGTCTCTAGTTCATCTCATAAAATTTTCAAGTCCAGATTTTAAGTATTTCTCCCTGTTTGGCTTTATTCAGGCTCTTTTGTGATTTTTCCTTTAACAATAAATCCAAAAATGATTTAAATATTATTTTTCTTTTTATTTTATTCCTTTTTAATTTCTGGGGTGTTACAGCAACAAAGCTCGACTAGTTGCCCAGGGTTTTTGCCAGAAAGAGGGTATTGATTTTGAGGAGACTTTCGCCCCTGTTGCCCGTCTTGAGTCCATTCGTATTCTTTTAGCTTTTGCCGCTTCTAAGGGTTTTAAGCTTTTTCAAATGGATGTCAAGAGTGCTTTTCTGAATGGGTACATAGAGGAGGAGGTCTATGTTAGGCAGCCCTCCTGTTTTGAGAACCCTAAGTTTCCTTGACATGTTTTTAAGCTGCAGAAAGCTTTATACGGTCTGAAGCAAGCCCCTAGGGCTTGGTATGAACGGTTAAAGAAGTTTTTGTTAAGGAAGGGCTTTGTGATGGGTTCTGTGGACAAAACTCTTTTCTTGCTCAGAGATGCCTCAGACTTCTTGATTGCTCAGATTTACGTGGATGATATTATTTTTGGTGGTTCTACTGATGCACTTGTGTCCAAGTTTCCTGAGCAGATGCACAACGAGTTTGAGATGAGCCTCATGGGTGAGCTCAAGTATTTCCTAGGGCTCCAGATCAAGCAGACCAAGGATGGCATCTTCATCCACCAGAGTAAGTATACGCGGGACATGTTGAAGAAATTCGACTTTGGTGGGGAGCTGAAGCCTCAGATGACCCCAATGGGTACATCTGGGGGCCTGGACAAGGACGATAGCGGCGTCAAGGTCAATGAGAGAGAGTATCGAGGGATGATCGGTTCACTGCTATACTTGACGGTGACGAGGCGAGACATTCAGTTTGTCGTGGCACTGTGCGCGCGCTTCCAGTCTTCACCACGCGCGTCTCATCGACAGGCTGTCAAGCGCATTTTCAGGTACCTTACCTATGCGCCCGATCTCGGTCTTTATTATTCAGCATTATCGTCTCTTGATTTATTTGGCTTTTTAGACGCTGACTTTGGTGGGTGCCGGTTGGATCGCAAGTCGACTTTCGGTACTTGCCAGTTTCTTGGTTCTTCTCTTGTCTCTTGGTCTTCTCGAAAGCAGTCTAGAGTTGCACTTTCTGCCACTGAGGCTGAGTATGTAGCTGCTGCTAGCTGCTGCTCATAGTTGGTTTGGATGATTTCCACTTTGCGAGATTTTGGGTTGTTCTTTCCTACCAGAGTCCCTCTGTTTTGTGACAGCACCAGTGCAATTAGTGTAGGGAAAAACCCATGTCTCCATTCAAAAACCAAACATATTGATGTGCGCTTTCACTTTCTGAGGGATCAATATGAGAAAGGTGTATTGACCTTGTTCATGTTAATACCCATCATCAGTTGGCTGACATTTTCACCAAACCCCGAGATCAGTCTACTTTTGAGCGTTTGCGAGGGGATTTGGGTGTTGTGTATCCTTTTTAGGATATTTTTGAGTCAGTTTTTTTCTTTCTTCTTTACTCTTTTCTTGAGTCTTTTTGTGTGTGTTCATATCATGCATATTCACATATCACACTTTGAGCTTGGTTCTGTTATATGATTGATCTGCTTTACTTACTCTATCTAGTATATGCTTTTGATTACCTATCGATGATCATGATGTGCTTTAGTTCACATGATATGTCTGATATCTATCATATGCATGGATTTTATGCTTTAAAATTGAAAAATGATCACCATTGCTTCTGGTAACTAGCATGTGTAGGCTGAATGATTTTTCTATCTGTTACATGCCTTGTAGCTAGATCCTTAGATGTAGATATGAAACTTGGACATCTATATGCTTTAACATGGAAAATGTGCGTTAAAAAGGATAAAAATAAGAAAAATGAAAATACCATGCCTTTTTATGCTTGATTTGAAAAGATCCAGGTGGGTTTGCTTTGTCGCATTGCATTGTTCTGGACTGCTTACCATAGCACTTTGGTATGAACTAGGACAGTGTAATGTATGCCAAGACCAATGTCTTAAGCTTCTGATGGTCCAGTTCTGGCCTAGGCTTGACTTGGTCGATTAGCATAAGTTTTGACAAGCAAATAACCCATGGCAAAAATGAAAAAGGAAAAGAAAAAGCTTGAAATTTAAAAAGATAACAAGTTTGCTGAAGCACTTTGTTCTGGACAATGCTTATCTTGGTAGATATCAGTTAGCTTTTGCATCTCATGCTTTACCTTGCTTGTCATCTAGAAAATGTGGTGATGCTTTTGTTTGCAAAAATTGAAAAATGTGTGCTAATGACTTTCTTTAGATATCATCTGTTGCACTGATAATGCCATGTGTCTTAGACAGTATGTTTTTTGCTATACCTGTTAGATGTTGTAATGGCAATCAATCATATCTGAGAATCATGCTTTCTATACTCCACCTGCACTCCAGTTG
Organism: Zizania palustris; assembly: GCA_019279435.1. NCBI lineage: Eukaryota > Viridiplantae > Streptophyta > Magnoliopsida > Poales > Poaceae > Zizania > Zizania palustris. The sequence goes on from JAAALK010000079.1 coordinate 79,755,499, forward strand.
CATTCATTGCATATTTTGAGGGGGAGCTGCATTTCAGGGGGAGTTTGTGTCTGTGTCTCTTTAGAGTGCATTTAGTCTCGCTTGATGAGTCCAATTGTCAACAAGGGGGAGAAATTTTGGGTTACTCGATCTTTTAGAAGAGAGTTTTTGGCTTTCTCTGGGATTTGTTTTAGGGAGAGTTTTAGTCTCTTTTGCCCTTACTCTTTGGATATCATTGTTGATAATTCTGAGATTGCACTCGTTTTTTTGAGTCTTTTATTTTTGGTTAACCATAATGACCGCTTTCTTGCTTTTGTTCGTCTTTTGGTCATTAGGGTTAAACTTTTATTTTATTTTCTTCTTCTCTGTTTTTTCTTGTGTTTTTGTTTTCGTGTTTCCACGTGTGCTTGCAGGTACTGGAGAGCTGATAAAGAGAAGTGTTGATAATGCACTCATCAAGGGGGAGATTGAGGAGCCATGTTGAAGAGCATGAGCCTCATGGCTCCATATGTGATGAGTGATTGTCAACGGAAGTCAAAGAGGACACAAAGAGAAGAGAAGACCTACTGTGTATGGGCCACATGTGACTCAGGTACACGAGCAACGAACGATTGTCGGGTAGAGGGGCCGCGAAGTCAGGCTGGCCTAATCCAGGTATATGGGCAAGGAGCAGCAGAGGATCCACTAGGCTGTTGACCGAGATTGACTCAGGTACATGGGCGGTGAGCGATTGCCGGGCAGAGGGAGTTGCGGAGTCGGACCGGCCCAATCCGGGTACCCGGTGCGAAGACGGTGGATGCTTTGTCAGTTTTTCATTTGATTCACGGCATTGCAACAGCTTGAGTTCCGAGTAGGAGAAGGCAGAGTCTCGGTCAGCAGTAGTCCACACGGTTGTCAAGGGTGTGTCGATAGCTGCATGGCGTGGGCCCCACAACACGGTGCAGCAAGCTTCGTTTGAACGCAGTCGAAGCCTACACAGGGACTTCGCGCGAGGCTCCTTTCGTCCAGGGAAGCGGGCTTCGGTCAGACTTCGGTCAAGCTTCGGTCAGGCTTCGTCGTCCACGATTACAGCCTTCGCACGACATCTTTGAACAGGCTTCGACAAGTATCGAACTGGAGACAAAATTGAACAGTAAGATTCTTTCTCGTTTTGTGTGTACTCAAGTTAAATGCGTGTGATGATTCGTCTGTGTGGTGCTTAAGATGTCCATGTTTTAAATGTTTTGCTAGTCTGCCTATAAGCACTACTTTGGTGTCTTTATTTTAGGACACCGGTCGTTTTTAGGCTAGATTATTTTTGGCATCCGCGATTTGTTTTGTTTCCACTGATTGTTTGTTTGAGGTGCGTTGGGTGTTGGGAGTAGGCCATTAATTCGCAAGATTTTTTTAGGCGCCCATTCACCCCCCTCTGGTCGCTACTTTCGGTCCTACAACGGAGGGTGGCTTGGAGAATGAGCATGAGGGACCTCGCTGAAGAGTTTATAACCCTTCGAATTAGTCCCCTCGAGCACATATGGACGAAGAACCTTTTTGTGGACTCCGCAATGAGTGACTTGAAGGACATTTCTTCGGAGCTCCTTGGTAAGTCTTTGAATCATAGCTCATGCTTTCTTGGTGCTTTGTTCTTCGATTTGATTATTGGGCTTCGTTGTTGTACCCAAGCGTGAAGTGTTGACACAGGAGGAGGTCGTCATAGCGGCAGAGCGTGTATTGGGGGCTTTGACACCAGATGAATGGAGCTGAAGACTTGCTCTGGTAGGGAACTGGGAGAGGTACAACTGAGCATGGGTTCAGCTTGGTGCTGACGAAGTACTGATTGTCCCGGAGGTATCGGACCCTGCACCTTCGGGCGAGGAATCTAAGCGTAAGAGGGCGTATGATGATGAACCACAGGGCTCACCACCATAATGCTCCGGGGGGCCTTCAGACTCTGGGACCCCCCAAGTGGCTTTGAACACTAAAGCCCCCAGTGCAGAGGCACTACCACCTTCGAGCCTTGTACTCAGGGAGGAGCCAGATGTTACGCCAAAGGTAGTGGCTAAGGGCTCGGAGCTGGTGGCTGCGCTGGAGGCAGCGACCAAGGGCTCGGGGCCGGTAGCTTCGCAAGCCTGACTAGGAAACTAGGAGGAGCTCTTCGTGGCTTCGGAGTGTCCAGACTTCTCCCCTATCACGGAGGAAAACGAAGGTACCCCTCCGCCTTGGTCATTTTTCATGCCTTCATTTTTAGCTTGTCTTGGATTCTTTTTCTCCTTTAGGCACTGCCATAGCTGAGGAAACAGACCCCAACACCACAAGAGCGGATGGGCCCTCCAGCAGCAGTGAAGGAAGTAGTAGTAGCAATAGCGAAGAGGCATGCAAATAATATTTGGACGAAGGGGAAGATGGAGGGGCCGTTGGCGACAAAGGGTCTTGCCTAGCTCTTTCAGATGATGTGGTGGAGGTTGTGGAGCGGAGCCCTGCTTTGGAGGCATCCACTATCTCGGTGCCTTTGCTGAGTCCCTTTATCCCGCCGGGGGTGCCATGCGGTGAAATGGTGTCTCAGAACCTCTGAGGCGGTGAGGGCCTCACAGGTAGTGACCTGGTAGCGGATCTAGGCCACTACAACCACAGAGACCTCACCGTAGCGACCGAAGAGGCCCTTCTTTAGGTAAGTTGGGTATTATAAATGGTTCATCAATTCCTTATCTTTTCTTACTTTTAACAGCTCATTTTGCTTTTATTGGGCCTTCACACTGATTCACGGAGCTGCCATCTTCGTAGACCGCCAAGAAGGCCTTTCTATGGAGGGCATCAAAAACCTTCAGCGCCAAGCCTCCAAAGCCATTCAACGGCAATAGCAAGCCGAAGCAGCTGCCGAAGCGTCGAGGGCAAAAGTAGCCAAGGCACGTGAGGCTATGGCGAAGATCGCTTCGGAGGCCGAAAACTTCCTGCAAGCTCTCTAGGCTTTGGAAGTGAGCAGCATGAAGCTAATGGTAGAGAACACTCAGCTTCACATCACCAAATAGGCCTTGGAGGCCGAAAGGGTTGAAGCCATTCGGGGGGTTGATGAAGTCACCTCCATTCTTACCAAAGTTCTGGGACACTTGGGGACCCACTTCCAAATTCCGAACTTTGGTGCCCGGGATCTTGTCGGGCATCGACTTGGATTTCTTCACATGGCTGCCCTCATTATGGAGGACACTCTAGTGGGCTTCGCTCGGACCGTGGGGCGGGTAGCCACCAAAGGAGTACTACAGCTGCTCCACGAAGCGGGGTGCCAACACATTGAAGCAGCGACCTCCGTCCAGCTGGTGGCCTTCGGAGGACTCCGCCTGACTTCACTGGCTCTGGAAGTCCTCGAGGCTTGGCGCCGTCTTCATGAGCCCCGGAAGGCTCAGGCACGCGAAGCAACCCTCGAACTCCAAAGGTCCGACCGCTCTCACCAAGCGGGGCAGCATACGCCCCCTTCGGGATCGAACCCTCCGCCTCCGATGGTGTAGATCTCTTAGGCTTCATTTTGTAATACTTAGTTGTAGGCCTAGAAAGCAAATTTCATCAGCTTATTAATGAACTATAGGGGTGTTTTGGACTTTCCCAAGCTCAATCTTCGAATGTTGATGTTGAAGTGCTTAATGATTCGGAGGCACTTCGCCAATATTGGGTAGTGCTTGATGTAGCTAGGTCTGAAGGCCCTCCTCGGTTTAAAGTACTACGGGGTCCTACAGGCGAAGTCATGCCCGAAGTAGCCCTAGAGATTTTATCCTCCGTAAAAGCTGAGCCCCTTCGCAGCTCTTTGTCTTCACCTAACTTACATGACTTCGAAGGTGTTCTTGAGGATGAAGGGATCCAAGCTTCGAACATGCTTGTGCAGCACGATGGCGAAGCCTTGGATTTCTCTGCTTTTGATACGGAGCCACCGACGACTTAGACTTGGGCTAATCTGCAAGAGGAGAGAAGGGCCTCTTGGGCCTTGAAGCGTGGATGGTCTGGCCCTAGCGAGAGTTCGTCAAGCCGAGGGGGCCCTCACCACAAAAAGAGCAAGCAGAAGCGGGGATCAATGTTTTTGGGGTCGTGAGTCCGCTTCTACTTATGTTTTGATAGTGCTTATTCGTAGTGTTTTTTATTTCGAAGTGTATCGATATACTTTGCAACTATAATGAACTTCACATTTATATGAATGAAATTTTTATTCGTACTTTGGACGAACAATTGATGAAGCACACTGTTGGACCGGAAACGGCGACCAGAGGGGGGGTGAATGGGAGCTTTTAAAATTTCTGGCTAAAAACTTAGCCTTCGGTTCTGTTCTGTCTTCTGCGGAACAGGCTTCGAACACAGCCTTTGAAGGTCTGGTTCGGAGGTACTTCGACACCTTCAAACACAGGCTTCGGATTGGCAAAAGTTCGAAGCCAAGAAGACTTCGCTCCACTTACAACCCTCGAAAATCTACTCTGCTAAGTCAGTGCAGGCTCCGCACACAAGGTGCTTCGAGCAGGCTTCGCACTTCACCCTTCGCAGGAGTGGACAGCCCTCTGAGGACTTCGACCAAGTACTTAGCGACAGCAACTGGTGCTGGGCTTCGCACACGAAGGTCTACACGCACACAAAACGGACTATGCTAAAGGCTTCGACACAAGAAGCACTACGGGAAACGAACAGGGCTTCGCTAGTAAGCAGCGAGGTCTTGCCTCGTGTTACACAGAGCGACAACACACTGTAAAGCACACTTCGCGATAAAACACCCTTCGCCTAGACAGGCTCCGGTGAACTAAAACTAGCGAGGTATGCAATACGAGCTCAAGCAAAAGCACACAGAAGCAGGGCTTCGCCGCTTGAACAAGGAACACAAAATATATTGAACTCAGAATGAATACAGCGAGGTCTGTCTACAGGAGCTCAATAGTAAATGCTCAAAGTGTTAAATGTTACCTACCGAGCCCCCATATTTATAGCCCACGGCTTCATCCTAAGGAAGTGACTACATTACCCCTAGGGTTTACATCCATTTTGTCTCTACAGAACTAAGGGGTACAAAAGGTAGTCCACCTTTATTTTGGAGGCTTCTCTGTCAGCTGCAGAGGGGACAGTGTCAGCCTTTTTCAGAACAGACAGTGTCAGCCTTTACAGTGTTGACTTCTGGAACCTCCCTTCGCACCCGAGGGGTGCGGAAGCTTCGGCGAGAAGCCTGCAGCCTGTTGGCCTTCGCTCCGCCGAAGAAGTCCTTCGATACAGTGACGGTTTTGAGCCGAAGCCGTCAAAGCCCCTTGGGCCTTCGCACCACCACCTCCGGAGTGGATCACCACGGCTTCGCAGCTACTCCGAGCTTGAACACCGTCCGTCCGTGTACCGAAGCCATGCATGGCCGAAGCACCACAAGTCATCCTCACTCCGAAGCCCCACCTTCGGAGTACCACCATTCGAAGTCCCTCCTTCGTCCAAGGCTACCGCATGAAGCATTCCATGAGCACTCCGTCGCAGTGCCTCTCCCCGAGCACACTCCACGACGAGCCTCACCCGGACCATGCCTTCGATGCGCCTCGACTTCTGAGACCTTCGTCGGGCACCTTCGAGTGTCTCCCTCCGGAGCACACATCGAACACCTTGCTTCCGCAGAGGACTTGGTCCACCAACTCCGAAGTAACTCCATTCGGAGTACCTTCGAAGTGCCTCACCTCCGAGGACTTTGACTCGGAGTACCTTCAGCCGGAGCCACGCTCCGCACTCTCTGCCTTCACCTGGCACGCCTCGACCCGAGGACCGACCCGGACCACCTTCGCAGCCACCGTGACGGAGCTCCCCGCTCCCCTGGCATCAAGCCTCCCGCCTGACCCAGGTTCACCTGGCTCGAACCTTGTCCGTCGCCTCCGAAGTCCCTGCGCACCACCGACAAGCAAACAAGTGTATCCAGTACTCCAGAGACCTCTCCGGGTTAGCAACCTCCGGCACACACTCCAGTGTACCGCCCAAAGTACCGAAGCCATCGGTACGAACCCAGTCATCGCGTACTGTCGGACCCCTCCGACAGGTACACTCCACTGCACAGCTGCAGCAAGCAAACACCGAACACACTCTGGTGACACACCTCCGAACACCCTTCGGAGGTACCACCTCCGAAGCCCCTCCGGAGGTACCCTTCGAACAGAGGGTAAAAGTCTGTCAATCACTCATCACAAACACCGAAACCATCCTTGGTTTCTCAATCTCCCCCTTGATGAGTGCATTGACAACCATTTCCAAGTTCAAGAAAATTTAAAAATTTTCAGCACACAAGTGACCATAAAAACTCAAAAAGAGCCAAAGCATGTCACTTGATAAAAGAAATTTTTCTCCCCCTTTCTCAAAAGAGTAAAAGCCCCTTCGGCAAATCTCCCTTTGGATAAAAACTCCCCCTGAGTTAAGCAAATTTTTCTCCCCCTTTATGTCAAAAATCTCTCCCCCTAAAAAATTATGCTTCTTACGGTAGAGAACATCGCAAAGCTCTCCCCCTTTGGCAATGCAAGCATCAAGGAGCATTCAAAAGATGCAAAGCTTCGAAATGAATAGAATTGCAAAGACATATAATGCAAAAATATGCCAAAAATTAACACAAATGATCATGTGCTCAGCTCAATTTAACAATCTGTGAAACAAGATGATGGCATGTGATTTTGTCATTTTAAGATAAAAGCATCACCACTTAGTCAAAGCAGCTGGACATGTGAAGGCAAGGACTGCGCAAAGCTAACAAATTCTACCCTAGACAGACAAGTCTTGTTCAAAAGGAGCTGTGAAAGCAAATTTGATGAGCAATTAATTTTGCTGTTCTTTTTCTTAATGCCAGGGGTTATTTGTTTGTCCACCTTATACTTTCCAATCAAGCCAAGCCTAGGCCTGAAAGCCATCTGAAGCTTAAGGCGGTGATTTTGGCATACACTACACTATCCCAGTTCAGACCAAAGTGCAATGGTAAGCAGTCTAGAATAGAGTAGTGCGACAAACAAACCCTCCTGGATCTTTTCATTTAAACCAGACAAATCATGGATTTTTGATTTTGATTCAGATAAATGAAATATTTTGATGAATATCCATGAATAAAGAACACAATTTTTCAAGGTGCAAATTTTAGCATCCAAGGAACAGTGTCTTGCTGTTAAGTAGATAAAAGATAGCTAAAAGCAGTCCAGCCTAAACAAGCTAGATACAAGATTATGCGGTGAGTAAGTTTCGATTTTTAGAAAATAAACATCATGCACAATCAATGTTCCAGACATATTTCATAGAGCTGAGCTGTCATGATTTCTTTGAGTTAAAAGCAGGCATATAATAGCAAAAGATGTAAGTGCAATTCCACACATAATGAGCATATGCAAGACAATTAAAATCAGCTCCCCCTCACAAAATGCCGTAGGGATGACAAATACCAAGTTCCCCACGCAAGTAAGCAAATCGAGAAGCATCGAGGGGTTTTGTAAAAATGTCGGCAAGCTGGTGTTGGGTATCAACATATTGAAGTTTAATATCACCCTTCTCATTGTGATCTCTGAGAAAATGATACCGTACATCAATGTGTTTGGTTCTGGAGTGCTGAACCGGGTTGTTTGCAATACAAATAGCACTAGTGTTATCACAGAAAAGTGGAACACTCTTATAATCTAACCCGAAATCCCGCAAAGTGGAGACCATCCACAAAATCTGAGAGCAACAGCTAGCTGCAGCAACATATTCGGCCTCAGCCGTTGATTGTGCAACACTAGACTGTTTGCGGGAAGACCAGCAAACCAGAGAAGTACCCAGAAAATGACAAGTACCAGAGGTACTCTTCCTATCAATTCTACACCCAGCAAAATCCTCATCTGAATAACCTCTAAGACATAAAGATGAAGACGATGAATACCATATGCCAAATTCAAGGGTGTGTTTGAGATACCTTAGAATGCGCTTAACCGCTTGGCGGTGCGAAGCTCGTGGTGAAGCCTGAAAACGAGCGCACAGACACACAGCGAAGTGTATGTCCGGCCTCGTGGCAGTCAAGTAGAGGAGGGAGCCGATCATGCTCCGGAACTCCTTCTGATCTACGGCTTCTCCATCTTCGTCAGGGTCCAATGCTACAGATGTAGCCATCGGAGTGGCGAGGGGCTTCGCATCGGACATGTCAAACTTCTTGAGCAGGTCCTTGGTGTACTTTGTCTGATGGACAAAAGTACCTTGTTTGCTTTGCTTAATTTGCAAACCAAGGAAAAAGGTGAGTTCACCCATCATCGACATTTCAAATTCCCTGCTCATGGTATCTGCAAACTCGGCAACCAAAGCATGAGAAGAGCCACCAAAGATGATATCATCCACATAAATCTGAACTAGAAGGAAATCTTTGCCATGCTTGAGAGTAAACAAAGTTTTATCAACAGAGCCCATCAAATACCCTCGCTCAAGCAGAAAAGACTTAAGTCTATCATACCAAGCCCGAGGGGCCTGCTTGAGTCCATAAAGAGCCTTATGAAGTTTAAGGACTTTATGTGGGTACTTGGGGTTTTCAAAACCAGGGGGTTGTTTTACATAAACATCTTCACCTATGAAGCCATTAAGAAAAGCACTTTTGACATCCATTTGATAGAGTTTGAATCCCCGGGATGTCGCAAAGGCAAGCAAAATCCTAATGGCCTCAAGGCGAGCAACAGGTGCAAAAGTTTCAGTAAAATCAATCCCTTCTAGTTGAGAAAAGCCCTGAGCTACAAGTCTAGCCTTATTTCTAATAATTGTTCCATCCTCCCCTTGTTTATTTTTGAAAATCCATTTTGTTCCAATGAAATGAATATTAGGTGGAGGATCAACTAAAGTCCAGACTTGATTTCTTTCAAAATTCTCAAGTTCCTCATGCATGGCATTGATCCAACTAGAATCAGAAAGTGCATGACTAACATCTAAGGGCTCGAAAGAAGCAACAAAAGCAGCATTAGTGAAATGGGCATGAGAACGTGTTACCCTTTGATCAAGCTCACCAATGATCTGCTCGGGAGGGTGCATCCTTTGGACATGATGTGGAGCCTCGCGGCGGGATGCAGTCTCCTCCTCAACTTGTGCGTTGGAGTGGTCCAAGATGACCGATGTTGAGGTAGTCGCTTCGGGACCTCGTGCCGAAGTAGTAGAAGCGGGGTCAGCTTCGGGGGTTGATGTCGAGGGTAGTAGGGGATCATCCTCGAATTCTCCGGGATCTTCGTCTTCGAATAAGGTCTGTTCCATGTCGTGTTCATTTGCCTGTTCAAAAGCAGAACTAACAGAGGGGGTTGATTCATCAAAAGTCACATCACATGACTCGATGACAGTGTTAGTTTCCAAGTTATAAACACGATAAGAATGACCATGAGTAGTATAACCCAAAAAGATCCCGTCAGAAGATCGCGACTCAAATTTATCCAAGTTACCACGTTTTAGGATAAAGCAACGACAGCCAAAAATTCGAAGATGAGTAACCTTGGGCTGTCTCCCAAAACGCAGCTCATAAGATGTCAAATTTAAAATTGAGCGCAAGAAAATTCGGTTTGAGATGTAGCAAGCAGTGTTCATGGCCTCAGCCCAGAATTTTCTAGGAGTCCTATGCTCATCAAGCATCGTCCTAGCCATCTCAACCAAGGTGCGGTTTTTCCTCTCAACAACACCATTCTGTTGAGGAACCCGCGGAGCAGAGAATTGATGTTCTATGCCATGCTCCATGCAAAAGTCAACAAAGAGACTATTTTTGAACTCGGTGCCATTATCGCTTCGAATGAATTTTAATGCACCAGGGAGTTCAGTGAAAAGTCTCAAAGCCAAGCTCCGAAAGTGTGAAAACACTTCATCCTTGCTGGCAAGAAAGAAGACCCAAGAGTAGCGAGAGAAATCGTCGACAATAACGAGTACATACCACTTGCCGCCTAAAGAACTAACCCGAGAAGGACCTACAGTGTCCATATGGAGAAGTTCTCCGGGCTGTTCAGTCATCACTGTGGTGACTGGCGAATGCGAAGCGGCAATCATTTTTCCATGTCGACAAGGAGCGCAAACTAAATTCTTCTCAAACTTGAGCTTGGGCAATCCTCGGATCAGACCTAGGGCGCTCAGACGAGCGAGCAACTCAAAGCTCATATGCCCTAGTCTCCTATGCCACTTCCAAAGCTCAGAAGTTGAATGTGCAATAAGACAATGAGAAGAACCAGACGACTCTGAAAAATCAGCTCCAAAAACTCTCCCAACTCTAAAGATCTTACACACCACAACGCCATCAGAATTGAGCACTTGCGAAGTATCGCGATGAAATCGCACTTCGAAGCCCTCATCAAGCAACTGAGATACAGACAGCAAATTGTATCCCAGGTTTTCAACCAAAGCAACATCTTTGAGAGTGAAGTTTGCGTTTATTCTTACCACACCTTTACCTTTCACTCTACTCCTTCGATTGTTTCCGAAGGTGATATGTTCCCTTTGCTTGGTTGTGGTGAGGCTGGAGAACCAATTTGCATCTCCGGTCATGTGGCGCGAACAACCGGAGTCCATGATCCATGTGCCCTCCAAGCCTCGACCTGTCACCTACACATGATAAGAACGCCTCGATCGCTCAGTGCTGGGGTGAGTAAAATAATGGCGAGGCATCCAGCACTGAGTGACACGAGTAGTAGGCACAGTAAAAGTAGACGGTCTACGCACATAAAAATCAGAATGATGCAAAGTGCGAGGTCTACCTACATGCAAAGAACGCAAAGCATGACGAGGTCTCCTACTCTGACGAGGTACAAAGCTACTCGCCCGAGGTCTACCACCATATGGAACATGGTGAACACCTCGAGGAGCAAAACCTCTCCGAGAAGCACGAGGAGCCTCGAGAACAGGACGAGAGTAATACTCAGACTCATGCATACCTAAAGATGGGTAATGCATGTCCTGATAGCTCATCGCCTGTGCACGTCGCTCATCCTTGATGCGATGGAAACAGAAACCAATTAAATGACCCGCCCGCTGACAATAAGAACAATGAAACACTCTCCTGGGGGCACTCTCATGGGTCACAGGAGCAACTCTCACAGGCTCCTTGGGTTTCTTTTGAGTGGTTTTCTTGGGAGGATTTTTCTTGGTAGGAGGAGTGGTTTTCTTTGGTGGATGGGTAGGCTTTTTGGCTGATGGGGTATCCAACAGAGCTCTCTCTTTCTCTAGGGTGGTAGGAGAGGTAAAAACAATTTTGGTCTTACTGTCTGAAGCTATCCTCTCAAAACCCAAACCTAGAGCTACCCCGGCTCTGTCAGCACACAACTTGGTCTTGGCCAAGAGCAAATCCATCCTACCCTTCCCTTCAGTGCATTTATTCACCACAGAAAGAAGGTATTCATTTTCGGACATGAGGTTTTCAGCTCGCTCTCTGACAGTGCCTAGCTGGTCCTTAAGGGTGATGCAAGTGTCACACACAGGTTGCACATCCTTAGAACTACCGGCCCTCTCCAATCTAGCCTCCAAATCATGAACATGCTTATCACGTAAATTAATGCTATCGCGTAATAAAGAGCAGTTCATGCAATCAATAACATCATGAGGTCTAGAATCCACCTCCAAAAGCTGCTTCTGTGCAGTCTCAAGCTCAGAGAGAGTTTGAGCATGTACAGAGCGCAACTGAGCAAGCTCACTCATGACAACAGAACATGATTCACAATCAGCATCATCATATTTAGACTTAAGCATGGCATATTCAGTAGATACAGATTCTAGCCTAAGTCTAAGGTCTTTTCTTTCTCTAGCGGCTTGCACAAGCAATCTATCCTGACCTAGAACAACTTCATTCAGTTCATCTAATTTAATTAGAAGCTGGTCAGATGATAGGTTTACCTCAGATGAGTCAAACTCATCGCCGCTGTGATCGCTGTCGGCCATGAAGCAAAGGCCGGTGAAGTCACGTCCCTTTTTGTCCTTCTTGTCCTCCTTCCTTGGGGACTCCTCCTCCTCAGAGCTCGACTCCTCAGTTGAGGATGTGTCGATGTCGCTGAGAGCAGCAACAAAGGCTCTGGAAGCGGCCTTGGCTACTTTCTTAGCCATCTTGCCGCGCTTGCCCTTCACAAAGGGCTTCCTCTCCTTTTTGTGGAATTTGGGGCGGTCACTCTCATCTCTCTTTTTGATTTTGGGGCAATTAGCCTTGATGTGAGAAGTGTCGCCACATTCATAGCAACCACTAAAACCACTTCTCCTCTGATCCCGTCTCTCATGATGAAAGCGGGTGAACCTCCGGGCAATGAGAGCAAGCTCATCATCCGCTAGAGTGTCCACCTGCTCCTTTGTGACGGAGACCAGGGAGGACAAAGCAAAACCATCTGCAAGAACACAAGTACCTGATGTGCTTGGTTCTGCAGTGGTGCCACGGCTAGTGCTAGAAACCAATGCCAATGGCTGTGGCAAAGAGCTTCTGTGCACTGCAAGAGATGCCTTGGCAATCTCTGTGGACTTCAGCTTGCTAAAGAGTTCATCACAGGTCAATGTGTCATAGCCTGTGGACTCCTCAATGCTGGATATCTTCACCTCCCATATGCTACGGTCAAGTGCATAGAGAAGCTTGATAGCCCTATCATGATCACTGTAAGCAAGCGTCCCGTTGGATCGCAAGTTACTCAATATCGCGTCAAAACGAGAAAACATGGCATCTACAGATTCACCAGGTGCCTGCACAAACAGCTGATACTGTTGATTGTAGGTGCTTTGGCGCCTGGCCTTAATCTGAGCAGAGCCCTCATGGAAGACAGTGAGTGTAGTCCAAATCTCCCTAGCAGTCCTAAGGTGCTGCACCCTATCAAACTCACTCCGACTCAAACCAATGAACAATATGTTCCTTGCCTTCGAGTTGGCGATATACTGATCTTTTTCAGTTTGAGTGGTGCGGGTATCAGGGATGGAGTATTGTGAGTCCACAATCTCCCAAATTGCATTTCCTTGGCTTAACAAGTAAGCCTCCATGCGCACCTTCCAGTATGCAAAATCTGTCCCATCGAACAGAGGAATTTTACTGCCTCTATCCATGTCGCCAACAGATCACAAAACCGGTTAAGGTCAACTGGTGATCTTAACCTGCTCTGATACCAATTGTTGGACCGGAAACGGCGACCAGAGGGGGGGTGAATGGGAGCTTTTAAAATTTCTGGCTAAAAACTTAGCCTTCGGTTCTATTCTGTCTTCTGCGGAACAGGCTTCGAACACAGCCTTCGAAGGTCTGGTTCGGAGGTACTTCGACACCTTCGAACACAGGCTTCGGATTGGCAAAAGTTCGAAGCCAAGAAGACTTCGCTCCACTTACAACCCTCGAAAATCTACTCTGCTAAGTCAGTGCAGGCTCCGCACACAAGGTGCTTCGAGCAGGCTTCGCACTTCACCCTTCGCAGGAGTGGACAGCCCTCTGAGGACTTCGACCAAGTACTTAGCGACAGCAACTGGTGCTGGGCTTCGCACACGAAGGTCTACACGCACACAAAACGGACTATGCTAAAGGCTTCGACACAAGAAGCACTACGGGAAACGAACAGGGCTTCGCTAGTAAGCAGCGAGGTCTTGCCTCGTGTTACACAGAGCGACAACACACTGTAAAGCACACTTCGCGATAAAACACCCTTCGCCTAGACAGGCTCCGGTGAACTAAAACTAGCGAGGTATGCAATACGAGCTCAAGCAAAAGCACACAGAAGCAGGGCTTCGCCGCTTGAACAAGGAACACAAAATATATTGAACTCAGAATGAATACAGCGAGGTCTGTCTACAGGAGCTCAATAGTAAATGCTCAAAGTGTTAAATGTTACCTACCGAGCCCCCATATTTATAGCCCACGGCTTCATCCTAAGGAAGTGACTACATTACCCCTAGGGTTTACATCCATTTTGTCTCTACAGAACTAAGGGGTACAAAAGGTAGTCCACCTTTATTTTGGAGGCTTCTCTGTCAGCTGCAGAGGGGACAGTGTCAGCCTTTTTCAGAACAGACAGTGTCAGCCTTTACAGTGTTGACTTCTGGAACCTCCCTTCGCACCCGAGGGGTGCGGAAGCTTCGGCGAGAAGCCTGCAGCCTGTTGGCCTTCGCTCTGCCGAAGAAGTCCTTTGATACAGTGACGGTTTTGAGCCGAAGCCGCCAAAGCCCCTTGGGCCTTCGCACCACCACCTCCGGAGTGGATCACCACGGCTTCGCAGCTACTCCGAGCTTGAACACCGTCCGTCCGTGTACCGAAGCCATGCATGGCCGAAGCACCACAAGTCATCCTCACTCCGAAGCCCCACCTTCGGAGTACCACCCTTCGAAGTCCCTCCTTCGTCCAAGGCTTCCGCATGAAGCATTCCATGAGCACTCCGTCGCAGTGCCTCTCCCCGAGCACACTCCATGACGAGCCTCACCCGGACCATGCCTTCGATGCGCCTCGACTTCTGAGACCTTCGTCGGGCACCTTCGAGTGTCTCCCTCCGGAGCACACATCGAACACCTTGCCTCCGCAGAGGACTTGGTCCACCAACTCCGAAGTAACTCCATTCGGAGTACCTTCGAAGTGCCTCACCTCCGAGGACTTTGACTCGGAGTACCTTCAGCCGGAGCCACGCTCCGCACTCTCTGCCTTCACCTGGCACGCCTCGACCCGAGGACCGACCCGGACCACCTTCGCAGCCACCGTGACGGAGCTCCCCGCTCCCCTGGCATCAAGCCTCCCGCCTGACCCAGGTTCACCTGGCTCGAACCTTGTCCGTCGCCTCCGAAGTCCCTGCGCACCACCGACAAGCAAACAAGTGTATCCAGTACTCCGGAGACCTCTCCGGGTTAGCAACCTCCGGCACACACTCCGGTGTACCGCCCAAAGTACCGAAGCCATCGGTACGAACCCAGTCATCGCGTACTGTCGGACCCCTCCGATAGGTACACTCCGCTGCACAGCTGCAGCAAGCAAACACCGAACACACTCCGGTGACACACCTCCGAACACCCTTCGGAGGTACCACCTCCGAAGCCCCTCCGGAGGTACCCTTCGAACAGAGGGTAAAAGTCTGTCAATCACTCATCACAAACACCGAAACCATCCTTGGTTTCTCACACACTCTGCACGCATGGTTATCAGTCCCCCTTGCACATGGCGGTTAGGGACTTCGGCCTATCTGGTACGTGCAATCATGCGGTGAATCAACACAATTTAGTATGAGGATGGGTGTGTTCGTCCAGGTGACTTCGAACGCTCGATCACGTCGGGTTACATATATTCCATATAGATGCTTTGAGTGCTGGACTTGGAATATATTTTACTTGTCATGTCGCTCTTTTTTGTATACAAAGAGGAAGTTGAAGTATTCAAAGATAGGCTTCAAGATTTTTAATGCGAAGCAAGGCTTTAGGACATTGAATGTGAAGCAAGTATTTGAGTTTTATTAAGATGTGAAGCAAGGTTTTGAGCTTATTAGGATGCGAAGCGAGGCTTCAAGAGATTTTTTATGATGAGCGAAGCAAGGCTTCAAGACTTTGTTTGTGATAAGAGAAGCAAGGCTTCAGAACTGTGCAGAAGGGTGAAGTAGGTCACACTGTTTCTAGGCCTCCTTCGGACTTTTTAGGACACTTCGAGTTGCAAGCTCGGAGTCTCGGGACACTTGAAGTTGCAAGCTCGGAGTCCCTTTTTTATCGCTACAAGCCTGGAGGCGCTATGCAGCGACGAAGGTGGAGCGGATCACACCGATTTTTGGGGCCATTTGACAGAGCCCGAAGTCAGCATATATCAAAGTGAAACATGATGCCCCGTATATATGTGCGGACTTTATTTGTCTCGCGTTGAGCCCATCTTCGAGCTCGGGTTGCGGAGTAGCTTATGCATACCTTCAGAAGCCCCAAAAGTCATGAAACGAATGACTTCGAAGTGGGGTGTTAAAGCTTGCCTCGGAGCCCCTGGGGCCTCCGAGATTGGAGAGAAGACTGAGAAGCCTTTAGATCATATTTGAAGCCCCTAGCAGAAGGTGAGTGTGCGATGCTTGCGTAGGACTTCGCACACATCTTCATAAGTATGGTTTGAGATGGGTTTCATAGGTAGTGGTAAAGAGGCTAATTTAGTACTAAGCTTCTCATGGACGGTGTTAACTGTTGTATCAATTTCATTAGCTAAAAATAGGTTTGTGTAATGATTATAACCTTGAAGGGTTATATTGTGAAAGGGGTTTGAACCTCAAAGGGTTCGTATGGAGAGAGTGTTTTTATATTAGTTTAGGCCTCTGGGAGGGATAATAACCTTACGTCCAGTTAATAGTGATTTCTACATCTTGTATTCTCTACCCCCTTTACATTGGAGGTGCCTAGCTTTTTTAGGCAAAATATAACAGGAAAGGACTATTTTACCCTTTACTTACAACTATCATGCAAGACTCTGTTTACAAAACTTCGTAGGGGTAAAACAATAAACTCTTATATGAGTACATGTTCAAATACCAAAGGCGAAGGCCTTTGGTTTAGGTCTTCATGCCGAAGTGGCCTCAAGATATTTAGAGTCTTTACCGGAGTTTGGGTTGGAGGCTTCGCACCGAAGAGGCCTCCGTCGCGGATAGCACATCTTCACCGGGTGGAGCCGGAGTTGCCCGGAGGGGGCCTCGGAGGGGCCTATGTGCCTATGTGACTTCACATTTAGCTTATAGCCTTGTGATGTTGTGAAGTAGTCTTCGTAGTAGTCTTCATATACTTGCTTCGCTCAAGATGAAGGAGTCTTGGGCTTGCTTTTTGGCTTCAGCACTCCAGAGGGCTTCGGCCTTATGGAGGCTTCGAAGATACTGTCATTTGACCCCATTTTAGGGTAAAGTTATTTTCCCCAACAATATCTAAAAGACCATTTCCCTGTGTATGTAAGAAATCAAATCATTTTTTCTTTATTGGTTCATGATATATGGTTTTTTGGAGGCCTAAATGTACTACTGGTATAGTAATTGTTTTGTTTATCTACTAGTTTTAATCCATTTATGATCTGACTCCGCACCAATTCTGATTTCCAAAATAACCTGTTCCGTATCCACATACGTTTAACATCAGCACCGAATCTGAATCCGTAGTACAAAAATGGTATATGATATAATATGAGTATTATCCGTCCGAATCTGATCCGTTCTCACCCCTAGAGAGACAACTACCTCAAATTCTTTAAGTTAGTATAAGGTATAACTACAAAAACATGTTGTTCCAAATAGGATTTTTTAAAAATAATATATTTTTTTAAAAAAAGTTCAAATGGGTATAGCCATTTCAAAAAAAATTCAAAAATAGGTACCGGTCGATACTTGATGGACCGAACGAGACCATGTCAGCCTTGGTTCAATCGTTGGTTGACTGAACCTTGCCACGTCAGCCTGGTTCAGTCGAACCAGGGTGACGTGGCGCAGAACGACTCTTTTTGGGAATGGCAATGGCTACTTCGGCCGAACTAGGCCACTTCAGCCTGGTTCGGCCGTGACGTGGTAAGGTTCGGCCGACCATCGGTCGAACAAGGGCTGACATGGCTTGGTTCGGCCAATCGGTATCTATTTTTGATTTTTTTCAAAACGGCTATACACATTTTAAATTTTTTCAAAAAATATTGTTTTTTTAAAAAATTCTTCCAAACAGCACAAAGACCGTCTGAAACATGACTAGGACAAACAATAGATTCTTAGTTTAAAGTTGAATGATACCTTCAATCCTGCATCAAACAGTACCTTAATTCTTAACACGTGGAAGTAGGCAGTATCGAGAAAACGTATTCGGACACGGAACAGATTAATGGAATAGGATGGTTTTGCTTTTAGGGATAGGATGAAATGAGATGGTTTTGTAGAGCTGTTTCGTTGAATGAATAGAATGTTTTGGTCTTGTGTTTGGTTGAGGGAATAGAGAGGAATGGGATGATTCTAGCCCCAGCCACCCCATGTGCCAAATTTAGCTGCTGCAACACCTAGAATTAAGTC
This sequence comes from Zizania palustris, assembly GCA_019279435.1. NCBI lineage: Eukaryota > Viridiplantae > Streptophyta > Magnoliopsida > Poales > Poaceae > Zizania > Zizania palustris. Next base: position 79,773,369 of record JAAALK010000079.1, read on the forward strand.
GTTTGGCAAAAAAAATCCATACTATGAGGTTATGTATCTATGGAAAATATTCCCTTTTCAAGATCGTTCGTGTTGATAGCAAAAAATGGCATCAATGGCTAAGATTGTCAAAATATCAATTTTGGTAATTTGGGCCGAAAATACACATGTCCCAGGTCAGGCCGAAGCCCTATAGGACTGAAGGACCATTGGGCTATGGGCTTCGGAAGCTTCCAGCCAGCCCACGGCCTTCGGCGAGGAAGCCTTCGGAGGCCCACGCCACCGAAGCTTCGGCCCGAGGAGCAGGCTTTGACGGGCCTGGCCGTAGGCCCACTTCAGCAGAGATAGAGTTGGACACAATTCCGACTAAGTTTTAATCTCTATTCAGCCAAATTATAGAAGATTAGATCAGAGGTCTAACCCCTATAAATATAGAGGCGAAGCTAGTTCAGAGGGCCCCCAACACAAATCAACCACAAAGCCCTAGCTTTGAATCACATTTACTTTATCTTTACTTTTCTGTACTCTTCGTGGGTTTGCCTGGAAGCCCTCCGACGGCCACATCGGAACAGTGGTAACCTTTGTTACTTCGCTTGTGAAGTATCCGTTAATCTACGTAATAGATTGCTATCGCCTTGTTACTTCGCCTGTGAAGTATCTGCTAATATGCGTATCAGATTGCTATCTTCGCTACTAGTGCAACACTTGGCAGAATTCGGTCCTCGGGATGAATTAGTACTTCGAATCTTATCTGTTGCAGGTTACCTACGTTCGGAGCTACTTCGTCGGAGGTGTCTGGAGCTGAGAGATCAGTTTCGGAGGTTGCCAGAACACCCTTCAGCGAGACTTTTGCTTCGACAGCGCGCTCCGTTAGCAGACTTCATCATGACACGCTTCGCCATGCTCGCACCCCGTTCCGGACAAAGTCACGTTCGCACGTTGCGTTTGAGCCATTATCATATATCTTACTGTATCAGATACTTTGCGTCGAACCCCGCTGTTCGGAGGTGATCGTCGCATACAGATCCATTCGGAGTTCATCTTCGGCCATATCAGTCCGAACACCGAAGGTACCCTTCGGTGGGACACTTTGCACTAGACGCCGAAGGTACACTTCGGCGACCCCCTTCGCACCGCACTTCGAAGCAGACAGGCTCCGACCGGTTTGCTGATTTATCCTGTTTAATATATTTCTTTTAGCTAATTGGATTATTTTGTGTGATCTGATTGTCTGGTGACTCCACCCTCCTTACCACGGCTAAGGGTAGTCGGAACGCGACGTTAGTGTTGTGTTACACTTAGGCTTGTCCCTAAGTATCCGCACACATTTGGATCGTCGAATTGACCCAAGTGTGGGGGCACGTTTTCGTGTCAACACACTTTTTGGCAACTCCGCTAGGGAAAAGCTACGCCAACATGACGGGTACGTCTACGTCGGCCACCGGTACATCTACAATGACTACTGCATCTACACCGCCAATGGACACCATAGGAGGTGCGGATATCGACAACCGCAACATCTTAACACCTACTCTTGAAGAGATTCCCGCAGAAGACCGAGCAGAGATCGAGGAAAGTTGTAGGTGCTCCAAGACATGATGCTTGGGGGCTACGTCAAGACACGTACAGGCTTCATCAAGCGCGACATCATCGCCCCGACCTTGCTCGGACCCAGGTAACCCCTGTATCACCTCGTTTATCCTCTTTAGAGATTGAGCCAAAAATAGTTGCATCAGTAGATCAGGCCGTTAGCGCTTCGCTAGCAAACCATTTAGATTTGACAATTAGTTCCCAAGTAGAGGCTACACTTAGAAGGTTTGGCTTTACTGAGGCCGTACCATCAGTCCCTATTGCTAGTATACCTCCGGTTAATCATGTGTATAGCAGAACTGACGGTAACACTAGCATGACCATTATGTCTCCGGCCCTAACACCCGCGGCCGAGACTAATCATTATGATTACAGCTAAACTAGCGTCGCGTATCACGCGCCACCACTACCTGCGCCGGTACCAGCCCTGCTCGCACTGCTCGCGCCACATGCGCAAGTACTCGGGCACGAGCACGTCATACAGATAGCGCGTAGGGAAGAGGCCCATAGCCGACACGCTGATATCCCGCCACGTGTCGCGCCCTAGCACGAGAGACGTGCGCAGGCGGTGGGCCAAGATGATCTAGAGGAGCGAATCAGCGCACTATTTAGGGAATGCGCCGGCTTCGTGCCTAGGGGTCGGGTTAGGGTTTACCGTAAGCCATATCCCGATCATTTCGATACAGTACCCTACCCCGCGGCTATAGAATCCCCGAATTCACTAAGTTCGATGGCGAGGGTAGCAAAACCAGACTAGAGCATGTTAGTCAATTTTTAACACAGTGTGGAGAAGCAAGCTGGACAGAAGCCCTAAAAATTATACTATTTTCTCTCTCGCTATCCGACACCGCTTTCACTTGGTTTTCGGCGCTCCCACCGAACTCCGTTCAGACATGGGATGAATTGGAACAAAAATTCCATGATTACTTTTACACAGGTGAGAAAAAACTCAGGCTTTCACACTTGACATCGGTTAGTCAGAAATCTAACGAGAATGTCTCCGAGTACATCAAGCGTTTTAGGGATACTAGAAACCGATGTTTTAGCCTTAGTATTACAGAAAGGGATTTGGCGGAACTAGCTTTTAATGGGTTACGTTCCGAGATTAAAGAAAGATTAGACAACCAGAACTTTTTAGAGGTTAGCCAAGTCCTATAGCAGGCTCTGCTCCAAGAAGGCCGAACCAAAGATAAAAAGTTTATTAAAACGTTTAACAAGCCTAGGGCTGAAATCCACGTCATGGAATGCTCCGACGAGGAGGAATCAGAGGAGGAGGATTCAACCGACATGTACATGGCCGAATGGGTTTGGAACGCTAAGAGTAAACCTATCACTTGCTCTGAATTACGACCGTCTCCCACGAAGAATTGGCCTAGTGAGGTCAAGTACTCGTTTGACATAACTAAATGTGATAAAATATTTGATCCGAACCCCATGCGGAGCGAGTTCGGCCCCCAATGGCCAGACCCCACACCACTCTGGACGGACCCTTCGATAGGAAGCTTCGGCCCACACTGGCCAAACGTACCTCCGGCCTAGTAGGACCCCTCGCTGATATGGTCCGAGACACCGTCGACTCTACCGAACCCCCCTCCGGGTAACAGGTTCGGCTCACAATGGGTGAGGCCACTGGAGCCACTGATGCCTCCATCATACAACTGGGCGGGGACTCCGTGGGCTCTGTATGTATCACAGCCAGAGTACCCTCCGCAACCTAATGCTATGCCTTGTTTTCCTTCGGAGTATTATGAATGGCAGGGACAAACAGATGCAGCGGAGGGAGGCATCGTCCACAGACTGTCCGTGGTACCTCCGAATCGGCCCGTGCAGAGCGAAGTCGAAGGATACAGGCGCGAAGAGGCCGAGGACAGGGAGTCTGAAGCTATCACAAGCAGAGTAGGGTCTCAGGAAGTCCCAATCTCGAAGGCCTTATCACCGAAGTCTGACGGAGGTGAGTCCCCTGCTTCGGCCGAAGCCCATGCCAAAGCCTGGTCCGATCAGCCAAACAAGGCCGGTCCGACTACCGGGGCCCGCAGCGAAGGCCCCTCCGAATACAGAGTGCACAAGGCCAAGGTGGGCAGTGCCACTTCGGGTAAAGTTGATAGGAACCAGGCAGTAGCACCTGGCACCAAGCCACAACCATCTTGGGCACCTCCAGGCATGTCCAAATCACAAAAGAGACGTCTGCAACTACTACGGGCATAGGAGATGCGCGATAAGAAAGCCAAGGACGAGCGCAATGCCATTTTTGAAGAAATCCACCCTCGACCAACTACAAAACAGGTATGGAGGATGAAGCCGGTTGAGATGACCAACCCGGCTCCTAGTCCGAGCGACGACGATGATGACATGCTCGATGACGACTACTCGCCTGTCTCCGAGGGGCCTGCACCCTAGGCGATGGACATCAACGTCGTCACGCTGCTCACCGAGTTTGCCATGCCACAGGATGAGGGCGAGGTCGCTCAGTTGAACCTTAGCCTAGGCAACGCTATTTTTGAGAAGCCCGAGGACTCAGCTTGCCATCTAAAGCCTCTCTACGTCAGAGGTCACATCGATGGAAAGACGATTTCCAGGATGCTTGTTGATGGTGGCGCCATTGTTAACCTAATGCCCAACTCGCTGTTGAGGAAACTTGGCAGGGACGAGGATGATCTAAAGAAGACTAACTTGATGCTCAATGGTTTCAATGGCGAGAGTTCCGAGGCCAAGGGCGTGCTCTCCATGGAGTTTACAGTGGGCAACAAGACGTTGCCAATAACATTTTTTGTCGTCGATGTACAAGGTAACTACAACGTGCTGCTTGGGCACGTTGTTGTATTCCTTCTACTCTGCACCAGTGCCTAATTCAGTGGGATGGTGATGAAGTAGAAGTCATTCCCGCAGATACTTCGGCCCAAGTGGCATTGGTTGACATATCAGTTGACGCCATTCACAACAAGGTAGAGTGTCTGTCAGGTAGTGACCTTTCGGATTACGATTTTGTTAGCGTGTTCAAAGGATGTTTTGTACTAGTGTCTGTAAAGTCGGCTGGTGTAGCTCAACTATTTTTGTATTAGTAGTCATGTCTAGCAAGAGTAATCTGGATTGGCTAAAGTCTCGTGTAGAGCAGTATCGGTCTAATAAAGACGGTATTGCCGAGGTCATCGAAGACGTTAGCGAAGTAGAGAAATTAGGACAAGGTTTTGTGTCGGCCGATCCCTTAGAAGAAGTTGACATAGGAGATGGTAGCATCCCGAGGCCAACTTTTGTAAACCAACATTTACAGCCTGATGAAAGGGCCGAAGTAATAAAGTTGCTTCGGTCGTATGTTGATTGCTTCAGATGGGAGTATAGCGAGATGTCGGGACTAAGCTGTGAGCTCGTAGAGCTTCATCTACCTATCAAGTCTGGATTTAGGCCTTATAAACAGCCTCCTCCTCGCATTAACTCGACCGTCTATGATCGAGTTAAAGAAGAAGTAGAGTGACTGCTCAAAGCTGGATTTATTAGGCCATGTAGGTATGCAGAATGGGTCGCTAACATTGTGCGTGTAGAGAAGACAGGGAGCAGCAAGATACGAGTGTGTATTGATTTCAGGGATCTGAACAAGGCCACTCCAAAGGACGAGTATCCGATGCCGATAGCCGACATGCTAATCAACGATGCTTCATGACACAAGGTACTAAGATTTCTTGATGGCAATGTTGGTTATAATCAAATCTTTATGGCCAAAGAGGACGTCTACAAGACAGCCTTTTGATGCCCTGGTTTTGTCGGTTTATTCGAGTAGGTCGTTATGAATTTTGGTTTGAAAAATGTTGGCGCCACGTATCAGCGGGCTATGAACTTGATCTTTCATGACTTGCTAGGAGTTATGTTAGAAGTTTACATTGATGATGTCGTAGTCAAATTGGACGCTATGAGAAACCATTTAGCCTATTTGAAAGTTGCTTTTGATAGGATGCGACAGTATGGCTTGAAAATGAACCCACTCAAATGTGCCTTTGGCGTGTCGGCAGGTAAGTTCTTAGGTTTCATGATTCATGAGAGAGGCATAGAGATTGATCTTAAGAGGCTTGAGAAGATTAGAAACGTTACGGCGCCGACATGCAAAAAAGATGTGCAGAAGTTGCTAGGAAGATCAATTATTTGCGTCGCTTTATATCCAACTTGTTTGGTAAGATTGACGCCTTTGTCCCCATACTCCGGCTAAAGAATGAAACCGAGTTCACTTGGGAGGAAAGCCAACAAAGCGCCTTTGAGAAGATCAAGGAGTGCTTGTCATCACCGCCCATGGTGAGAGCACCCAAAGTTGGGATTCCGTTTCGGCTATACATCGCCACTGAAGATAGCGTGATTGGGGTCGTGCTAACCTAGGAGGTAGAAGGAAAAGAGTACATCATCACGTTCTTGAGCCGCCGTCTGCTGGACGCCGAGACTAGGTACGCGTTTGTGGAACGTTTGTGTTTATCACTTTACTACACGTGCACCAAATTGTGCCACTATCCTCTCCCTACTACATGTGTTGTCGTTTATCAAACCGATGTTATAAAACACATGTTGCAAAAGCCGATTCTAAGTGGAAGAATCGGAAAGTGGTCTTACGCTTTGATTGAATATGATTTGGCCTATGAACCCCTAAGAGCTACGAAAGGCCAGATCATAGCCAACTTTATAGTTGATCACCACATAGATATCAGTTGGAGCGACGGTGTTGCTTTGATTGAGGTAATACCGTGGAAACTTTACTTTGATGGTTCAGCTTGTAAAAATGGCCGAGGTATTGGAGTAGTACTCGTATCACCTAGTGGAGCGCACTTTGAAACCTCGGCTCGTTTAGAATTTCCTTCTACTAATAACCAAGCTGAATACGAGGCTTTACTTCTAGGGCTCGAATTATTAGATTCCATGGGTGTTAAACATGTCCATGCGCATGGTGATTCCCTGTTAGTGGTACAACAAGTGGCTAAGAGGGCTCAATGTTTTAATGGCTTGCTAAACAACTACTTGGATAAGTGCCTGGACATGGTTGCTACTTTTGATGACTTCAAAATTTCTCATGTGTCGAGAGAGGCCAATTTGGTTGCAAATGATTTGGCTCGGCAAGCATCTGGTTACCAAGTTAGGAGAGGAAAATTTTCTGTACAGGAGAAGCCGATGTTTGGTCTCACTGTCGAAGCCAGTGACTTCGGGCAGGCGCACCCTCCAAGTCGGACCCCTCCAGCTGCCGGAGGTCACCGCACGCCGAGGTCCCAGGACCGGGATGTTCTGCCCACCAAAGAATTTGGCACGTCGGAGCCCACGAGCCGAAGTACCCGAGACAGCGAGGGTTTTCGGGAGTCCGGACCCTCCGGTAGGAGGCTTCGGCCTGACGCACTCCACACGGCCAATCCAGCCAGGCTTCAGCAGAAGCAGGAAGGGCTCGGGGGGCACTCCGAAATCAGCAGCCTAGAAACTTTTTCAGGGAGTGAGCTAGCAAGACCCTCCAAAGCCCATAAGGGCGATTGGAGAATTCCAATCGTCCAGTATTTGAGAGATCCTAGCCAAAGGGTTGATCGGAAGGTTCGGCGACAAGCGTTTAAATTTGTGTTGATAGACGACACACTGTATCGCCGAACCATTGATGGAATATTGTTAAAGTGTCTAGACCACAAACGATCCTAGGTGGCTATAGGGGAAGTCCATGAAGGACTTTGTGGCGCTCATAAATTGGCCCAGAAAATGAGTTGGATGCTCAAAAGAGCGGGTTTCTACTGGCCGACTATGACTGAGGATTGTTTTAAGTATTATAGAGGGTGTGAAGCGTGTCAGAAGTTTGGCAATATTCAGTTAGCTCCTGCTTCATTACTCAACCCTATTGTCAAGCCATGACCGTTTCGAGGTTGGGGTTTAGACTTCATCGGCCAAATCCATCCTCCTTCATCAAAAGGGCATCGATTCGTGTTGATGGTGATGAATTACTTCTCCAAGTGGACCGAGGTCGCGCCTCTCAAGAACATGACTCACAACGAGGTACTTGACTTTATCTTGAAGCACATCATACATAGATTCGGCATTCCTCAAACTCTCACTACAAATCAAGGTAGCTCATTTGTTTCTAAAGAAGTGAGGGACTTTGCCGAATATTATGGTATTAAGTTGATAAACTCTTCGCCCTACTATGCTTAGGCCAATGGTCAGGCCGAGTCTAGTAATAAAACCGTGATTAAGCTCATTAGGAAGAAAATCGAAGAGTTCCCTAAAAGGTGGCATGCGGTGCTTTCCGAGGCGCTATGGGCTTGCAGGATTGCAAGGCACGGTGCTACCAAAGTTAGTCCATACGAGTTAGTGTATGGGAAAGAAGTCGTTCTACTTGTAGAAGTAGATCTTGGCTCTCTAAGGGTGTTAAGGCAAGATGGTTTATCGGTTGACGAGTATGAAACTCTTTTGAAAGACAATTTAGAAGAAGTGACCGATAAGAGATTGAGGGCTTTAGAAGCCTTATAAATAGACAAGAGGAGAGTAGCTAAAGCCTACAATAAGAAGGTTAAACCAAAATCGTTTCAAGTAGGTGACTTGGTTTGGAAGACGATTTTACCCTTAGGCACTAAGAGTCCCAAGTTTGGTAAATGGTCGCCTAGTTGGGAAGGCCCTTTCAAAATAGCCGAAATCGCCCCTGGCAATGCATATGTCTTAGAATCTCTGCAAGGAGAGCGGTTTCGAAGAGCTTTGAATGGTAGATACTTGAAAAGGTATTTCCCGAGTGTGTGGCAAACAACATAAAAGATGTCAAAAGGCCGATATGGAAGGTATTGTCTTTATCTCATTGTGCTTTTAGTTCACTTAGTTCACTAAAAGGAAGGGGGGCATGTGTTGATAGCAAAAAATGGCATCAATGGCTAAGATTGTCAAAATATCAATTTTGGTAATTTGGGCCGAAAATACACATGTCCCAGGTCAGGACGAAGCCCTATAGGACCGAAGGACCATTGGGCTATGGGCTCCGGAAGCTTCCAGCCAGCCCATGGCCTTCGGCCAGTAAGCCTTCGGAGGCCCACGTCGTCGAAGCTTCGGCCCGAGGAGTAGGCTTCGACGGGCCTGGCCGAAGACCCACATCAGCAGAGATAGAGTTGGACACAATTTCGACTAAGCTTTTATCTCTATTTAGCCGAATTATAGCAGATTAGATCAGAGGTCTAACCCCTATAAATATAGAGGCGAAGCCAGTTCAGAGGCACCCCCAACACAAATCAACCACAAAGCCCTAGCTTTGTATCACATTTACTTTATCTTTACTTTTCTATACTCTTCGTTGGTTTGCCTGAAAGCCCTCCGACGGCCACATCGGAACAGTGGTAACCTTTGTTACTTCGCTTGTGAAGTATCCGTTAATCTACGTAATAGATTGCTATCGCCTTGTTACTTCGCCTGTGAAGTATCTGCTAATATGCGTATCAGATTGCTATCTTCGCTACCAGTGCAACACTTGGCAGAATTCGGTCCTCGGGATGAATTAGTACTTCGAATCTTATCTGTTGCAGGTTACCTACGTTCGGAGCTACTTCGTCAGAGGTGTCTGGAGCTGAGAGATCAGTTTCGGAGGTTGCCAGAACACCCTTCGGCGATACTTTTGCTTCAACAGCACGCTTCGTCAGCAGACTTCATCACGACAAGCTTCGCCACGCTCGCACATCGCTCCGGACGAAGTCATGTTCGCGCGTTGCGTTTGAGCCATTATCCTGTATCTTACTGTATCAGAGACTTCGCGTCGAACCCCGCTGTTCGGAGGTGATCGTCGCGTACAGATCCGTTCGGAGTTCATCTTCGGCCAGATCAGTCCGAACGCCGAAGGTACCCTTCGGCGGGACACTTCGCACTAGACGCCGAAGGTACACTTCGGCGACCCAGCCGCACCATACTTTGAAGACGACAGGCTCCGACCGGTTTGCTGATTTATCTTGTTTAATATATTTCTTTCGGCTAATTGGATTATTTTGTGTGATCTGATTGCCTGGTGACTCCACCCCCTTACCACGGCTAAGGGTAGTCGGAACGCGACGTCGGTGTTGTGTTATGCTTAGGCTTGTCCCTAAGTATCTGCACACTTTTGGATCGTCAAATTGACCCAAGTGCGGGGCACGTTTTCGTGTCAACAGTTCGGTTCCACTCGATTTCACCCTATCCCTTGAACCAAACAATAGTAGCACCCCATATCCACGAATCATTTTGTCCCATTTCGTACCTCCTCATACGTTAAACCAAACACTACCTAAGCCAATCAAGCAAGATGGAAATCTCTCTTGGCTTTGGCTTGGTCTAGCCATGAGCTGACTCATCTCACCCAAACAAGAGCAATTAGGGATGCTAGTTGTACCCAATTACCTATTTACTCGTGGGTAAAAAATTTTGTTCTTAATATCATACCCGATGGGTAAATTGGAATGGGTATCGACTCTCATACATGTTTCGTCTGCTTACCCATGAGTTCATAAATCCATCTCAAAAAATTAATCCTAGCCTCACTCTTCCTCCCTCACCAATCATCACTCTCCCTACCCGGTTGCCTTGCTCCTAGATCCAACGCCCCTATCCCTGCCTCCCTAGTCTACGTCATGCTCCTAGATCTAGCATTCTAGCAACCCTCTTCACCACGGTCGACCTTGCCATAGTCGGCCAGCTCTCGCTGTGGCTAGCCTTGCCACAGCCATCCCTACCTTAGCCTACCTTTCCCATGGGTAGCGGCTCACCCCTACCATGGTTGGCCCTCTTTGCGACCAACCTCACCATGGCTAGCATTATTGTGTGACTCGCCTCGTCATTTCCACCTGTGAGCTGTCGCTTCCTCTGGTTGTCTTTGGGCCCCCTAACAGTCAGCATTGGCCCCAGCAGCAACCCTCGTTCCTCCCTATCTAATGTATGTCCATCTTTTCATGGGTAAATGGGGTATACTCTCGGGTACACCGTACCCACGTGTGGTGAGTATGGATACATTTTTTACCCATCATAGAAACATGTATGGGTATGTAATACTTATGCTTGCCATACCCGATTCCCATCCCTAAGAGCAACCAACAAGCTACGTAGCCAGCAATCATTTCATTATTTCATGTTTAGGTGAATTTAACAAGAGAGATAAGAGTAGTAGAATAGTAGAACCACCTTTACAATATCGAACCAACAGCTAGGATTGGCACGATAGACTGAGCGGGCAACACCTGGTGGGTAGTGGGCACACGATGCACAGTGGTGTCACCACACAAGGCAGCGACCTCAAATACTACGAGTAGGAGTAGGCGAGCAACATCGTAGTGATGGCAAATGGCCTACATACATGCTGCAACTAGAGCCTAGAGATTTGTTATTTGTAGCCCTACAAAACCTACTGGTTTTTTATTGGAGCGAGCCAAATGAGCCACTTGAGTCGGTTTAGGCTCAACTCACTTAGCCACCAAGATGTGGAGACTACTCAGGCTCAGCTCATAGCTAGCTTAAGAGTCTCGAGCTCAACTTTTACCCTTAAAACCGAGAGAGTGTAAACAACTAGGAGCAGACAGAGGGGCACATAGGGGCCTAGCCCCATCAATTCTCGCTAAGCCCCTCCCCCATGTGCCAATACGTAGAATACGACAAGAGGATGATACATAGAATGTTGAAGGCTCATGGTGTGATTAGTAGGACTAGATAACGAGCTAGTTTGACTCGTTATAGCTAATTCTGTTAAAGAGCTAGATCGACTCAGTTCATTAATAGAACGACCTAAAAACCTATCTTGGCTTAGTTCGGTTTAGCTCGTGTGTCAACTCAGTCACTACATACTAGAAGAGGAGGAGCAGCAAGATGGCACAATAGGGGTGGGCAGATGGTGAGCCGGTGGGAGTGGAGGCGACGAATGGTCGTCGATGGTGGTGTGGAGTCGATGACACAAGTTGGGGCCTAGGGATGGCACGATCACATGGGTGATGGCAGTAGGCTGTCAGCGACGTGGAGTCAGCGATGGTGTGGGGGCCTGTGTGACGACGACATGGTAACATGTGTCTTGGGTGGCAACTACGAGGAGAGTCAATAGCGATCTAGGGGCTCAAGAGACACGAGTTTGGTTTGGGTGTGTTGCGCCCACACATGTAGAGGCAATGGCGACACTTGACGCGATAGAAGCGACGACGACACTCGAGACGATGGAGGCAACGGAGTGGGGCCTAGGGCTTGGGCAATGTCGGTCACCGATGCGGGGAGGTGTAGTCGTGCGATTGTGGGCTTGCATGTTGTGGCTGGCGCTTGTGGTGGATATGTGAGATAGGGAATTGGGGCAACATGTAACTGGGCATGGTCAACTAGGGTTTGATATTTTGGTGGGTTTTAGTGGGATGTACCTAGATAGGTTGTTTGCTTACTATTTAGGGCCTAGCTCGTTAAGCTCAAATGCAACTCAAACTCACTGATGGGCTAAAACACCAGCTCAACTCGTTAGAAAATCAGAATAAGTCAAGCCAACCTAAACCGAGATAGTCATGGGTTAAGTAAGCTAACAAGTTACAAGTTTTTTTACCAACCTTAGTAGCTAACTTCCGTCGCCGCGCTTCCGTCGGCCAAAGGCCGACGGAAGATAGCATTTTGCCGACGGAAGTTCGCTTCTTCCGTAGGGAAAGGGCTAACTTCCGTCGGCTTTGGCCGACGGAAGTTGCCTGTTTTGTTGTAGTGTAGTCAGTTTCCTACCTTGCAGCCTTGGCCCATGGGCCATCTCTACACTGCATGAGGTTATGTGCCAAAAGGGACCGACTACCTCCACGTCGGCCGTTGTATGTTTATCCTATTTCCTCTTATGAGACCACAAATAGATTCAATTAGTGGCAAAGTTGTTGCGTGAATGTGCGAACAAATATGATCGATTGCAAAGCTATAGTGTGGGTGTCTATGCCCTACTCACCATTTGCTATGTCTCACCGAATTTTGGTACTCATATCATCTCTTGCCACGATTAATTGGTAATGTATCAAAACCTATTTTTTTAATTGAAGTTTGGGAGCAAAACTAATTGTTGATTTGTTTAGTATTTATTCATAAAAAGTTAGGTTAGGATGATTGATAGTTTTTATAAACCCGTTAATCCGAGTTCTGATCGTATCGTAAAATATGTACTACAATTGTTATATACGGAGTATGTTTTAGTTAGTAGGGTTAAAAAGAATTAATTGTCATTATCAATGTCGGTGAGTTGGCGTTTATATTGACAGCAACGGACAGATAATGCAAACTCCACGTGGGGGTAACTTGTGAATCCGCCGCCGAGACCAATCGAGAGAGCGCCGCCGCCGCCGCCACGCGCCGTCCTCCCCTTTAATACCGCCACTGCACCACCCTCCTCTCCTCCACCTCGCCAAGTTCAAGTACGGGAAGCGCTGCGCGCTGGGGATGGACGGGCGGAAGGCGGCTGCAGTTGAGGAGGGGGCGGCGCCGGCGACGCCGCTGCTGCAGGCGTGGGAGGAAGGGAGGCGACGTGGGGGCGGGGCGACTTCGGTGCAGACGCTGGGGAACGTGGTGGTGTCCATCGTGGGGACGGGGGTGCTCGGCCTCCCCTACGCCTTCCGCACCGCCGGTTGGGTCGCGGGCTCACTCGGCGTCGCCGCCGCCGGCTGCGCCACGCTCTACTGCATGCTCCTCCTCGTACGTGCCTTGATAGTTGTACTTCCCCCTCTCCTCCTCACGTGTGCCTTGATTACTCTTCTGCTTTTCCTGTTCACTTACTGTGCTGATTCTTTCTTAACCTAATCGTCCTATATAATTGTCCTTTACTGATGCCATTCTGAGCTTTAATCGTGTGGTTTTGCTGAATATTATCTCCAAGTTCTCATGCCCTGATTCATATAATGCATACAATTTATACAGAACGCACTGTTTGTCCTGATAGCGACAACATCTGTGAATAATCATAGCTTGATATATGATGGTGATTTGATCAATAAAAAACTCAGGAACGATGGCTACTGTAGTGATAGTGTTAGCTGTCGCAGTCAATGAGCATAACACCTGTTCGTACTCAGGTTTTGGATTAGCATGTATTTTTAAGTGGAGACGTACCGTGTCCAATTTTTTTCATTTAACAAACCAGATTTTGTTTCACAGTGATTCCAAAAAAGAGAGAAGTATCACCTATTAATTGTTCTTTTATAAAAACGGAAGTATACCAAAACCTACCCGCACATTGAAATAGTTTTACTTACACTGTTTGTGATCGTGAATTCGTGATCCATATAAAGGGAGACAGTAATTCTAATGTCTGTCATGATGATTTATTTTTTCCATGTTCTATTATGTGGTATTATTTGATTTTTGTCGACCATGTTGAACTAGTTCAACTGAGCTTGGCTAAGTTCCTTTTTCTTGTGAGAATAGATTGTATAAAATGTTCTTTATACCCTGCTTCACATTGCTGACTACAATTTTTATTGTAGCACTGATAAATTAAATGGGGTCAATAAATTATAGACATTACTAGGTTTCTAACTTTATCACTTGCTTCATCTTCTTACTAAAATTACTTGGTTTACTTTTTCAATATGAAGGTTGACTGCAGGGATAAATTAGAAGATGAAGAACAGGATGAAATCTACCATGGTCACTATACATATGGTGATTTGGGTGAAAAGTGTTTTGGCACTATAGGTCGATGCTTGACGGAAATCCTCATCCTTATTTCCCAAGCAGGGGGTGCTGTAGCTTACCTAATATTCATTGGCCAAAATCTTCATTCTGTCTTCAGCCAGTTGATGTCACCAGCTGCCTTCATCTTTGCCATCCTGCTGCCTGTGCAAATTGCTCTATCATTCATTCGTTCGTTATCTTCTCTATCCCCATTCAGCATATTTGCAGATGTATGCAATGTTCTTGCTATGGCAATCGTTATCAAAGAGGATCTTCAGCTTTTTGACCATCCATTCGCAAATAGAAATGCTTTCAATGGACTTTGGGCAATACCTTTCACATTTGGAGTTGCAGTCTTCGGCTTTGATGGTTTCAGTATGACTTTGGCACTAGAATCATCAATGGCAGAACGGAAAAACTTTCGCTGGGTGCTTTCTCAAGCAGTTGCGGGCATCATAGTTGTTTATGCATCTTTTGGTGTTTGTGGGTACTTAGCTTATGGGGAGACCACGAAAGATATCATAACGCTTAATCTTCCCAATAATTGGTCTACTTCTGCCGTAAAGGTTAGCACACTTGCCATAATTTATTTGATATTACTGGTTATTAAAGCATTCTCTGTTTCTTCTAAAGTGAAAGTCAACATGTGCTTTGTGTGGTTTCAATGTGCAAATTCATTGTTTCATATTTTATATTTGGAGATATAAATAAAAGATCATGAACTACTTGCCAGATTGTGCCTGGGAGATCTTCTGTTGGAAATAAAAAATTTTAGTCACTTTCATCAACTGGACATAAAAATAGCAGTGAATGTTGATTTAGGTATGTACCCTGACATCTTGAAATCTGCTGACAGGTTGGTCTGTGCATCGCATTGGCATTCACATTTCCAGTCATGATGCACCCGATCCACGAGATTGTCGAGGTAAGGTTCGAATCAAGTGGATTCTTCAAGAAGCTTTCGCACAATGTCCGTGGTGCCGAATGGCTAGGTCTTCACTCAAGCCGCATGGCCATGGTAGCCATCGTGTCTGTGGTGGCATCCTTCATTCCTGCATTTGGGTCCTTCATCTCCTTTGTTGGGAGCACGATTTGTGCAATGCTGTCCTTCGTGCTTCCTGCTCTCTTCCATCTAAGCATTGTGGGTTCCTCAATGAGCCTGTGGCGACGCTTGCTGGACTACGGGTTCCTTCTCTTTGGCATTGCCTTTGCTAGCTATGGGGTCGTTACAGTTATCCTCTCACATTGACTGATCAGTGATGATCCAAACAGTGAAGAGTTGCAACGTGGATTGAATTCCAGTACGAGCATGTCTGTCAACCTAGTAACGGAAGGCATCCAGTTGAGATGGCTCTGATATTCAGAATACACGATGCTGGGATCTTGATTAACAAGTTGGTGTAACTTGTATGTATCTTACCAATGCCCCGCACATATGGGCAACAGATCGTTGCCCATCGAATAAATCTTCAAATGTTTTGTGTTTAGAAACAGCAGTAGGCACAGCACACGTCTGGTTTCTATCGTGTTTTCATCTTGGGTAGGATTCGTACTGTGGCACAATTCGTATTGTAAACAAGCATAGTGATTTATTTTCCAATCCAGATTTTGGCAGTTGAGTTCTTTTTTCTTTTCTGACTAAGTGTGATCCAATGTCTGGCTTTGTGTTTGCCCCCTTTGTTTTCAAAAGCCAACATCAAACATCGGTGTGAAGAATTAACGTTGCTAAATTTTGAAAAGATATTGCATTAAATGAGATTATCAGTCTATGAAATGTCAAACGGAGTCTTAATGGAAGTCGCCTCCGCCCTTTCAGCTGGCATATATATCTAAGCATTACCCAACGATCATCCCTTCGCTTGTTTGAGAGATACGGCTTGTGTAGGGTGCAGTAATGCAAGCATGCTTGTGATTCTGATCAAATTTTGCCATCCTCCACCTCGAGGTCATGGCCACCAAGTCCAAGATCTACTTTGCATGGAGCTCGTCCGTGGGCGCGGGCGTCGCCAAGAGCCAGTTCAAGCCTTCAAGCAGCCCCGTCCCACCAATTTTATGGGCCCTCGTGCCAGTAACACATTAAAGACCCGACAATCTAATATTTTAATATAATAATTACAATATATAATAATATTGTTAACAGATAACTTGTAGCATATATATATATAATTCTTCTTGGAAAAGTAACAGTGCATCAAAGAAGAATAAAAACGACAAAATAACTATGATGGTTACCTCAAATAAAAGTACAATGCTTTAGTGCTTTTTAAAAAGGCGTCTTTGGGCATTTCTTGATGCAAAATCTTCAATAACACTGTCAAGATCAATTGTATCTAAAATATCCTTCTCAATGCTGCATATAGCCAAGCCATTTAATCTTTCTTGTAGCATAGTTGAGCTTAAACAATTTCTTAATAGCTTCAATTTGAGAAGCTTCTTTCAGCTGATGCTACTGTCATTGGAATAGTTAATATAATCCGATATGCAATAGAAGCATTTGGATAGCAATCTGCAACTTTAATAAAGTGAAGAATCTTTAACAAAGTGAAGAATCTCAGATGCTGACATCAACTGATCTAGCAAAGTTACTTGCAACACTTTTAACTCAGAGAACAAATCATCTAACTCAACATCAGACTTATTATTATGAGAAAATTTATTCGCAAAAGTGTATACATACATGGTAGATTCATGGGCCCCCTAGCCTGCTGGGCCCCCGGCCATCGCACAGGGTGCACCCCCCTCTAAGACGGGCCTGCCTTCAAGGAGGACGCCGCACACTGATGCTGGTACTTTAGGGGCTAGGGGTGACGGGGTGGTGGCATAGGAACGGTGCATGGGAGGCAATGGCTAGGGGTGGCACCACCGGAGGGGCGAGGGCGCACATGACGAGGAAGTAGGGGCGGCACGGCAGGAGTGGCGCACAAGACGAGCAGGGGTCCCGCCGGTTGCTTTCGGTCGCCGCCATCATCCCGCTTCCATCCACAAGGCCCCCAAGACCGCTTCCCCCATGGTGGTGCTTCTGCTCCCCTCCTCCTCCGTTCAATCGGTTGCTCGTTGCTCCGCCCGTGCACCTATCCCCACCATCCATATAGGTGTGATGCCATGGTACCCACCGGGCCACCGGTGGTGTCCGTCGTCTTGGGTGCCGCTGGCCAAATTCACTTCCCCTGTCATCTAGTTATGTACCGGCTTCAAATGCAGTCACAACTCCTAGGTATCGTTGGTTGTTCTTAGCCCTAGTCGTTTTTACCAGTGTTCATCTATAATTGGCGAGTTGATTTACTCATCTAATCAATCTCAACTGTTAATTCTTTACTCATACTCATTGGAATGATCTGCATCGTTGATCACCTTTCCTCACACCTCTCCTCACGTGCACGTGCACGTGCGCCTTTCCTTCCACCCCTGCACCTTCCCTTCGATCTCCCTGCCAATCACACTGCGTATGGGAAGCCCCAACCAATCCTCCTAAATTTCCGGTAATCAAACTATCACACGCCCAACTGAAGTCGCACATCACTCCTCCTCGCGAAACCCTATCCCCCTGCATGTCTGTCGTGTGCTCCTCCTGCGCCGCCTTCTCTGCGATCGCACAACCCCTCCCCATTCCGCAACGACGCCTCCCCTCGTCGCACAACCTCACCATACCCCCGCCTAGCCGCCCCTGCTCGCTCCTCGTTGGCATGCATGCTCTTGCTGCCATGAGCATGCCATCATCGTTGGCGATAGGCGGCCGATGCAATCTAGCACCTATAGCCGAAGTACTTACGTCACTCTTCTCTATTGGTGGAGGGAGCAGTAGCAACTAGCAAGAGGTCTAGGCGTAGAAGATGGCCCCTGCGCTATGGAAGCGGATCGAGGGTGCTAGTGGACACTGCGACCTCACCGACACCGGCGTCGTCATCCACATGATCTCCACAAAGACACCACCCACCTTCGCTCGTGGGCTCCTCTGCCACACCGTCGTTGGAGCCTGGTAATGTGGCGCTTGAGTTCTATCTATTTTTGGTCTACAACCTTCTGATTACTTTCGATTCAGTTTGGAGATGCATGTGTGAAAAAACTATCAGATTTGGGGCTTGTTTGCTTGCTCGATGCCTAAGCTCGCCACCAACACAATTGGAGGTGGGCATGCCTTATTCTGAAGAATACTTGCGAAATTCGCTTCAATTAGCTGCTCCAGTGTCTAATCTGCATATAAATCTATTATAAACTACAATTTTTTTATCACGTATTTGATGAAGTTTGGTGAGCGCACAAGAGTACCAACACTTACTGGCTTGTTTCATGTAGTCATTTCTCACACCTCGAAAAAGTATATTGGTTGCAAACTCTTGTTATGCATGTAAAAAAAGCTGGAAAGAAGTGTCCTGCGCAAATTGACCAAGATAGGAAAAAAATGAAAGTTCTGATATTTTTATGCAGGTGGACTACTCTAGATTTTCCAGATTTATTTTCAGCCTTATTTTTCTTTTGCTAATGATTCTTTAGGAATATTCCTTGAGGGGCTTTAGGAGAACAATTGGAAATCTGATATATGTTGTTTATGAACCTGATATATGTGTGTCAAATTGTATTCAATTCATTCTTTTTTGCATTTCTTGTCATGTCCTTACTCAATTCAATCTCCAATGTTCACAACTTCACATAAGTTAGTTCTTTACATGATGGTGAAGTGTATGCTTACCTTCTAAAGGCTCTTGCTCTAGATAATTCTCCTGAAACCATATTAGAGATGAAGGATCGTAATGAGAGGGTAAAGTTGGTATTTGAACAAGCAGAGAAGTTGGATTGCAAAATATACTTGACTCCTAAGGATATCACTGAGGGTTTTGCCAATTTGAATCTTTCATTTGTTGCACAAATATTCCAATCGATAAGTACCAAATTTTATGTTTGTAAAAAGTTACTAATTTTTTATTTATGACAAAGTTGTATAAGGTATTTTCCCCATGTTGCAGAACATTCACATTAAAATGTTCTTAGCTAGCTGGTATGAATTGGTGAACTTATCTCATTATCACTGGAGTGCTATTGTTCCATGGTCCACATAAATGGTCTAACTAGAGACACCAAACAAGTTATTCTCACACAAACAACAACATGTGATGATGTTCTATTATCTAGAGAAGAAAAGGTCTTTCGGATGTGGATCAACAATCTTGGTGTCGGCCCGAGGAGCAGGCTTCGACGGGCCTAGCCGAAGCCCACTTCGGCAGAGATAGAGTTGGATACAATTCCAACTAAGTCTTTATCCCTATCCAGCCGAATTATAGCAGATTAGATCAGAAGCTTAACCCCTATAAATAGAGAGGCGAAGCCAGTTTAGAAGGCCCCCCAACACAACCCAAACACAAAGCCCTAGCTTTGATCGCATTTACTTTATCTTTACTTTTCTGTACCTTTTCGTGGGTTTGCCTGGAAGCCCTCCGACGGCCACTTCGGAACAGTGGTAATCCTTGTTACTTCGCCTGTGAAGTATCCGCTAATCTGCGTAACATATTGCTACCTTCGCTACTAGTGCAACACTTAGCAGAATTCGGTCCTCAGGCCGAATTAGTACTTCGAATCTTATCTGTTGCAGGTTACCTACGTTCGGAGCTACTTCGTCGGAGGTGTCCGGAGTTGAGAGATCGATTTCGGAGGTTGCCAGAACACCCTTCGGCGAGATTGCCGCTTCGACCGCACGCTTCGCTAGCACACTTCGTCGCGGTAGGCTTCGCCATGCTCATACTCCGCTCCGGACGAAGTCACGCTCATGCGTTGCACTCGAGTATTTACTCTGTGTCCTACTGTATCAGAGACTTCACGCCGAACCCCGCTGTTCTGAGGTGATTGTCGCGTTCAGATCCGTTCGGAGTTAATCTTCGACCAAATCGATCCGAGTGCCGAAGGTACCCTTCGGCGGGACACTTCGCACCAGACACCGAAGGTATACTTCGGCGACCCCCTTCGCACCGCACTTCGAAGCAGACAGGCTCCGGCCGGTTTGCTGATTTATTCTGTTTAATATATTTCTTTCGGCTAATTGGATTATTTTGTGTGATCTGATTGCCTGGCGACTCCACCCCCTTACCACGGCTAAGAGTAGTCGGAACGCGACGTTGGTGCTGTGTTACGCTTAGGCTTGTCCCTAAGTATCCGCACACTTTTGGATCGTCGAATTGACCCAAGTGTAGGGGCACGTTTTCGTGTCAACACACTTTTTGGCGACTCCGCTGGGGAAAAGCTACACCAACATGACGGGTACGTCTACGTCGGCCACCGGTACATCTACAATGACTACTACATCTACACCACCGATGGACACCATAGGAGGTGTGGATATCGACAACCACAACATCTTAACACCTACTCTTGAAGAGATTCCCGTAGAAGACCGAGCAGAGATCGAGGCAAAGTTGAAGGCGCTCCAAGACATGATGCTTGGGGGCTACGTCAAGACACGTGTAGGCTTCATCAAGCGCGACATCATCGCCCCGACCTTGCTCGGACCTAGGTAACCCCTGTATCGCCTGGAGTGCTAGCTGGTATGAATTGGTGAACTTATCTCATTATCACTGGAGTGCTATTGTTGCATGGTCCACATAAATGGTCTAATTAGAGACACCAAACAAGTTATTCTCACACAAACAACAACATGTGATGATGTTCTATTATCTAGAGAAGAAAAGGCCTTTCGGATGTGGATCAACAATCTTGGTGTCGACTCTTACGCGAACTATATTTTGAAACTATATTTTTTAAGATATCCACAATGGGTAATGAATTGGTAAGTTACATTGTGTCTCATGCAGATGGGTACTTATTGAAGAAGTACTAGACAAAATTTCTATAGGATCTATCAATTGGAAGCTACACTACCATTCATGAAACTTATTACCAGTACAATATACCTACCTATAAATGTATGCTGAATAAATCCTACACATTAGATTTGCCTGGTCAACACTACTTAGTGTATACATTCAAGATAAAAATATGGTAACTTCTTATTGTTTAGGGAGATTAATTTGTCATATTTTTGGTTGCTTAAGAATTGAATGAGTGGACAAATATTCCTTATTTATCTAAGCTTTGTTAATTTCTTTGTATCGACATTACTTCATATTAGGACTATGTTGTTCTTCTTTTTGCACTTCTTGTTGAGACTGACAATCCCTGTGGACATAAGGTATACTTAAAGATGTCACGAATGAATTGGTGTTGTTTTTTCTTGCATCATTTGAATTACTTATCCCATCCTTCATTTTGTATAGAATAATGTTAAGGATGGTTATCTCCCTGATGTTGCGCTCCTATCTATAGGTTCGAAGCATCGTGTTCCCTTCCCCCTTACTTTGCTTCCATTCCAGATTTCCTACAATCATGAGTGTTGTGGTAGCTAAGATATAATTAATTTTGGTTTATTTTTTATTCCTTGATACATGCAATCACTGCTACCAGCACATTGATATGGTATTGTGTGAGATCCCATCACATATAAAGAACAAGAACATCACCATAGATGTGAAAGTGAACTTAGACTCAAATGTGTGTGTCTATATATATCACTCTCAGATAGACATGCACACAATTTATTTATATCTTGCAATTGTCTGTTCTGTTGTAATGGTCTGAAATCCTTGATTTATATAGATCAAATAATTTTATGTTGCTATCTGATGAACTAATATTGAATATACTAATAACTTTGATTTAATTGAGTAATATGTCCGGTGGTTAGCTGTTATGTTGTGTTCTCTCTTTCTAGCATTGAATGCTTCAATCTTTATCTAGATCATCACTACTATTATTGTTGATGAATTAACACCAGTATTGAAGTCAATCCTGAGCTCTGTTGTTCCTGATCAAAGATCTGAAAAGTTAAATTTCTCATCCTCTACATAAATGTTTACTTTAAACAAAACCTTTATTGTTTGTTGTCTGATGTGATATTGTCATTATCATCTTCTCTCCCATTCTTTGTAGTTTGAGCTTCAGTACTTGCATGATTATGTTAGTGTTAATGTAAGCATTGGTTTTACTGTTGTTGGCACAAAGGATTATGCTAACAGATTTAGAATAACCTCGAAGGGTTAAATGCACGAAGTGGCTAACTGCGGTCCAATCCAGGCCTCCACTATGGATAATAACCTTTGACCAGTTCGGAGTGTATTTGTTCGTGTTGGTATTAGATGTCCTTTTACAATAGAAAGGGGGATATTTATAGGCATGGATACAATAGAAAAAGACTATCATGTCCTCTAGTTACAACCGCCATAGTGGACACTATTCTTGGGGCTCCATAGGGGTAAAAATGACAAATGTCGTGTGAACATTTCGATAAAGCAGACATCTTGTCCTTTTTGTGGCGCCCCTTCGGAGTAGAAGGCTCCGTGTATACCCTAGTGACGAGGTTTATACGAAGGCCACATGCCTCGATGCTGAAGCCCACTTCGAAGTCACGCGCACGTTTCGATCCTGACCTGGGGCTTCAAGTTCTTCTCCTCGGAGCGTAGCGACGATAGCCGAAGGCTTCACTCTTCTCATCCTTCGGAGTATCCCTTCGGAGCATCAAACCTTATCAGGATTATTTCCCCTAACAGTAGCACCTCGAATACGCCTTCTCTGAATGCCCTGCATGATGATGAGGTAGTATGCGTAAGAAATAATTTATGCTCCTGAACCTAAAAAGCCGGAGGTACTTACAAACAGTTTAAGACGACTTCGAACACCAAGGGAGGTGCTTCGAAAAGAAGCACCCATTCAGAGTTTCGGAGAGCCGTTAGCTGTGTCGTCTCTTCAAACACCCGTCTTAATAACAGGCGTCGACCGCCTCGGGCAACTGATCGTCGTTCCTGATGGGGAGTTACTCCCTCGAGATACCAACCACCACGGATATCCTAGGATCTTGTGTTTAGACGTTTTTTGCTGGCGGCCCCACTTATCAGTGATGGGGTCTTTCATCTTCTAAGTGGAAACAACCGTTACTCTCAGTAGGGGAACCTGGCGTTCACCATGGTGGCAATCGAATATTTCTCAAAGTGGGTCGAAGCAAAGCCCCTGACCGCGATTACTTCTAAGAATGTCCAGTTGCTTTTTGGCAGAACATTATCTATAGGTTCAACGTAGAGCCATTGAAGGAATTCTGCGAAGGCCTCAACATTGAGTTGTGCTTCGCCATTGTTAGGCATCCATTCTAATAGAATTGTCGAAATACCCAACGAAAATATTCTATCCGACCTCAACTATCGTATCGTAGGACTCACTAAGGGTCTCTAGATCAATTAATTGTCCGAGATTTTGTTGTCCATTCGGACCACCCAAGCTCGGTCTACAGGATTTACCCCATTCAGGCTGTTGTTTGGAGATGAAGTCATGACCCTGATAGAATTTCAAGGAGGGTTGTTGCGAACGTTGTTGCTCAAAGACAACGACAAAAGACACACTTCGCTAGACCTATCCGAAGAAACAAGGATCCAAGACATGGCCAACCTGACGAAGTACCAACATCAAACAAAGGCTTGGTACGATCCAAAAGTAAAGTCGAATGAGCTGAAGCGTGGACATCTAGTTCTTCAGAGCATCGTACTTCGCTCTGGCAGACCGGACTCATTTAAGATGGCCACTCTCAAAGGCAAAGAACTGAAGCACACCTGGCACGCAAAGAAACTCAAGTGATATTTCGCTTAAATTGTAAGCTGAATATGGCGATGACGACCTTGAATAAAGGCCACATGGGCAGTTTCGACACTCAACGTACAAAATCACCCCATGTGTGTACAATTCGTATGGTGTACACCTTCGGACATGTATATGTTGCAATGGACTCATTGCGACATTGGCAATGCTTCATCGTCACGACATCGTACCTACCAAATACCACTACTCGGAGCCACCAACTTAGTGCGAGAAAAATAAAAAGTCTAACATGTGTAGCAGTGCACGATACTCCGCATGAAGCCCGAAGCACAATACTCTAGGTCATCCCCTAAGCATGGCTGAAGGTACTGACTAGGGGTCCATCAAAGGGCCCTGCAAAAATAAAGGTGTGATCCATTCCACCAACATCATTACATAGAGTCCCCTGAGTCTATAACGACGTGAACAAAAGGATTCCAAGCACTACCTCGAAGCATCCTAAAAAGAGTCCAACGAGACCACAAAACAAAACCAACGCTTCGCAACATGTAATGCAGCGTGACTTCAAAGTAAACTTCGTTCAAAAATAGAACACTGACTTCGCTTACAAGAATAAGGGGGAGCTAGACAGTATGCCCTTGTTTGATCATGATAAGCATGACTTGTGCGAAGCATACATTGCAATAAGCTTTATTCTTACAATCAAAGTCATGTGATGCGGATGAGGCTTCACAACATGAAAGCTTTATTACATTAAAAATACTATGTTACATTAAAAACGCTTTGCTACATTAAAATTACGAAAAGGTGTGGTAGAAAAATGTATCGTAGAGAAAGTGGATCCCCATTTTGCCTTCTTTCTACGAGAACCCTCGGCTAGATGAAGCCTCGTCAATTCACGATCACCACCTCTTTGTGGCCTTAAAAACCCTTTGTTCTTCTTGGATATTAGCCCAGGTCTGAGTATTAGGCAGTGTAGAGTCGAACGTGAAGAATTCCAGCTCCTCGTTGTTGCTCCCTTCCAACATGTTTGGAGGTTCCCCCCCCCCCAAGATGAAGAGCTATGAAGGGCCTCCGCCTTTATGTGGGTCAAGATCTCGTGGGCCACTTTAGGAAGAATTATACCCAAAGGGTCATGTGGTACTTTGAATCGAGGCTGACCTTTGGATCTAGCAATTGTATATACAGTCCATTGCTGGCGAAGAGCTTCCGTAGGTTCAACTACTTCGATCTCAAGATTAAGATTCAGTGCCTGAATAAGCCAAAATATACTTGTATTTCATTAATAAGTCTTTAAGATTACATTAAAAAAAACTATGCCTAAGGGGATTACAAAAGAAGCCTATGAGCTACACCTTCGGCCGAGGAGGGCTCGGAACCATCGATGGCGAAGGCTTCCTTGCACACGGCTAGAGCGAAGCCTGCTGAAGCTCCATAGCAGTTGCACAGGCTTGGGCTTTCCAAGGTTCTTTTAGGGGGAGCCAGGATTTGATTACTTCAATAGGTGATGAGGTCAATTTTGGACCGCCAAAGACAACCAATTTCTTCGAAGTCGCCACCTAAAGATGCTAGCACCCCGCTTCATGAAGCATCTATAGCACCCCTTGGCCGTCCACCCTATCCGTGATCTGCGCGAAGCTAGTTAGGGTATGCTTCATCACGCGGGAGGTAGACTCAATGTACGAGAGCCACCGCTTGATGGGGTTCCCTCCCAGTCCGTTATGTTGTCCCCAACCGCATCAAAACACCAATATGTAACACCTCGATTTAATAAAACCGAGAATTAATTGAAATTCCATAGAAAATCAATAAATACAAGATGTCCATCACACGACTGCGTACAATACGCCAATCAATCATGGTTCGTAGACCATATTATTACAAAAGAGTTAAAACAAAGAGAAACTATTAAAACAAATTTCCTAGATGAACGCCTCCTTCCAGTCTCGTGCCTTAACTGTGTTGCTACTCCAGACCGTCACCCTCCTCATAGTAGACCGCCTCTGGTGGTGTAAGTCAATGGGGTGAGTACAATCGTACTCAGCAAGCCACCGAATACAAATATAATGCAAGGTAATAACAAGGAAGGTAGTGGTACTTTTGCGGAAAAGCATATTTGTAAAGCATTTAATGTAAGCAGGTTATTTAGTACAGAAAATTAAACATGTGTAATGCATCATCGTCTAACTCGAGGGGTACAGTCAGCCCACCCTCGCTCAATAGTCCTTACATGCCATGAATCTCATGATCATTCACACAAAAATAAACTAACTGCGAGAAGTCACACAACCCGCCCTTGACCGTGGGCTCGGCTTTTCGAAAAGATTTAAACTCTGATCAGAGGTGTACTACTGTAACCACAAGTCACTTGTTTCTCGCACACCGCAGTGTGTTAAATGACTCCTGTCACGAGAAATTCGTGCCAAAACCTTCAGCATGGAACACACCAATTCGATAACACCCTCTTATAGGTTTCATATAGTGCCCCAGTCACTTCGGGCCAACACCATACCCCCCTTGAGCCTCGTAGGTACAAGTCACCCGCAGGTTGCCCCTTTCCCCATCCACTATGGTGCTTCAAGTTGGTACGAACCATACCTCCAGTCAGGACTTACCCACTAGACTTGTGGTTAGTACGAGTTTGTTTTGCAACAGATCCCGCAGACCGGTCCTTATAGTGCCCTGGGTGCGACCAACCAATGCCCTAGCTTGCACCCAGAACCCACCATACTTATAACATAGCCAACTCCAACAGAATCCAGAGACGAAAATAACGGGGAATTCATATAGTAGAATCCAACCATCTACGACTCGTTCTTTTATCTTATAGCAGTTGTGTCGGTACATTGGATACTAACTAGTATAATATTTAAAAGTGACAAGGAGTTGAGGCTCAATAAGCATGGCTTGGGTTTACACACAAGGATGGGGATCTAATAATTATACGTTAGGGCTCGATATTAGACTAATGCAATTATATCCTATGTGTTATAGCGATAATTAATTAAAACATGGGCTCAATTATGATCAAAATGGGGGTTGTGACTTGCCTTGCTCCGCAAACGGTGAAGGTGGAACCTCGGGGTAAGACTCCGAATCCTTGACGACATCGTAGTCTTCTGGTACGAAAAGCAAACACGAAATTCAATAAACAATCCAAAATCACCAAGACAAGCATACATGTTTTTGTTGTATTAATTAAAGGGAATAAAGTCTTAAATTCTCTGAAATTATTACCTAAGTATTTAAGGTTAATTTTTATGGGGTCTCTGAATTGTTATAAATTGGAAGTAAGTATTTACCCTAAGGGGTTTTATTTTCCCATTTAAAGGTGAATTCAAATGTACAAGATAACCCTACTGTTTTTATTGCATTAAAATATTGAAATGAAGTTATTATGCCCTCTGAAGTTAATATATGAATTTTTAAGGGTTCTCCTGAATAATTTAATGAAATTTGAATTTAATCCTAAAGGGGTTTTTACTTTATTATTTAATATGAATAAATTGTGAAAAATAAACATACTGTTTTTATGGCATAAATGTGTAGAGAATAAAAAGACAGATTTAACAAAATTTGAATGGTGAAATTTGGAGTTAAAATGAGCAAGTTATGAATTTTCTAAGTTTAAACAATTTTTTGAATTTTATTTAAACAGAAAAACGGGTTCGGGTCCACGGTGAGCCAGGCCCATCTTGGTCTTGCGCACTGTGCACATGAACCAGACCGATCTAGACCGTTGGATCCAGATCCGGTGGCCAGGCGCGAGGCGGGTGCCTTAAGTGGATCTAGACGGCCCAGATCTCACCGTACCCCTTCGGCACGGATCGAAGGCCGAGATTAAATCCCTTCGGGTTTTAATCTGTGCCCTCCGATCGTGATCATGCGGCCCGGATGCCGTCTGGCATGGCATGCACAGAAGGGGTTAATTACCCCTTCTTCTCTGGCTCCGGTGGCGCCTCGGCGACGGATTCCCGGTGACGACGAGGTCCAATGGCGCGGCTAAGGCCTAAAACGGAAGGAGGGGCTCACGGGGAACCCAGGCATACCGGCGGTGATGATGACAGGGCAGTGGCGGCGGTCGGCGACGAGAAGGGGGCGGTGGGGTCCTTCGGGGTCGACGGCGATGAGGCGCTCTGGTGGTCCTCACGGGCAAGGGAGGAGGGGCCGAGGAAGGGGAGGTGTCGCTGGTCTTGCTGGTGCCGTCGGCGAGGGCGGTGGTGGCTCGAGGCGCCGGCAAGGGCCTGCCGGAGTGAAATAGGGGGAAACTGAAAAACTAACGACGGCATTTCTGGTTCGCAAAGGCTTGGGCTGAGGGGGTGTGAGCGGAGTGCGGCGAGGGCGGGGCACTTATAGGGGGTCGCCGGCATCGATTTGGTAAGGCAAACGGAGGGAACCCGAGGGGGGTTTCCAATTTTCTCCGGCGAGCCTTTCCAAAGCTCGGATACTTGCCATGGGGGATGAATCCGCGTCGGCTAAGGGTGGAAGGGGATCGCCGGAGCTAGGGGATCAAGATCCCGAGCTTGATTTGATGACCCGAGGCGGCTGTCGGCGGAATTGAAGGAAAGGGGGCGCCGGTATGGAAAAAGGGGGGATTCCATCGAATGAGATGGATCCGACAGGTGGCCCCCACCTATCGGCAGGCGAGCGCAGAGGGGAAAGGCGCCGACCAGTGGGCCCGGGCGGTCAGAGAGACGGGGGAATGGCAACTGGGCCAGGGCGAGGCACGTGGGAGAAGAAAATGGTACCGACATGTGGGCCACGATTGTCAGCAGCGGAGGCAGGGAGGGAGCAGCTGACAAGCGGGTACGGTCCGGGCGCGGGTGGGAGAGAGAGAGAGGTAGAGGGCGCTGACAAGCGGGCCCCACATGGCGGTGGCTTAGGCAGTGGGCTGGGCTAAGGCAGATTCAAGGGAGGCGGCCCAAGAGCTATTTAAATTGTTTTTCTGATTAAAATAATTCCAGTAAATCAATTATTTGTTTAAGGCTTGAAGCACTGTTGCTAAAATTTTGTCTTGGCTCACATATTCCATCATAAATTTTTCAGGTTCAAATTTGAAATATTTCTCCTTGTTTTGTTTCAATTGGGTTCTTTTAACCTTATCTCTAAATAAATAATCCCTTTTTATTTTCTGAAAATTATTTTCCTCATTTTATTTTATTTTTAATTCTAGGGTGTTACATAATAATATTGGAGATGGCCTCATGACCTCATCCATGTCCTTCGCATACTTAGACCTATCAACTTCTAGGGCTTGGTTGGCAGCCCGAAGCTAGGAGACTTCCTTCTCTAGGAACCGCTTAGCAACACGAAGCTTAGCATTATCATTAGCTAAAACTTCGTTGGCCTTGCAAAACTGCTCGGCCTCCGAGCCTGTCTTCACCGCAACCTCATGCGCCTTCATAGCTTCAACCTTCAAGGTTTCGATGGCCTCTTCGGCTTGGCGCTGGTGTTGTGAGGCTTGGAAAACTTGACGACAGAGGATGCTGAACTCACTACCACGAGCTCTTCTTGATGGTCAACAATGATTGCTTCTCCATGGAGAAGTGCGAAGGCCTGTCGGAGGAATCAATAGAAAAGTTGTTAGAATTTAATGAAATAATATAATAGTGCAAAGTCACCCAGAGATTTTGCTTACCTGGAGAAGGGCATCCTTATTTGCAGCAGCAAGGTCCGCATGTCGATAATGGCCCATCTCTGTGACTAAGTCGCTAGCTGCTAGGCTTTGGCTACCTCATAGAAAATGGGACACCATGTCGTCGACATGTGCTCCCGGTGTGATAAACAGCCTATGTAGAGGAACCCTATTGACAATAGCCTCCGATGATTGCCCTGCATCAAAGGCCCCATCCCCGCCAACTGGAATCGGAGCTCCAGTTGGAATTGTGGTTTGGTTTGAAGTAGAGGCCGACGTGGGCACATGGACTTCACCACCCTTCGTCTCCCCTTCATTTTCAGATCTCAAAGAAGAGTCTTCACTGCTTCCCTCGCTGCTTTCCTCCCCACTGATGTTGGACCCTTCAACATCGATAGCCACTTCAGTGGACTCTTCGTCGCTAGCCGCATCTAGATGAAAATCCCAGGTTCAAGGCAAGCTAAACCTTAAAAATAAAAAGAGGAATGCAAAGCCTATTAAAACACAAAATACCTTTGATTTCTATAGCTGTGAGGGGAAGCTCCGGGACATTAGGGGAGTGAAGAGATCCCACTAGTCCTCATTCGGCCTAGTCGGGTTGGTTGCCTCGTCCTCAGTCGCTGGCTAGGGCATGCCTGGCCCTGCCCTCATCGTCTTGCAAGGCAGGGGCCCTAGACAAAGGTCTTGGGCTCGCGCGAACTTGCTGGCATTGGGGTGACGGGGATTGGGGCTCTTCATCATCCACCCTTTTTCTCTTCGCACCCCCATCGAGAGTCGAAGGGTCCGGGAGTTATGGGAGCTCTGGGATCTCATCTGCTCCAAGATAGATCCACACACGATTATACCTTGCCCAAGATCCAACGAGGGCGAGTTGGTGGTTCTTTTTGTTCCACGTTAGAGCCCATATGATACACTTCGTAGCTCTAACGACTTCTTTTAGAGTCAGATCGAGGTGCTTAGCTGCAGTTTGAAATATGTAAATAATATTACAAGCTAAGAAATCAATTACAGAGAAAATATCTCATTTGAATACATACCTACTAAGTTCGGAGCCAACCCTCTCAACTCATCGGACGCATAATCTACGAAGAGCCCCTCCGTCCACTTGTTCGCCAAGGGCCTGATTCCGAGGGTGACATATTCTTCCACAAGATCCCTCATGCTCATCTTCTAGGCCACCTTACAAAGAAGCTGAAGATGAGACTATATCACAGTTGTGTCCACCATCACTTGAGCTTGGCAGCAGTAAGAGATAAGGGCATTGGTGCTATGAAGTAGAGACTCCGCCCCCATGGTAAGGTAAAAACGATGTTGGTCCCACTTCGAGTACCAACACTCATTTGAAGCCATAGCTGAAAAAAATATCAACATACTTTTGCGAGAGCTGGAAATTTACACTTGCAAATGCCAGTGCTGGCGTGACCCCATCAGGACCTTTGTGTTTCTTCAGCTAGCAACTCGCATCATGCAGAACAGGGAAGACGTCCACCCGACCTTCGCATCTTTCGGCCCTCATAGCCCATTCGAATATGGCTAGTCGGGCCATTGTGTTCGTAGTCAGCTTGGGAGTTGAAGGTTGTACATCTGCAGAACCTTCCCCAGCAGTCTCGTAGCTAGCATCCCAAGCTCTGCTTCAAAGAAAGCCTCAAAAACCGCTGCCTTGTCCCCTTGCAAAACCAAAACGATCTCGTGCTTCGATATTTGGATGGTGGTATCATCCGACACCCTCTCTATGCAAGCATTGCGGGTAGTATCCTCTATGGACTTTATCCTCTTCAACTCTAGTGTTTGCTCGTATTTGTCTATTAGAGGGCGGATATATTGCACCTCTTGAGGTCTCGAGTCCGCTCCAGTCACTACCGCTGCAGCCGCCGCAGCTACTTGAACTTGTGTAGAGGCCAATCCTCCGGTGGCCGGAAGGTTTCGGGAGGATGACTTCTTGGCCATATCAGGAATGGTGGTGAGCTTCGAAAAAAGCTTTGGAGTCTTAAGTCTTTAGGGGCTAGGAGTTCTGGGTGTAAATGCGAGAGCAACAATTGCTTGAAGGCGTGAATGAAATTTGGAGGCAAGTGGGGCTTATATAGGTAGTAAAAAGCCTCCACCCCCACCACGAAGCAATTTTATTGACTACGGTACAAATACCACTCGACGCCTATGACTTGTGGGCCCAAGGTAAAATAGGGTTGCGTGTCAAAACTAGGCAACTGCTTGTTTCAACTTTTTTGTCCACATTCGGTGACGTTTGAAATTTCGAGGGTGCCCTATCCGTTCGATACCTCATTTATTACTTTATGTACGGATGTCTTTCAAAGCCTAGGGCTAGAAAAGGCTGAAGATTTATTTGCCAGCATTATGTAATTTCATTTGCACGCAAGGAGTGCATTTTATCCCTTTGTTCCGAAGGACTACATGCGAGGGGCTACTGTTGGGAGAAATGGTTTTAACCCTAACAAAGGGCTAACAAGTACCTTTAAGCAAATCTTGTAGCGAAGCCCTGTAGCGAAGTCCTGCACCAAGGAGCTAGAGCAAAGGTTACAAGCGAAGCCTCTAGACATCATATCTAGTGAATCCTAGAGGTAAAGCTTTTAGCGGAGTCCTATGAGCAAGGCTGCGCTCCCAAAGGCTACCCTTCGGTATCAATGAAGCCTTAGAGCCTCCGAAAACTATTTGGAGGGGACCTTCTAAACTATGGGCTCTGGAATGACACTCAAAGTGGTATAGCCTCAGCATGTTTACATTAGGAGTTACCTAGTTGCCCCTACGAAGATTACTGTATACATTGTTATAGTCGGTTTAACGTAGAGGGTAATTAGGTATTATCCTATGCATTTTGCGTATAAATACCCTTCCAGTATAATGTAAGGGAGATCGGCTACCAGAAATACCAAAGAATACACATTACATTCGAAGGTTATTATCAGGCCTCAAATTTAGTCGCAATCATAGTCATACACTTCGAATCCTTCGAGGTTCTTTAACTTGAACTTGTTGCGTGATTCTGTATTACGCCAACAAACTAATAAACACAAAAGGACTGATCCCTTCATAGTCCATAACTCATAACATTCCCCGATATAGCTCCATCCATCCAAAACATCAGGGTGAAATCAGAACATGAAGATCGATATCAGTGCGACAATTTCAATTTCACTCTCATAGTATTACAAAGACTACGTGCAATAATTTGTACACATACTTAGCCAATAGACAGAGAGAGAGAGAGAGGTGAGGGGGGAGGTTGATACCTATATATCAGACTATGAAGGGTGACTTCATAATGGGGTCTTCACGGTAGAGGTTGCAACACTGGGGCTGACAAACAGTGGAGGGCAAAGGTCACGGTGCTAGGGGCTAGCAATGGTGGAGGGCAGAGGTCACAACGTTGTGGCCAGCAGCGGTGAACGATGGAGGTCACGACACTGGGGGCCAACAATGGCGGAGGGCGAAGGTAGCAGTGTTGGGGGTCGATAGTAGCGAACGACGGAGGTCATAGCGTTGGGGCCAGTAGTCGTGTGGGAACGATGCGCGAGCACATGGGAAAATGGGTAGGGGATGAGTGTTGTTGCATAGATTTGAGATGAGGAGAAAGAAATAGGAAATGAGATATGATAGGGGATGAAATAGGAAATATGTTAGAGGATGATTTTGTAATAAATGCTCTAAATTTAACCATAGGAAAATAAATAGAGCATGGCTGAAGACGTACTTGGCCTCCTTCCTCATCTATGGCCACCAAATTTGTGAGGAACGGTTATGTTCGACCCTATGTCATGATTTCAATCGGTAAGTTTGATTCAAGTAAGTACGGGTTTGAGTCCGGTATTAACTAAATTAAATTAAAGGTCCTGTTTGTCTCTGATTAATTAATCAGTATTTTTTAGCCAGCTCCTTTTGCTGTCAGTGCGAGCAAACAATAAATCTGCAACCAAACGGACCAGTAAACAGGACGGAAGGTGAAATCCTCGCGACTACGACCGCCACCAACCCTCTTCGCCGATCGCCCGCGCCGCCGCGCCGTAGAATCCACTGCCTTCTGTGCGACGTGCTCCGCGCCCACTAGCCAGATCTACCTCCCACATCTGCAGGTAAGCACCGACTGCGCCGTCGTCCCGTCTCGTCCTTTTGTTTTTGGATGTTCTTCGTCACACCTTCTAATGCCGGATGAGATGGTGTCGCGCCGTCCATGGGTGCTGCTCCGCTGATGCTTCCCGTGGTTGGGAGCAAGTCTATCCCCGGCCGCTTGAGGAGCAGGCAGCTTCGATTTCCTTGGAAAATTTGTCACATCTGGCTTGGCAATCAGCGGGGAGCAGGGGAATTTAGTTTTCCCCTCCTATCCACCATACGTGTTATCATCGGGGATACCAACGATCTTTGCTTCTTCATGCTGTTTGATTCATGTCACGTGTGGCTGGTTGAGCCACCCGTTTTTGGGGAATTTATAAGGCAAGGCCAATTGCTTACTCTCCTCTGCCTTGCTTACATCAGGGGAACCGGATTGGACGGCCTGCTGGTATATAGTTCAGCCCTAGTGGCGCTCTTCGCGGCATCCTCAGGTTCTTGATGGCAGATGGAGAGTCATCTGACTTCACCTTCTGCAAGGTGTCGTTACTTGCCCCCCCTGCAGTCATCAATCTTTTACATTTGTTGCTCTGTTCCGCTATCCATTGTCTCTTCCTTACTTGCTAGAGGATGGCTGGATGCTCACACTCAATAAATCATGTTTTTACAGACACATGTATTGTTGTCAAATGTCAACTGAGAAATAAATCTGCCAACCTTCATTGATTGCTTTAATTTACTGACTTTTAAGCACCATCTTGGTTCCATAGATATTTGCTTGTAAAAACTCTGACCACCATAAAATTTAGTAAGGAACAAAGTTTTATGGATTTAGATCACTGGCATTAGCTTCATTTTCTGTATTAATATAAATAAACATGTAGTATCTAAATTCTACATAAGATGGGCCATTACAAATAAATGAAAGCAACCAGAGAACAGGAAAAAAGGAAACAGGTAAGAACATCAGAAATCAAGCTGACAAAATCAAAGAAGAAAGATAGATTGATGATTGGTGTATGGAAATATCGTTAGTCTGTCTTTCTTGCTGTTGTACCAATATATCATTTTGGTAGTAGATATACATAAGTACTAGAATTTCCTATTTCATAAAGATCTTAGATATGTCGATAGAGTGGGCTTCTACTAAGTAGGGAAGCAAAGGGTACCCCAGTTGCACATATAGCTTCATTTCATGAATTATTTTCTACCATTTTACTTGTTTTCTTGCGATAGTTCCATTTTAAATCTTGGAAACCATGAGTAGAAGAGACATGTGTATAGATTGTTTGCCATCTTGAACTCACTGGGTAGGTAGGTTTACTATCATGAGTACTTCTTTGTCCAACTGGCCAAATTTTCTGTAGTGGTTATATAATGAGCATATTCTTTTTCAAACAGTTGAAACAAGTCTCCAGTGAGATCATTTAGTAACTTGCTGATGTAATAACTTTTATATTACATTTTGTTTTCTAGGTCGATTTTGCAGGAGATGATGGTCCATTGGAGTCCCCTAAAGTCATTCCTGTGGCAACTACACTTG
The DNA here is from genome assembly GCA_019279435.1 of Zizania palustris. Classification (NCBI taxonomy): domain Eukaryota; kingdom Viridiplantae; phylum Streptophyta; class Magnoliopsida; order Poales; family Poaceae; genus Zizania; species Zizania palustris. The sequence goes on from JAAALK010000079.1 coordinate 79,808,399, forward strand.
CGGATGCTGGCGCAAATAATAAGAACATCCAGGATGACATGCAAACAAACAATTCAATTGAAGATGAAAGATCTAATTCTATATCTAGTAGCATCAACCGTGTATCACTGGATGGCTCTAATGGAAAAGAATCAGTTATTAGTGGAGAGTCTGCACAGTCAAATTTAAAATCTCAACCAAAACCTGCAAAGAAACCTGCAACACGTGCAAAAGTTCCTTTTGAGAAGGGTTTTAGCCAAATGGATTGGCTAAAGCTGACCCATACCCATCCTGATCTTGCAGGTAAATTGTAAATGCCATTAGCTGCTATTATTCCTTGATCTTTCACAATGTTTTCACTTTTCAAATTGGCTACTCGAGCCTAGTCATAAGGGTACTGACTAGCTGGCAATGTTTAAAAAAGTGGTAGGCAGTAAGCAGGTGAAGGGGGTGCACCTTGCACCTAGGCCGCCTAGGCGGTGGCTAGGCAGTAAGGTAAGTTGGCCATTAGTCAGTGGCTAGTTGCTAATCGACCACTATAATCGTCCTAAGGTACCTAGGAGGCTGGATATAGTATACTAGTACAGTATAGTATAGTATAAATGTTGATAAGTACTAAGTACTTAAGTAGTTTAAGATCACTTATACCTCAAGCCCAACTCACATTTTTCTACCTCCCAGGCTAGTTGTCCATGACTAGTACGGATGACTAGTCGCCAACTAGTAAGATGACTAGGCATCTAGTTGGACTAATCGCCATAGAGTGCCTGATTGAAATCAATATAGTGATAAGCCTGATTAATTACGACTAATCAGGTGATTTGAAAACAGTGATATCTCATATATCTGATTATTACTGAATGGCTTGATGCTGTTGCATGATTAAATACTAGTACATTTGAAAAGAGACATGCATTATTATTACCTGAGGCACTAAAATCGATAATCCAAGCTACAAGGGTCATATATTTTGTGCCAGTGGGTTTGATGTGAATATGGTCATTGTTAACTTAGGAAAAACACAAGCTTAAGGGTCTATTTGGCAGCCCACATTCCTGGCCCAATCCCCGTGGATGGGCCAGGATTTTAGCTATTTGGCAGCCCACATTCCCAGCCCAATCCACGGGGATTGGGCCAGGAATGTGGGCTGCCAAATAGGCCCTAAGAGTAAACATATTGTCATATTCTTTGGTTTCCTTGTTGGATAGATCAAATAAATTAGTTCTCAAATTATTCATCATGTTAAACTTAAAAACTCAAGAAGAACTACTTTTTTCTAAGATAGTATCCTGCTTTTCTCACAAGACATTTTCAAACCAAGAAAAGGGGCTTTGTCTCTAGTTCATAACTCATGGACCTAAGAAATGGTATGAACTACCAATTCATATGACAAATTGTCGCTGAAATTATCTGTGGTGTGAATTCATGCATAGGTATCTGGGCATATTGATTTTGCTTGTTGTATCCATCAGATACATAAATTATTTAAGATCTAGGATTTCTGCCTGCCATATCTTTGAATCATTGGTCACTGGGGAAACACTCATTTTTCACAAGACAGCTGCTCCCTGTGACACTCACTGGACTACTTGTTAGTTAGAGAAATATCTGGGAAAAATTGGAGGAAGGAAGACACAGGTGAGTGTTGGGCAATTCCAGGATTTAGTGAAAGAGTCCATGAACAATGGAAAACATGAAGAAGCCTGTGATTCCAGTGGTGTTGAATAAAGTATTGTGATTCCTAAAAGGTCAAACCTCAAAGATTTTGTCCAACGATTAGTAAACATACAAAGACAATTGGTGTGTAAAAATTGTACCAACAGAATTCGTGCTTTAAAAGACTTCCACACCATATTAGTTTTGCACCCACTAAGAATATATTTAGGATAAATTAATGGACAATGTTTAATATTGAAGATGTTTCTAGACTAGAGTGAATAAAAGTGAATGGAAGGAGTAAATGCTTATCTATAGATGTCGAAATGTGAATATGTGCATGTAATTTTATTTTAGTAGTGACTACACCAGTGTTAGAAAAATCAGCCGAATAACTTGTGATCGGCACATGACCTGTTAATTTAGTGCATAATCAGCCATCAAATCGGCTAGCCAATGATGGTCAACACGATTAATCACGTAGACCACCGATAATTTTGGTTAATATTTATATTTTTCTCATTTTGTTGCTTGTTTGCTATTTTTCTGAATTGATGCTTGCTGTTAAAATTGTTAGCATATTCTGTTATGAAGGCTCTAAGGGGGTTCGGCTAGGACCCCTGTCCGGTCTATTGTATCCTTTGGCAAGGGGGTTTTCTAGCACTAGTAATTCAGTTATAAAGTGGTTATCCCCTTGCTTCTATATATGTACCTAACCATGGCTTATCAATAATCATTCGAATTCTATTCTCCTTCATGGTATCAGGAGTCCGGGTTCCCCTCTTCCTCTCCACCTTCCGCTGCCCTCCCTGACCGGCACAGGGAATCCCTGTTCCTCCTGCTTTCGGCACAAGAACTTCTGTTCTTCCCTGCCTTCTGCTCAAGGAACCCTTCCCTGTTCCTCCTGCTTTCGGCACAAGAACTTCTGTTCTTCCCTGCCTTCTGCTCAAAGAACCCCTCTTCTCCCCTCCCTTCGACACAGGGAGATAGGGGGCTCGGTCAGGACAAGGAACCCTGTTCTTCTGCTTTCGGCACAGGCACTTCTGCTGCTCCCTGCTCGAGGCAAAGAACCCTGCTCCTCCCTGCCTTCGGCACAGGGAACCTTTCCTCCCTTCGGCTCAGGGAGTTAGGGAGGCAAAGAACCCTGTTCTTCCCTGCCTTCGGCACAGGGAACAACACCTCTCCCTCCCTCCCTTCGGCTGCCCTCCCTGCTCAGCATGGCCGGGTCTCCCCCCACCTCTGTCGTTGACCCTGCAGACCTCGTTCATCGCAACGACAACGACGAACCAAGGCGTCTCGCGGACACCCGCATGGCTGCCCGTGAGGCTGCCCTTGCAGAAGCCTAGGCAGCTGAAGAAGAAGCTGCTGCTGCCTCTTCCGATCGCGACGCTGCCACCGAACGCATCCGTGCTGCTCTAGCACGAGCAGCCAAAGCTCGGGCCGACGCTGCCGCTGCAGCTGACCCCATCGCGCCTCCTCCAGGGGACGGCCTGGACGTCTCCAACGCCATGGCCCTCCACGAAGCAGCCGCTATCCTCAACCTCCATGCTCAGGCGGTCTCCGTTCAGAACGCTCGCAGCCTGGTTCCCATCACCCTTGACACAGCCGGCAACTACTCAAGATGGCGCGAACAATTCCTCCTCGCCGTCACAAAGTATTCGCTGCAAGATCACATCTTTAGCGACCACGCTACCTCGGCCCTGCCTGATTGGACGCGGATGAACGCCGTGGTGAAATCTTGGCTCTACAGCACGACGTCTTCTGATCTTGCTGAGGCCGTCATTGACCACCGCGCCACCGCCCGAGAAGCTTGGCTTGCCATCGAGGGTCACTTTCTTGGGAATCAAGAGACCCGCGCCCTTCATCTTGACGCCAAGTTTCGTGCCTTCGCACAAGGGGATCTTTCCATCACCGAGTACTGCAAGCGTTTCAAGAAGATGGCCGACGACCTTGGCGATCTTGGCGAACACGTGACCGACCGCACCTTGGTCCTCAATGTTATTCGCGGGCTCAACGAACGCTACAAGGACATCGGTGTTCACCTCCGGCGTGGGCGCCCCTTTCCCTCCTTTGCTGCTGTTCGAAATGAGCTTCTCCTTGAGGAGATAAATATGGTTCAGCACCCCGCTGCCCCCCCCACTGCCTTCGTCGCTGTCCCCTCTGCACCCCAGCAGTCCGCACCAATTGAAGGCAGCACACCTCGAACCGGCGCCCCAAAACAGAACAGGAAAAAGAAGCAGAAGGGACGCAATTCCTCCGGTGGTCCTCCTGCCCCAGCCGGCAGCAGCCCCTCCCCTACAACCGGGCCCAACGGGACGTGGCCCTCCTTCTACAATCCGTGGACAGGGTCCATCCAGATGTGGCCCGGCCCACGGACTCCTCCCCTGGCCCAGCTTCCTCAAGGCCGAATGGGTCCCCAATAGCAGCAAGCAATGCTTGCTTTCCAGGGGCCCCAACAGCAGCAAGCAATGGCTCAACAAAATCCTCATCAACCGCATTTTTTTCCTCCCTACGGGACCCCTGCAGGACCTCTGTTGCAGCCACAACAGCAAGCCTTGCCACCCTGGACCCCCCAAGCTCCACAACAGCACATGACAGGAGCTCCGACTTGGGACCAGAGCTCCCTCGCCTCCACTTTCAGCACCATGACTCTCACCCCTCCGGTGAATAACGATTGGTATTTTGATACTGGTGCCTCCTCCCACATGACATCCCATGACGGTACCCTCTCTCACTATTCGGCTCCACGGTATCCCTCCCCCACTTCTATTGTTGTCGGTAATGGTTCACTCCTCCCAGTCGCCGCGACCGGGACGACATATCTTGGCCACCTTACCTTAAATAATGTTCTTGTCTCACCACAACTCATTAAGAACCTTATTTCTGTTCGCCAATTTACTATTGATAATAATTGCTCTGTGGAATTTGACCCTTATGGTTGCTCTGTGAAGGATCTTCTCACGGGGACCGTGACCATCAGGTGCAATAGCTCCGGACCACTCTACCCTCTACAGGTTCCAGTGGCGCACTCTCTTGCTGCGGGCTCCACAACAGCCTCACTTTGGCACCGACGTCTTGGTCACCCTGGTCGCGAAACTCTTTCCAAACTTGTTTCGGCCATTCCGGCTTGTAATAAAGACTTGGATTCTATATGTCATGCGTGTCAGTTAGGACGACATGTTCGTCTTCCTTTTGGTACTTCAGTCTCTAGGGCGTCGAACAACTTTGCTCTTATTCATTGTGACTTGTGGACATCTCCTGTTGTTAGTGTCTCTGGTTACAAATATTACTTAGTTGTTCTTGACGACTGCTCACATTACTTGTGGACATTCCCCCTTCGGCTAAAGTCTGACACATTCATGACATTATCTAACTTTTTTGCCTATGTCTCTACCCAGTTCGGTGCTCGCATCCAGGCCGTCCAAACCGACAACGGACGGGAGTTTGACAACTCCACCGCTCGCACTTTCTTTACGACACATGGCATCCTCTTCCGCATGTCGTGCCCCTACACGTCGCCCCAGAACGGTAAGGCCGAACGGATCATTCGTACTACTAATGACGTTATTCGCTCTCTTTTGTTTCAGGCGAGCATGCCTCCTTCATATTGGGCTGAAGCGTTGCACACTGCGACCCTACTCCTCAACATCTTACCTACCAAGACCCTTGACTTCTCGACCCCGCACTTTGCCCTCCATGGTAGTGCGCCGTCCTACGAACATCTTCGGGTCTTCGGTTGTAAGTGTTACCCCAATCTCTCGGCCACTGCTCCCCATAAACTTTCACCCCGCTCCGCCCTTTGTATTTTTTTGGGATACTCTGCTCACCACAAGGGATATCGCTGCCTTGATCCTACCACCAATAGAATCATTATTTCTCGTCATGTCATCTTTGATGAAACCTCATTTCCCTTTGCTGAGCAACCCTCACTTCCCAATGCTACGGATTTCACCTTTTTAGATGAATTTTCTAACACGGCAGTCTATCTCATAGGACTGCCAATTTTTTCTTCTACAGGTACATCTCCCACCATACCACTTTCGGCGCCACTGGTTCCACCAAGATATCACTCCCTACCTCGCGCGGGTGTTGTGCCACGCGCGGCCACGGGTCCCTCAACATCTTCTGTACCACGCGCTGCCCCGACCTCATCTTCAACGCCTACACCCGTACCATGCGCAGATGCCACGTCTCCTGCACTCCCACGTGCGGGACCGGCTCTGCGTGTCTACTCCAGGCGTCCCCGACCACCTGAACCTCCTCCTCCAGCGGCATCCACTACTTCCCCAGCACCGGTGCCGCTACCTCCTGGTGCTATTGCTGTTACCCCAACGGTGAACCATCATCGCATGACGACACGGGCCAAGGATGGGTTCCGAGTTCCATCCCTGTTCCATGCCGCACCACTATCTCCAATACCGAAGACCTTTCGTGGTGCCCTTGCCGACCCCAATTGGCGGGCTGCCATGGAAGAAGAACATGCTGCCCTCATCACAAACCAGACTTGGGATCTGGTTCCTCGCCCGCAGCATGCCAACATTGTCACCGGTAAATGGATATTCAAGCACAAGTTCCTCGCCAACGGTTCCTTGGAGCGTTACAAAGCACGTTGGGTCCTCCGCGGCTTCACTCAACGTCCAGGCATTGACTTTACAGAGACATTCAGCCCTGTTGTCAAGCCTGCCACAGTTCGCACCGTTCTCTCGTTGGCTATTTCCCGCAAGTGGCCTGTTCATCAGCTCGATGTCAAGAATGCTTTCCTCCACGGCACTCTGACAGAGACAGTGTTTGCAGCTCAGCCGTCTGGTTTTGAAGACCCCGTTCACCCAGACTTTGTTTGCCGCCTCAACAAATCTCTTTATGGGCTGAAGCAAGCCCCTCGTGCTTGGTACAGTCGCTTTGCCACGCACCTGGTCTCCCTTGGTTTCATAGAAGCCAAGTCAGATACTTCGCTGTTCATCTACCGTCGTGGCACTGATACAACATATCTGCTTCTCTACGTGGATGACATTGTTCTCACCGCTTGCTCAGCACATCTCCTTCGGCAAATTATCTCAGCTCTTCAGCAAGAGTTTGCCATGAAGGATCTAGGTGAGCTCCACCATTTTCTGGGGATGCAGGTTCAGCGCAGTGATGATGGTATGATTCTCTCTCAGCGACAGTACATGCTTGATATCCTGGACCGAGCAGGCATGACAGAGTGCAAATCTTGTAATACGCCAGTCGACACTAACCCCAAAGTTTCTGCCGACTCTGGGACTCCAGTCGCCGATCCTTCAGATTACCGCAGCCTTGCTGGTGCCCTGCAGTATCTGACCTTTACGCGACCGGACATCTCTTATGCCGTACAGCAGGTCTGTCTCCACATGCATGATCCTCGAGAGGCTCACCTTGCTGCTCTCAAGCGCATTCTTCGGTATATTCGGGGTACTCTACATCTGGGTCTTCTTCTTCGGCCATCGACGCTGGATGACTTGGTGGTCTATACTGATGCTGACTGGGCAGGCTGTCCCGACACTCGCAAGTCCACTTCGGGCTACGCTGTGTTCCTTGGCGACAACCTGGTTTCTTGGTCATCTAAACGGCAGAACACCGTCTCCCGCTCCAGTGCTGAAGCAGAGTATCGCGCCGTGGCCAATGGCGTCGCTGAGGCTTCCTGGCTTCGCCAGCTTCTTCATGAGCTTCATACTCCACTTCACCGCGCCACTCTTGTCTATTGCGACAACATTAGCGCGGTCTACATGTCCTCTAATCCAGTCCAGCATCAGCGAACGAAGCATATCGAGATCGATCTTCACTTCGTCCGTGAGAAGGTGGCCATGGGTGCCGTTCGGGTCCTTCATGTCCCCACGACATCTCAGTTCGCCGACGTCTTCACCAAAGGGCTGCCCTCTTCGGTGTTCACTGAATTTCGGTCCAGCCTGAATGTCCGTGGCTAAGCACCGACGTTCAGACTGCGGGGGCGTGTTAGCATATTCTGTTATGAAGGCTCTAAGGGGGTTCGGCTAGGACCCCTGTCCGGTCTATTGTATCCTTTGGCAAGGGGGTTTTCTAGCACTAGTAATTCAGTTATAAAGTGGTTATCCCCTTGCCTCTATATATGTACCTAACCATGGCTTATCAATAATCATTCGAATTCTATTCTCCTTCAAAAATGATACTGATTTCCTTTATTTGGCATGGTTCTTTTATAGGGCTTAAGGGGCAGTCAAACCGAAGGTTGGTTTCTCTGGAAGAAGTCAAACAGCATAAAACAGGAGACTGTATTTGGACAGTTTTGAAAGGTCGTGTGTACAACATTGCTCCGTACATGAAATTTCATCCAGGAGGTAGCCATACGTTTTTAACCTGATGTGGTATATGTGATTCAATTCTTCCTTTCATAATTGCTGTGCCCCTTCTTCACTATCTTCAGACTTCAGGGTGCTATATCCTTTAATTTTGCTTGTCACCAAGTAATTTTATGAACATTTGCAGGAGCTGATATGCTGATTAAGGCTGCTGGAAAGGACTCCACTGCTATGTTCAGTATCCTTCTATTATTATTGCATGCACTGATGCACTTACTTTTAAAATTGCTTGCTGCCCCGTTGCAGAATTATATTAGAGGTTTAATTGGACATAATATGATTTGACATGCATGTTACGGTGGGAGCAAAACTCTGCATAATCTTTTCATTATGGTGGTCAGAGTGTTCTGTGCTCATCGCGTCTCTTTAACCGTCATACCTGTGTAGGGGAATTATGTTCATGCATATTAGCATATATAATTCTTCATATCGTTTCTTGAATTCCTTCACTCCCTAATAGACAAATACCATGCATGGGTAAATGCAGAGTTGCTCCTGGAGAAGTGCCTCGTGGGATTCCTCGATCCCAATGAGTAGATATTAAGCCTGGAGACCAGCACTCCATTTCCTCTTGTCTGTGATAACCTGATGATAATTCATTGCAACAATATGATTTGAAGAATGTATACAAGTGTATCTCTATGCAAATAGATGCCGCGTAACATTTTTAGAAAAGAGAGGAGTTAGAAACTTGATGGCCATTCCTGTACAAATTTCTTCATCATTGATTGCTGAAGGAAACAAAAAGTATTTATTTCCATTAATATGAAGCAATTGATAGTGCTAGTATGTCACAGGGTGTTCTGCACTAAACTTCACCTGAATTAGTTGCTGGTCGACGTCTAAGAGAGCAACCAGCCAACCTTCGGCGGTGTCATCGTGATCAGTAAGAGAGCAACCAGTGTTTGGTGTTTGATTAAAAACTGTCTTCTCTGAAGTGAATTATTCGTCTTTTCTTGTTAGCTTTTTAACTATTTGATGCATGTAACTCAATATTATTGATCACAGCGCCTAAGACTCGGATGATTAGTGCATGCAACTGTTGCATGTCTTATTCTTCTTCAAGTTTATTCTTCTCGGGGATAGTTGAGTGGGCAATCATCATCAGCACGATGGCAATTCTTCGACAGGAGTATCTAATCTAACTTCGTCTGGTTGCTCCGACTTTGGTGCAGGACCACTCAGGACCAGATGCCAAATATCAGGTAACGATGCTGATCTTGACTCGTTAGATGAATACAGTCCATCCAATCAATGCCTCTTGTCGAGCTCCACTTCAGTTGTCATGAACAAAGAGACGGTCCATGTTCATTTGATGTGGATGTAGAAGAAGAGAATTTTTTTTACCGAAAAGCTAGCAAACGCATCCTGGATGTATTTAATTTCCTTTTGCGCTCTAATTACATGCTTGATTAGACTTTACAAGCTAAAAGTTACCATCGATTGAACTGATCGACTTTCATGCTTGCTGGTAACGATCATTCCCTCGTAATACTACTCCCTCTATACGGGCCTCGCTGGACCAGTCGGAATACTCCGTAGTGGATCTGCAGCTCAGTCCACGAAGGCGGCCAGGGACGACGGCTTTCCGGCGACCGTCGCTGCGGTGCGAATGTGTTGTATTGTCACACATGAATCATGTCTTCCAGTGCGTCTGGTTAGTGCAGTCCATTGTCGATTGACTCAGGGACGACTTGATTCTCTCCCTAGTCACTATGATACTATGATGTCTGTTAGGTTATGGGACGTTAAGTTGGACTAGCTATTGAATTGGTAAGCTGCATTATCATGAATTTTAGTACCATCTTGTTCATGGGAGGGGTATAAAGAGAGTAATCATCCTCGTGCTAATCAGTCTTTTGAGTTTCTCCATTTGTAAATTGTATCGAATAGGTCTGAACGTGTATCAAGGCTGGTGTGAGCAAGCATTGTGTGGGAGCTAAGGCTTTATATCTGATCTTATGACCATATATATCGTATTAAGCCCTAATGTTATATTGTCCATTTCTTATTTAGTTAGTTTTTAGAGTGATTTTAAGGTACTTAATAAGTACCCTAATTTATATTTGAGGTATTAAAATTAATACTGAAAATTAAAAAAATCTCAGTGACTCATGTGTTAAGAGTTATCAAAATTAATATTAATACTAAAATTATAATACTTTTAGTATCTCAAGGATTATAAAATCACTCCTGAAAATTATAGTAACTCTCTTTATATGTGCTAAAAAATTGTAAAATTTTCTTAGTTTTTGTCATAGATGTGCCATATGCAATACAGTTTGTATGTCTCTTCTTCTTAATTGCCTGTCACGTCACTATAAAATTTTACGTGTATTAAGAGATAGCCGTTAAATCGATAAGGCATGAGCCCGAAAGGAAGGTCCATGAGCAGGCCTACATCTACGGATAAAAACAGAGCGTTCGTCCATTTCGGAAAAAAATAGAAACAGAGAAGGTTACGCAGAAATAGATACCGGAAATCTTGGAGGGAAAAAGAATAGAATTATTTAAATGGAAACGGAACAACGGAAACGGAATATTCTGCATAACAAAAATGGAAAGTTTCCGTTTTCACAATTTTTTACTACATTAAATATAATATTAGCTTTTACTTTTTCACATTATATAAAATTTAAACTATATTCTATTCATAAAATATTAAACAATTTAATTTAAATTAATATATAATTATTTGCTAAAAATAAATAATATATATTCATTAAAACTAAAATAAAACTTTTTTACTTTATTATATGTATTTATCATTTATTAATATGTGCGTAAATTGAACTTCTTTATTTGTTTATCATACTTTTTCATATATTAAGAGTTTTTTATAATTCCGATAGATATTCGGTTATGTATTCGTATCCGTTGCTTATTTGGTCTGTATTCGTTTCTGATGATATCCGTTTTTATATCTGTTTTCAGGATATTCGTATTTGTTTTTGTTTTCGTAAAAAATATGGAAACGGATATGCACTCATTTTTGTCCAAATCAAATTTCAGATCTACGAGTACTCGCACGATTTTTTTAATTAATATTCTTTACAAAATTATATTTCGCAGTGACTATTTCTTCGGCATTTCAACCAACAGGAAAAAAAAAGTAAATCCTGGGCTACACGCGCTGTCCGCCTTTGCCCCGCGTGCTGTGCCATTGCGAGTGCGTTGCTCGCCCGCCTACATGTAGGGATGGATATGGATGTCAGAATATTCGAATTATTCGTATTCGTATTCGAATTACTGTAAATATGGATATTCGTATTCGTATCCGAATTAAATATGGATGACATTCGGAAATATCCGAATTCGTTTTACAAATGTAGATATGGAAACGGATATCCGAATTCTGCTGAATGTGGATATGGAAATGGATACATCTGTATTCGTTTTAGGATTTCACACAGATTAAACTTAGACTCAAGATAATATATTATCACTATATTACTGGTTTATTTATTATTTATATAATTATGGAATACTTAAGTTAGTGAATATTAATAAGTTATGGTTTAAAATAAATTGATGGTTAAATATTTGTTTGAACTTTAATTTTTTTATAATCAAAATACAACATATCTCATTTCATATAATTTTTTGTATTTTTTTAGATACATTTTCTATTTTTAACTCATTAATTGTGTTTCTAGGATTTAAATTGAAATATGTGAAATTTGAAATGCAAGTACCTAAAATAATGTACTAAAATTTATAGAAAAATTGCATTCACTATTTTGTGTACATTTTTAGTTCTTATCCATGAAATTTAAATAAATATTAAAAAAATTATGTTACGACACTTCATCGGTAATGTGGAGTTTAACAGTTTTTTAATTATAAAAAATCAAACAAAGTCTGAAAAATACGAGACTTATCACACTGTTATAATATTATACATAAATACCATGATAAAATTTTGAAAATGTTTTGAGAAATTTATCATATAGAATGTTAAGAAATTTGAGATTCTCTTAAGAAATAATAAAGTTTTGAGAAGGAATAGCTTATGGTTTAAAATAAATTTATGGTTAAATATTTGTTTGAACTTGAATTTTTTTATATAATAAAAATACAACATATATCATACCATATAAATTTTTTGTATTTTTCCAGATCCATTTGCTATTTTTAACTCATTAATTGTGTTTCTAGTATTTAAATTGGAATATGTGAAATTTGAACTGCAAGTACCTAAAATAATGCACTAAAATTTATCGAAAAATCACATTCACTATTTTGGGTCCATTTTTAGTTCTTATACACTAAATTTAAAGAAATGTTAAAAAAATATGTTACGAAACTCCATCGGTAATGTGGAGCTCAAAGGTTTTTTAATTATAAAAAATCAAATAAAGTCTGCAAAATACGAGACTTATCACAGTGTTATAATATTATACGTAGATACCATGATAAATTTTTGAAAATGTTTCGAGAAATTTATCATATAGAATGTTAAGAAATCTGAGATTCTCTTAAGAGGAAATAAAGTTTTGAGAAGGAATATGTTATGGTTTAAAGTAAATTTATGATTAAATATTTGTTTGAACTTGAATTTTTTTATATAATCAAAATACAACATATCTCATATCATATAAATTTTTTGTATTTTCCAGATCCATTTGCTATTTTTAACTCATTAATTGTGTTTCTAGTATTTAAATTGGAATATGTGAAATTTGAACTGCAAGTACCTAAACTAATGCACTAAAATTTATCTAAAAATCACATTCACTATTTTGTGTCCATTTTTAGTTCTTATCCACTAAATTTAAAGAAATGTTAGAAAAATTATGTTACGAAACTCCATCGGTAATGTGGAGCTCAAAGGTTTTTTAATTATAAAAAAATCAACTAAAGTTTGAAAAATACGAGACTTATCATAGTGTTATAATATTATACGTAGATACCATGATAAATTTTTGAAAATGTTTCGAGAAATTTATCATATAGAATGTTAAGAAATCTGAGATTCTCTCAAGAGGAAATAGAGTTTTGAGAAGGAATAGGTTATGATTTAAAGTAAATTTATGGTTAAATATTTTTTGAACTTGAATTTTTTTTATATAATAAAAATACAACATATATCATTCCATATAATTATTTTGTATTTTTCTAGACCCATTTGCTATTTTTAACTCATTAATTGTGTTTCTAGTATTTAAATTGGAATATGTGAAATTTGACCTGCAAGTACTTAAAATAATGCACTAAAATTTATAGAAAAATCATATTCACTATTTTGTGTTCATTTTTAGTTATTATCCAGTAAATTTAAATAAATGTTAAAAAAATCATGTTATGACACTTCATCGGTAATATGGAGCTTAAGAGTTTTTTAATTATAAAAAAATCAAATAAAGTCTGAAAAATACGAGAATTGTCATAGTATTATAATATTATACGTAGATACCATGATAAATTTTTTAAAATGTTTTGAGAAATTTTTGAAAATGTTTAATTTTTGAAAACAATAAAATTCAGCCAATTATTTCCAAATTGCCGTCTGTTTTTTGACATGTATGATGAATTTCAGTTTAAGACTTTATATAGTTCTTGTTGGTTTTTGTGTATGATGAATTTTAGTTAGTGTTGTTTAAAAACTTAGTTTGTGCATGGTTTATTGTGTATCATTGTTTCTTATTAATTATAATTCTAATTTGGTATATTGGACCCTTTGGATTTTTGGAAAATTTGTGAAACAACAAACATTTGGAGTTAAACCGAGTAAACATACGAATACATATTCGTATTCGAACCATCCATTTTGTATTCGTATTCGAGAACATCCGAATCCGTATTCGTATTCGAATTAAAATGTGGTAAATAGTGCTATCCGGATTCGTTTCCATCCGTATCCGATCCGAATCCATCCCTACCTACATGTTTGTTTATTTCGGCATCGTAAAAATCTAACTTATGGAAAAAATTAGATCAGACTAGTTTACTATTAGATTGGACTAGTTTACTAGATTGTTTTATAATATATATTATTGGACTAGTTTACTAGATTGTTTTATAATATATATTTCAGATTATAAAAGTTGGCGGAATAAATTTTCCTATTTGCTAAAAAAACAGTGAATTGCTATAATCCCAAGAGATTACCTATATTACTATCTAAATTTGAATTTAGATATTTTAGTAAAAAATGAAACTCCAATAGTCTTTCTAAATTAATCCCTTTTCTGATACATTCCATAAATCATATCTCATCTCCCTCAAATATAGGATTAGTTTGGCTAATCCATATTTTTATTCTCTCATTTATTTTTTTTCTTGCATGCATTATTTTTTCTTCGATGTATTGTTATAGGTTGGCCGACACACGTAATTTAACATACCACAATTTCACATAAAATTATTATAGATTATAGGTTGTCTTTACATGATTTAAAAATATGGATTAATATTATACGGAAACTGTTGTAGATTGATTAATTTTTATGAAAAGATAGAGTTTAGAATGATCTTTGTATAAAATTTAAAATTTAGGGAATAAAAATTAAGAGATCTCTTGGAGATATATGCTCTAAGGCCATGGCTATCTATATTGTATAAGAGTTGACCTTTTAACTGTTGACAGAGGCTGTCTATCCCGTATAAGCGTTGACCTTTTAAAGGAGATTAACAGTTAGACCAGACGCTATCAACTGTTTAAATATCGATATGATCCCTAGCTAGGGACACTTCAGAGCTAGTTTTGTGATTGTTTTTGAAACGAAGAACATCGAGAAATCTTGCAATTTCGTAAAAAATTATTATTTTAAAAAATATTTCCCGTCCTATCGTTTCATTTTCGTTGCTCTCACACGGTCACACCAACCCGTAAGCCCTAGCACACACATGCATTCTCTTCTCTCTGTTGGCTCTAGCGCGTTCATGGAAATACCGCGTATAGAAGCCCAGCCGTTTTATTCCCATAGTCTCTGTCTCTCCTTTTTCTCACGCAATTATTTTCACCGGGACGTGCGAGAGAGTTAACTTTTAGTCTCACCTCATCTATGAAAGAGGGCTATATACATCTTATAAAAAGAAGTAACCATATTTTTATAGGATCAATCTTTTGGGATAGAAATGACTCTCCGCTAGCTTGTAAGCGTGCGTCGAATGCGCCTAACGTTCGAACGTGAGCCAAGGATGGCGAGCTAAAAGGTCTAAGACACTAACACAATTGGTATTAGAGTCAACATCTTCCTAGGGGTTGGAATGTTAGGACGTCTAGGTCAGAACGTTGCTGACCGTGGGCCGCTAGTGTTCCTCCACCTCACCTCCTCACACTACTATTACAGTGAAAAGTGATTCTTTTATTGATTATTTTACAGTACATGGTACATAAGTATTTATACTAGATGAATAGACACTAAACGCGTCGTTTCACAACAGTCGCGTCGCCTAGGAAAACGTCGCGTCGCCCGCATGTTGCTGCGCCTACCGCTGCACGTGCCGTCTGCTGCCTGCGCCTGTTGCTTGCGTGCGCATGCAAGCAACCGCTGCATGCGGTGCTACTGCTTGGGAAAAGGCACACACCTTTTTAGGAGAGATTAACCGCAACACTCCCCCTTAATCGAGCTTTTAATCTATATGATTGATATCATATAATTTGATTACCTCAAAAATCTTTATTAGGAAGTAATTTTATAAAAGATAATAGTATAACTCAATATGATCTGATGATCATAAATAGAGTATATCTTATAAAATGACTCACCCTAAATTTTGCAAATCACGGAGTCTTTGCATACCTATTCCTTTAACATATTTTTGGAATGTTGAGATTGGTAGCGATTTTGTGAATAGATCTGCTAGATTTTCACATGATTTTGTTTGTAAAACTGTTATTTCCCCATTCTTTTGTAATTCATGTGGGAAAAACAATTTAGGTGCAATATGTTTAGTTATATTACTCTTAATGTAATCAGTTTGCATTTGAGCGATACATGCCGCATTATCTTCATAGATAATTGTGGGTGATTCTGATGAACCAACATCGCATGTTCGTTGTATATGATTAATCATTCTTCGAAGCCATACACATACAAGTGAAGCTTCATATAAAGCTATAATTTCAGAATGATTAGTCGATGTAGCAACAAGAGTTTGTTTCGAGGATTTTCATGAAATGACAGTACCTCCATATAGGAAAACAAACCCTGTTTGTGATCTGGCATTATGTGGATCAGACATATACCCAGCATCAGTATATCCTATCATAGATAAGTCTTGATTTTTCTGATAGAATAAACCAAGATCTCTTGTTCCATTTAGATATCTTAAGATTTGTTTTGCTCCAACAAAATGTCTTTTAGTTGGTGCCGCACTATGTCTAGCTAGCAAATTTACCGCAAATGCAATATCCGGTCTTATACAATTTGCTAGATACATAAGTGCTCCTATTATGCTTAAATATGGAACATTAGGTCCCAATAGTTCTTCACCTTCTTCCCTAGGTCACAATGGGTCTTTATCCATTTCTAGAGATCGAACGACCATGGGGTCTTTGATGGATATGATTTATCCATATTAAACTTTTGCAATATTTTTTTCAATATATGCAGATTGGTGAATTAATATTCTTGATGGAAGATGTTCAAGTTGTAAACCCAAACATAATTTAGTTTTACCTAAATCCTTCATTTCAAATTCCGTATTAAGATGATTGCTAGCTCTATTATATCTTGTGTAGTTCCAATAATGTTGAGATCATCGACATACACTGAAATAATACAAAATCCCGTGATGGATCTTTTAATAAATACACAAGGACAATCATCATTGTTAGAATAACCTTTCGTAAGTAGGAATTCACTTAGTTGGTTGTACCACATTCTACCCGACTATTTTAAGCCATAGAGTGACTTTTGTAATTTTACACAAAATTTGTTGCGATTTATATTTGGATTCGGAGTATCAAGTGAAGATCTAGGCCTCATGTGAGTTTTGGTAATTAATGACAAACGCGCGTTTGTGGACTAATATTTTTCTTAAGTGGGATGGAAATGATTAGGTCCCGTGTAAATGGAGCACAAGATGGAAAACCCAAAGATCTGGACGTATTAAAGAGCAACAGCAAAAGGTTTGAAGAAAACTAGAATTTGATCGAGGTGTTTGGAGCGATCAATTAGGCTAGGTTTAAATTTTGTTTTTTCCATACTATAAAGAGGGGTTGCATCTTGGCTATGAGTTGATTTTCAAGTGCCAATTTGCATTGCATATAGTAGCTTTTGATCATGTGTGATTGTTGCAAAAGTTACAAATATTGGCAAGTTCTTGAAACTACAAAAATGCAGATTTTGGAGTGTGTCTGGCCCTGGCGGTCTGACCGACTATGTGGGTCCGGTCAGACTAGCCAGGGGGCCAGGCCAACCGGGTTGCGCAGTTTTGCAATCTGCTGGTTTACAGAGCCGACGGGGACCTTATCGGTCTGACCGAGCCGATGGCCGGTCAGACCGGGTAGGGCCGGTCCAACTGAGCCAGCATGGCCGGTCAGACCGGGTTGCCCTGTCACATCAGTAAAACGGCTAGTTTTCTAGCCGTTACAGCAAGGGTCGGTCAGACCGGCCCAAGATGGGTGGTCAGACCGACAATGCGCAGAGAGCCTCATAACTCTTGTAACGACTACTTTTTGGGTGTGTGGCTATATAAACCCTTGCTACAGCTCCTTTGCTAGACTTTTGGCATTCATTTGAGCAAACTTGAGCACAAGAGAGTCTCTCCCACCATTGAGCACTAAATTAAGCACTAGTGTGGTTGGGAAGCAAAAAGGGGTGATCAAATGATTGAATAGATTGCATTGCATTTGCATTTTGGCACTTGATCGTCTTCTCCTATCTTTGATTGTAGCTTGTTACTCTTGGAGGTTGCCACCTCCTAGACGGCTCAGAGAAGAAACCGGTGATCTCTCCAAGAAGGTTGTGGAGGAGACCCGGGAGGTTGTGAAGGTCGGAGCTCGCCTATCCGGAGTGGAGAAGAGCTACCACTAGTGATCGAGGCCCGAGAGTTGCACTTCCGGTGCCGGCTCATCTTCTAGCCAATTTCTCCTTGAGGAATCCACGACTTGGTGAAGAGAGCGGTCAAGTTAAACTCGCCTCAACGAGGACGTAGGAAATTGGCAAATTTCCGAACCTCGGGATAAAATTCGGTTGTCTCTTGTCCCCTTTACTTTGAGCAAGTTAAATTGTGGAAATTTATCTTCTTAGAGTAATTTATCTTTGCCATCCTAGGTTGCACTAGTTTAATCTAGTACTTTGTTATTTTTGTCTAAGGTCCTTGTCTAGTGCTAATCCAAATTGAATTAGTTTTAAAAAACCGCCTATTCACCCCCTCTAGTCGGCACATCGATCCTACAAGTGGTATCACATCTTGGTCTCTTAATTTAGGCTTTACCGCCTAGAGAGAAGATGTCCGACGAGGTGGTTCACAACGTAGGCAAAGGTCATTTCTTTGATGGCTCAAATTATTCCATTTGGAAAGTATGTATGGCTGCTCACCTCAAAGCCATGAGCTTTGAAATTTGGCGTATTGTTGAGTTAGGTTTTGAAGTCTAAGACAAGATGAATTTAACTTATCAAAACAAGAAAGATATGCAACTTGATGCTCAAGCTACAAATACCTTGTTCAATTATTTTTGTGCCGAAGAATTCAATAGGATAAGCAATATTTCAACGACACATGATATTTGGACCACACTTCAAGATATACATGATGGAACGACAAGTGTGAAGAATGCCAAGTCACACTACCTCAAGATCAACTATGAAACATTTACCATGTTGCAAAATGAAAGTGTAAATGAGATGTATGCAAGACTCAATGTGATTGTCAATGATCTCAAAGGTGTTGGAGTGAAGTACACAGAGTTGGAAGTTGCTCAAAAAATGTTAAGAGCATTGCCCGAGAAGTATGACACATTGGTGACCTTCCTTATTAACTCGGACATGTCAAGTTTGACTCCCACAACACTTTTGGGGACTATCAACACAAATGAGATTTACAAGAACAAGAGAATTGAAGGAAGCTCCGAAGATCACTCCTCATCCAAGAAAGAAGAACATGGCGGGGATCGCAATAACGGAAGCTCAATCACTATACTCTCCTTTTTGTCTCATGGCAAAAGGAAGTACTAAGATAAAATCTACTTGTGTTAGTGAAAAAGATGATAGTGATGATGAATTGTCTTATGATGATCTTGCACAAATGCTTGAGGAGCTCAATGAGTTAAACGACAAAGAGAGAGTCAAGTTTAAGGCTCTCAAGAAAGACCATGAGTCCTTAGTAGCTAAATATGAGGAGTTAAAGACTTCTCATGAGATGCTTTTGATCTCTCATGAGAAGCTTGAGGAAACTCATGAAACTCTCATTTCCTCTACACTCAATAAACCAAAGGTAGATATAGGCATTACATGTGATATTTTTGATGATGCTTGTCTAAATGTTGCAAATTGCATTCCAACTAAGACTAGCATATCCACCTCATGTGATGATTTACTTGCTATGCCATGCTCATCCACTATTGATAGTGCATTATGTTCCACAAATGTATCATCTTCATCTAATTCATTATTAGTTGTTGAGAATCATGAGCTCAAGGAGCAAGTTACCAAGATAAGTAAGAGTTTGGAAAGATGCTTCAAAGGCAAAAATACTCTTGACAAAATCTTAAGCGAACAAAGATTCTCCTTCAACAAGGAGGGACTTGGTTTTGTTCCCAAGAAGGGCAAAAAGCCTTCTTATCAAGCTCCAAGGTTTGTTAAGAGCAATGGTAAATTTTGTAATAAATGCCGTGAAGTTGGTCACATGATAGGTGAATGTCATATAAACAAAATCCCTAAATGTGTTGTATTTGATTCTCATTACATGCTTAAGAAAGCTAATGATGGCTCCATTTATGCTAAGTTTTTAGGCACTCATATTTTAGGAGAAAAGAAGAAATCCATTTGGGTGCCAAAAGCTTTGGTAACTAACCTACAAGGACCCAAAAGGATTTGGGTACCTAAAAAGGCTTGATCTCTTTTGTAGGTAAACTACCACACCAGAGGATCACATTGGGTGCTTGATAGTGGGTGCGCTCAACACATGACCGGTGATAGGAAAATGTTCACATCATTTGAAATTGGTGCCAAAGATCAAGAAAAAGTGACCTTTGGAGATAATAGTAAAGGCAAGGTAATGGGTATAGGTAAAATTTCTATTTTAAATGATTTCTCCATTTCCAATGTTTCACTAGTTGAGTCATTGAATTTCAACTTATTGTCTATTGCTCAACTATGTGATTTAGGCCTTTCATGCACATTTAATCCTCAAGAAGTATTTGTAACTAGTATCCATGATAATTTCTTAGTTTTAAAGGTTTTCGTTTTGGAAATCTCTATTTGGTGGATCTCTCTTCAAATGAAGCTAACTTAAAACCTGTTTGGTTGCAAAAACCTCATTGGGTTGGCTTTGGCATAGAAGACTTGCTCATGTGGGAATGAGTCAACTAAACAAGCTTGCAAAACGAGATTTGGTTATTGGTTTAAAAGATATAAAATTTGAAAAAGATAAACTTTGTAGTGCCTGTCAAGCGGGGAAGCAAGTCGCTTGCTCTCATCCTAGCAAAAGCATCATGTCTACTTATAGACCATTGGAGCTTTTGCATATAGATTTATTTGGTCCAACAACTTATAAAAGCATCGGAGGAAATAGTTTTTGTCTTGTAGTTGTGGATGATTTCTCAAGATTTACTTGGGTTTTCTTTTTGCATGACAAAACTAAAACCTCCGAGATTTTCAAAAAGTTTGCAAAACGGGCTCAAAACGAATTCAATTTTTCTATTATAAAAGTAAGGAGTGACAATGGATCCGAGTTTAAAAATACAAATATTGAGGATTATTGTGATGATCTCGGTATTAAACATGAGCTTTTCGCCACCTATTCTCCACAACAAAATGGTGTTGTGGAAAGAAAGAATAGGACTCTAATTGAGATGGCTAGAATTATGCTTGATGAGTATAGTGTCTCCGACTCCTTTGGGCGGAAGCTATAAACACTTCTTGTCATGCTTCTAATCGTTTTTATTTGCATCGTCTTTTGAAAAAGACTCCATATGAATATTTAATTGGACGAAAACCAAATATTGCTTACTTTCGTGTTTTCGGTTGCAAATGCTATATTTATAGAAAAGGTGTTAGACTAACCAAATTTGAAAGCCGTTGTGATTAAGGATTTCTCCTTGGATATGCATCAAATAGCAAGGCATACCGAGTGTATAACAAGAGCAAAGGTATTGTAGAAGAAACCTTAGATGTTCAATTTGATGAGACTAATGGCTCCCAAGAGGGGCACACAAATTTGGATGATGTAGGTGATGAAGGCTTGATGAGGGCAATGAAGAACATGTCCATCGGTGATATCAAGCCTAAAGAAGATGATGAACCTCCATCCTCTACACAAGTTGAAGCCTCTACTTCCGCTACGCAAAATTTGACTCAACTTGATGAAGATGAAGTCAAAAATCAATCATCTACCATTCCATCCAAGGTTCACAATGCCACCGCAAAAGATCACCCAATTGATCAAGTCTTGGGTGACATTAGTAAGGGTATTCAAACTAGATCTCATGTTGCTTCTATTTGTGAGCATTACTCTTTTGTTTCTTCTATTGAGCCTAAACATATAGATGAAGCTCTAAATGACCCGGATTGGGTAAATGCTATGCATGAGGAGCTTAACAATTTTGAAAGAAACAAGGTTTGGACATTGGTGGAGAGACCGAAGGAGCACAACGTCATTGGAACAAAGTGGGTTTTTAGGAACAAGCAAGATGAAAACGGGTTGGTTGTAAGAAACAAGGCAAGATTGGTAGCACAAGGATTCACTCAAGTCGAAGGTTTGGATTTCGATGAAACTTTTGCTCCCGTTGCTAGACTAGAGGCTATTCGCATCTTACTCGCTTTTGCTTCATGTTTTGATATTAAACTATATCAAATGGATGTGAAAAGTGCTTTATTGAATGGTGAAATAGCCGAACTAGTTTTTGTTGAACAACCACCCGGCTTTGAAAATCCTAAAAATCCTAATCATGTTTATAAACTCTCAAAAGCTCTCTATGGTTTAAAACAAGCTCCTAGAGCTTGGTATGAAAGATTGAGAGATTTTCTCCTCTCAAAGGGCTTTAAAATTGGTAAAGTCATACCACCTTGTTTACAAAAATAATTAATGATGATTTCTTTGTTTGTCAAATTTATGTCGATGATATTATTTTCGGTTCTACTAATGAAGTATTTTGCAAGGAATTTGGTGATATGATGTCTAGGGAATTTGAGATGTCCATGATAGGAGAATTGAGTTTCTTCCTTGGACTTCAAGTCAAGCAACTCAAGGATGGAACCTTTGTGAGTCAAACGAAGTATATCCATGATCTTCTCAAAAGATTCGGATTGATGGAAGATAAGCCTATCAAGACACCCATGGCGACCAACGGACATCTCGACCTAAATGAGGGAGGTAAACCGATAGACCAAAAATTATATAGATCCATGATTGGTAGTTTTCTTTACCTTACCGCATCTAGGCCCGTTATTATGTTTAGTGTTTGCATGTGTGCTAGATTTCAAGCCGCACCAAAAGATTGTCATTTGATGGCGGTCAAGAGAATTCTAAGATATTTAAAACATTCTATCCATATAGGCTTGTGGTATCCCAAAGGTGCTAAATTTGAGCTAATCGGCTATTCCGACTCGGATTATGCCGGTTGCAAGGTTGATAGAAAAAGCACTTCCGGGGGTTGTCAATTTCTTGGGAGGTCTCTTGTTTCTTGGGCCTCTAAGAAACAAAACTCCGTTGCGCTTTCCACCGCTGAGGCGGAATATGTCTCCGCGGGTAGTTGTTGTGCCCAATTACTTTGGATGAGGCAAACCTTGCTTGACTATGGAATAGAATTCTCAAATATCCCTCTCCTTTGTGACAATGATAGCGCCGTCAAAATTGCCAACAATCCCATCCAACACTCTAGAACCAAGCATATTGATATTCGCCATCACTTTCTAAGAGATCATGTTGGCAAAGGCGACATTGTTATTTGCCACATAAGAACCGATGATCAATTGGCGGATATCTTTACCAAACCACTTGATGAATCCCGCTTTTGTAAACTTAGGAATGAATTAAATATAATAGATTTCTCAAATGTGGCTTGAAATCATGCATATATGTGAGTTTTAAATTTCTCTATCCTTGTGTGTCATATATGTATGCTTTTATGCTTAAAGTGCCATATTTGAATTTCATGTGATCTTATATGTTTTCCTTAGGCTATACATTAAGGGGAGTGTTGTGGTTATTCTTATGTATTGCAAATTGCTTAATGTGTTGAAAAACAAAATCAAATGGAAGTTTTGGTTAAAAATGATTAGTTTGCTCCAAAATGTCTTTTATCCATAAAAGGGTCTAAATTTGTAAACAATTTCATGAAAAGTATCTCTATATGTTTGCAAATGTATTCCAAGCATTTTGGTCCAAATAAAACTCCTTTATAGCTTTGAACTTTCCTTTTGACCCTAAAGGTAACTTAAAGATTCTATTTTTGAGTCAAATCGGATTTTTCCCTTAGTTTCATTTCAAGACATCTTTTAAACTTTAGTCCAAAACAAAACTTGTAGAGATGGATCATATGAACATTTTTCGTATTCAAATGTTTTAACTTTAACCATCCTACAAAAAGATATTTAAAGTTGAAGTTCGGTAAAAAGTGTTAAATGACCGTTTTGAACCAAAGCATACATTTGAGTTTTTCCCTATTTTTGAACTTAAAAATTTGAAAATTTGATGCTTTATAAACTTTGGGAGATATACATTGTTTTTGCAAAGTTTGAAATTTTTCTAAATTATTTTGTTATGCTTTCCACTTTTGCCCCTTCTTTGTCTTGAATTATAAATTTACTGGGTATTAGTGTAGTCGGTCTGACCAGGTGGGCTTGGCCGGTCCGACCGCCCAACCTGAGTCGGTCCGACTGGGCCTACATGGCCGATCAGACCGGGGCTCGGGCAGGGATATAACTCCCCTCTTTATTCAGTTTTATCTCCCCTCTATTATTCTTCTCTTCTCAAACCGAGCCTTACTCCTCTTCTCTTGCTCCCAATCCTCAAAAATCTGTTTCGTCGCAAATCTTGCCGGTCCAACCGGTGGTTCTTCTCCGGTCCGACCTTGGGTTCATTTTCCCTTGCCGGTAAGAATCTCTCCTCCGAAGAATCCCTTGATTTCATCCCCCTGGAGGTTAGGGTTAGGGTTCATGTTCATGGGCTTGCATGTGATCTTGCCTAGGCTAAATCCATCTTGTACTCCAATTTTTAGCCTTATGGTACCATTTCCCATGGATCTATGCAATTTGTTATGGCAAATTTGAACTTGGAGAAATTTTGTGCAAAGGGAATATGTGCCCAGGTTGCTAGGCCGGTCGGACCGGCTGGCAATGGGCGGTCAGACCGACCATGTACTGGTGGTCAGACCGGCCCAATTGCATCGGTCAGACCAGCCTCCCCGTTTCGGCACTCCTTTTTGTTCATTTTTGTCCTTGATACTTTTGCCCTCTAGCAATTTCATAACCTATCTCACCATCATATCCATAATCCTATCATGCTTAAATCTTGATTCATTTATTCATATTCCCTTGATTTGCTTCAGTCATGCCTCGCGTCGGTCGCTCTCAAGGAAATGAGCATCGCTCAAAGTATGTTGAGGACCATGGCCAATCATCCCGACAATTTCAAGCAGACAGTGATGAGGACTTTGCCTATGAAGATGGTAGCTCTAAGAATGAGGAGGAAATGACTCCTCAGCCTCCGGCAGCTAGTGAAGATCCATTTGCATTACTTGAGTTCAAAGTGGATGTCCGGAATCAAGAGAACTTTGCTCGTTTGCGCCATCACAACCAATTTCTCAGACCTAGAGACACCTCAGATCAACGGTTTCACACCAAGTTTCAAAAGGAGGTATACAACATTGCTTATGAAAACTGTTCTTTGGCTCCTCATAAGTGGATCTCTTGGAGGGATTTGAGTGGAGAGGCTGCAGCTCTCAGGAATGTATTTGGAACTGTTGGAATTCACAAGACAGACAGCTTGAAGCAAGATTTCAACTGGAATGTCATCCGTCAGTTTTATGCCATAGTGTTCATACCAGCCACTTGTGACTCTCTCACCTGGATAATGGGAGACATTTTCTGCATTGCTTCAAAGCAAGAAATTCAGAGTGCTTGGGACATAAGGTTTTCTTTTGGCCTCAGGCTGCATGATGAATTTACTCATAATCCTTTGTCAGAAGCTGAGATGGCACAATTCTATATCCCTTCTGCTGCTCACAAGATTGGAGGGGTCACTGGAATGAAGACTCTGCATAGTGTGGCACATCGCGTCCTGCGGCACTCCATCTTACCCCGTCTGGGCAACAACGATGCCATTCGTGGTGTTGCTTGGACTCTCTTAGACGCAGTGATGACTGGAAAGAGGTTTGATGTCATCCACTTGATGCTATATGAGATGGCCCTCTCAAAGGGAAGCCTCACTCTTGGAGTCTACTATGATCTCTTTATCATGAGACTGATCTTGAGCAAAGTGGGAAACGTGAATGAGCATCTTGATATATCTCACTCTCAGTACATGCCTCGTTTCCCGGCTGTTCCTTTGGCTCTAGATGCCGATCCAGCTGATGTGGGTGCGGGGCAGGTTCATCCTCAGGACATTCCCAACAGCTCCTTTGCACCTCCACCTCAGGATTCTGGATCAGGCGCCTATGCTCCTCCTCTTTATTTTGGTATGGATGTCGCTCAGTTCTTTGATCCAGTGCTTCAACTAGTGACAGCGGGTTTCCATCAGTTGAATGCAAGGATGGATCAGATGGCTTTGGGTCAGGAAGCAATCACCACCCATCTGCAGGACCTTCAAGGCGGTCAAGAGCGTCTCAACTCCAGGATTGACACTCTTTCTTCTCGAGTTGATCGACTAGATTCATCATCTTCTGCAGGCTATCCTATTCAGTACCAGTGCCGTCGTCATCGCCATGATGATACTCAGCCTCCTCCATCCCAGGATTAGTCTCTTTTTTGTTCTTGATGCCAAAAGGGGGAGAAGAAGATAAAAAAAATAAGAAGAAATAGTCAGGAGTAGTCAGGATTAGTTCTTAAGTTCTTAGGATCTAGTCAGCTCTATTTATCTATCTATGGTTGGTTGTAATAAGAACCTTAAGTGCTTCCCATGCATGTCATGCTGAACTTAATTTGAACTATTTGCTCGTATTATGACAAACTCTTAGGTGCTTTGCTTTATTGAACTTTTGAATTGTGTTTGGCATTTTGTATACTTATAACTCATATCTTGCTCCACATACTTGCACCCCATCACTCTTTCAGGGGGAGCTTTGCTCTTAATTGTAGATACTGTTATTAAAATATCTCTTTATCTCTCGAGTGTTTGTCACCGATTACCAAAAAGGGGGATATTGAAGATCTAGGCCCCATGTGAGTTTTGGTAATTAATGACAAACGCGCGTTTGTGGACTAATATTTTTCTTAAGTGTGAAGGAAATTATTAGGTCCCGCGTAAATGGAGCACAAGATGGAAAACCCAAAGATCTGGAGGTATTAAAGAGCAACGGCAAAAGGTTTGAAGAACACTAGAATTTGATCGAGGTGTTTGGAGCGATCAATTAGGCTAGGTTTAAATTTTGTTTTTGCCGTATTATAAAGAGGAGTTGCATCTTGGTTATGAGATGATTTTCAAGTGCCAATTTGCATTGCATATAGTAGCTTTTGATCATGTGTGATTGTTGCAAAAGTTACAAATATTGGCAAGTTCTTGAAACTACAAAAATGCAGCTTTTGGAGTTTGTCTGGCCCTGGCGGTCTGACCGACTATGTGGGTCCGGTCAGACCGGCCAGGGGGCCGGTCCAACCAGGTTGCACAGTTTTGCAAACTGCTGGTTTACAGAGCCGACGGGGACCTTATCAGTCTGACCGGTTAGACCCAGTAGGGCCGGTCCAACTTGGCCAGCATGGCCGGTCAGACCGGGTTGCCCTGTCACATCAATAAAATGGCTAGTTTTCTAGCCATTACAGCAAGGGTCGGTCAGACCGGCCCAAGATGGGTGGTCAGACCGATAGTGCGCAGAGAGCCTCATAACTCTTGTAACGGCTACTTTTTGGGTGTGTGGCTATATAAACCCTTGCTACAGCTCCTTTGCTAGACTTTTGGCATTCATTTGAGCAAACTTGAGCACAAGAGAGTCTCTCCCACCATTGAGCACTAGTGTGGTTGGGAAGCAAAAAGGGGCGATGAAGTGATTGAATAGATTGCATTGCATTTGCATTTTGGCACTTGATCGTCTTCTCCTAGCTTTGATTGCAGCTTGTTACTCTTGGAGGTTGCCACCTCCTAGACGGCTCAGAGAAGAAACCGGCGATCTCTCCGAGAAGGTTGTGGAGGAGAATTGAGAGGTTGTGAAAGTCGGAGCTCGCCTATCTGGAGTGGAGAAGAGCTACCACTAGTGATCGAGGCCCGAGAGTTGCACTTCCGGTGCCGGCTCATCTTCTAGCCAATTTCTCCTTGAGGAATCCGCGGCTTGGTGAAGACAGCGGTCAAGTGAAACTCGCCTCAACGAGGACGTAGGAAATTGGCAAATTTCCGAACCTCGGGATAAAATTCGGTTGTCTCTTGTCCCCTTTACTTTGAGAAAGTTAAATTGTGGAAATTTATCTTCTTAGAGTAATTTATCTTTGCCATCCTAGGTTGCACTAGTTTAATCTAGTACTTTGTTATTTTTGTCTAAGGTCCTTGTCTAGTGCTAATCTAAATTGAATTAGTTTTAAAAACCACCTATTCACCCCCCTCTAGTCGGCACATCGATCCTACATCAAGTCCTTTAGGGACTTTCATGTAAATATCTGAATCCAATGACCCATATAAGTATGCGGTCACAACATCCATTAACTGCATGGATAAATTCATTTGTACTGCCAATGATATTAAATATCAGAATGTTATTCCACTCATAACTAGAGAATATGTTTCATCATAATCGATGCCGGGTCTCTGAGTGAACCCTTGTGCTACAAGTCTCGCTTTGTATCTCTCCACCTCATTGTTTTCATTTCTTTTACGAACAAAAACCCATTTCGATCCAACGGGGAAAACATTTTGAGGAGTAGGTATTACTGATGTAAATACCTCTCTTTTCCTTAGTGAGCTTAATTTTGCCTCAATAGCTTCTTTCCATTTGATCCAATCTGAGCGCTTAAGGCACTCTGCCATGGTCTTAGGTTCTGGATCTTCCTCGAGGTCTTTAGCTATATTTGAGGAGAAATATATGTCGACAATTGTAGTCTTTCTATTATAAGATTCTCCCGAATTAATGTAATTTGTGGATATTTCTTCTAACTCTTGAGTATTTCCCATATTAATAGAGTTAGCTATTTTCGATGGTCTAGCATTTGTGTTGGTGCACCCATCTATGCTAGATTTAGGATGAGAATCATTCGTCCGGTGTCTTTCAACATGAGGTTGAATTTCATTTATTGTTTTAGAAGATATCTTCCTTTGTTTTTTAGATTGCTTTTGAGAAGCATCAGTTGCAACCAGATATCTCCCCTTGATTTTAGGATTTAGGAGTTGAGATGCTTGATGAGGTATTTCAACTCTTTTTGGTGCATTAACTGCAGGAATATGAGATTTTGTGACCTTTATAATCAGTAAATGCGTCAGGCAGATTATTTGCAAGTTGTTGCAAATTTATTATTCTCTGAACTTCTTGCTCGGATTCTATAGTACGTGGGTCTAATGATTGAAAACCAGTGGCGTTCCAATCAATTTCATAGCATTTATTATGGTACAAATCTCCTCCTAATGCTGGGAAATTATCTTCATCGAAGATGCAATCAGCATATCGGGTAGTAAATAAATCCCTTGTTAGGGGTTCGAGGTATTTGATGATTGACGATGAATGATACCCGATATATACGCCTAATTTTCTATGGGGGCCCATATAGGTACGCTACGGTGGTGATATCGGTACGTATACAGCGCAACCGAATATTCGCGGATGGGAAATACTTGGTTGATTTCCACGTACTAATTGTAACAGGGATGTTACATGATATGCAGTTGGTCTAATTTGTATTAAATCTACGGCGTGTAAGACCGCATGACCCCAACAAGAGGTTGGTAGTTTTCAATTATGTAAAAGTGGTCTCGCAATTAATTTTATTCTCTTGATTAGAGATTCAACAAGCCCATTTTAGGTATGAACATAAGGTACCGAGTGTTCTAGATTGATACCTAGAGGCATACAATAATCATTAAATGCATGTGAGCTAACTTCAGCGGCATTGTCCATCCTGATGGTTTTTATCCTATGTTCAGGATGGCTAGCTCTTAATTTGATAATTTGAGCCATTAATTTTGCAAATGCATGGTTCCTTGTGGATAAGAGACATACATGGGACCATCGTGTGGATGCATCTATAAGCACCATAAAGTACCTGAATGGTCCAGATAATGGTTGTATAGGACCACAAATGTCTCCTTGAATGCGTTCAAGGAAATTGATTTGTTCATTTTAATCTTAAGATATGATGGTCTTAAAATTAATTTTCCTGTGGCACATGTAGTGCATGTAAAATCTGATGACCTAGGAAATCTTGTAAGATTAATATTGTGACCTATAGAATTGCTAATAATTTTTCTCATCATCCCTATTCTGGGGTGACCAAGGCGATTATGCCAAGTCTTGAATTTATCAAGATTTTGAAAAATTATTTTAAACGCAACATGTGATACGGGTTGTATGTATGTGTAGTATAAATCAGATGAAAATGAAGGAAATTTCTCAAGTATCTCTTTGTTTAATCCGTTGGATTTAGTGAGAAATAAGTATTCTACATTATTTTCAGTTTGAGTTTCAATATGGTAGCCATTTAGACGGATGTTTTTATAGCTGAGCAATGTACGAGTTAAATAAGGATACAGGAGTGCATCCTCAATTATTAACTTCATAACCATCGGGAGCATAATCGTGGCTCGGCCTGAGCCCACAATTAATGCATCGCGTCCAGCGATAGTCATGATATTTCCATGTTTCTTATGTAGATTTTGGAAATATTTAAGCTCACGTAGAATTGTGTTAGTAGATCCACTATCTACTAAACAAATTTCCTCATCTTCCATCTTTCGCTGGAAAAAAATGGCAGAGGCTATCGTGATGATAACGTATTACAGTGAAAAGTGATTTTTTATTGATTATTTACAGTACACGGTACATAAGTATTTATACTAGATGAATAGACACCAAATGCGTCATTTCATAGCAGTCGCGTCGCCCGCATGTTGCCGCTGCGTCGCCTGTGCATGCCGCTGCGCGTGCCGTCTGCTGCCTGCGCCTGTGCGCATGCAAGCAACCGCTGCATGTGGTGCTGCTGCTTGGGAAAAGGCGCACACCTTTTTAGGAGAGATTAACCACAACTTTTAGGTTTGTTTGGCACGTCACTTTAGAATCTTCACATGAATATATCGAGGTTTTAGTTTAAAATTCTTTCCTATTTATATAAAATATGCTAGAATTATAGCCTATTGAACAAGACCATAATTTTTTCTTAAATCTCAAATATATTTTGATCTGCCTGCAAAATTATGTATACCATATTGCCACTTTAGTTCACTGTAGACTAACATGGTGAAAGGGAAACCACTCATTATTGCTCCCTCGTCCATGTATATGAAATATCCCATGCAAACATCAAGAAAGTAACACCAAAGTTCAAACCATATTGTGTTGTCCTATTCATATATATATTTATATTGTAAAAGGGATGTGAATAATAATTTAGCACCAGATTTCACTAGAACTTTAAAGTTAAATGTGTTTAAACACTACAACAATCCAGAAAACTTCCGTCGGCCAAAGCCGACGGAAGTTAGTCATTTCCCGACGGAAGAAGCTAACTTCCGTCGGCAAAATGCTAACTTCCATCGGCATTTGGCCGACGGAAGCGAGTAGATGGAAGTTAGCTAACTTCCGTCGGCTGCCGACGGAAATTAGCTAACTTCCGTCGGCCAAACCTAGCCGACGGAAGTTACTAGGAAATCGGTAACTTCCGTCGGCCAAATTTTAGCCGACGAAAATATTTTTTTTGTGTTTTCTTTTTTCTATCGACGGACCAATAACTTCCATCGGCTAATGTTGGCCGATGGAAGTTAACTAAAAAATCCAAAAAAAAGAAAATTAGGATCCTACACAATGCATGCAGATTAACACGGCAGATTAACTTGGCCCAGACTTAACTGCAGTTGAGAGGAAAACACAGAACATTTAGTTGCTATTATTATGTTATTAGAACAAACCAACAAAATTGTATTGAAGTTATTCATGCAAAATGTGAAATTTCTGGCATGAAGCCATGAAGTTATCAAGTATGGAACTGCAGACTAAATGAATCCTAGCATCTTCACATGAACATATTTCAACGGCCTTTCTCATCATATATTTCTTGTTCTACAGAATGAAACAAGGGTCAGTTAAACTTATGAACGTGGTTAGCTGGTTGCCCCACTGGCTTGAGCAACTCCCCCTTTTAACCTAGACAAGCTGAATTTTGATAAATCACGCACATCTATTCCTTTCTAGTTATCACCATCCTACAAGACACCGGCTAAGCCTTGACACGGCATTTCAAAAGAAAGAAGACGAACGAACATGTAGAGCAGCTTTGACAGTCTGTCCTCCTCGCAGCTTTCTTTTCTTTTTTCCCAAAAAGCTTTGGCCGGCATCCCTAGAACACACAACCAATTTCAAATGCTTGATTTAAGTGAAACTGTGCAAAAATATTCTAGAGGAAAAACTTGCACATAGATCATGGTGCATCTGGGACAATAAGAAAGTAATAAAGAATAGACCCTAAAGAATAGGATTAAACTGTTTTATGAATGAGGTGAAAAATGAGGCACATACCTTCATTTTTTCATCATCTGGGAAGGCCATTCCCTTTCTTTCAAGCCTGAGCACATGATTTAACAGAATTAAGTAGTGCTAACTATTCATGCAAAAAATCTCCTTTGACAACTCAAACCCTTCTAAAAACCCAGAGGCTAGAGCCCAATCCATGCATCCATCATACAGTTTGCATCAGGAACAAAGAGAAACCCAGCACAAGAACAGCATGCGAAAAAATCACAGATTCCCAACGCCACACCAGCAACGCCATGAGTCAAGAACCCACCAGCCCTCGACGACTCCGGCGGCGATTCCGGCCACCCCGAGAAACCCTCCGGCTCGATCTTCCACCTCCGAGAGCAAGGCAGACAGCCAGCCAGCCCGGGATCCTAAAACCCCAGCCACGAACCCAACGGCTCCCCAACCACTCCCCCAACCCGAGAAGGCCAGAGCCAGGAAGCGCGACCGCGGCGCGGAGGTCCCCCCTCAAAGCCTGGCCGCGGTCTGCGGTAGGAGCCAGAGGAGGAGGACCCGGCCATTAGCAGCACCCACGTCTCCGGGGAGGCGGGCGGAGGGCGCGGAGGCGGCCACCGGGAGTCGAGGAGACGAGGAGGTGGCGAAGGGGAGGCGAGCGGAGGGGAGGCAGCGAACGGGAGGCGAGCGGAGGGAGAGAGGCGGGGAGGCGGGCGGAGGGCATGGAGGCGGCCACCGGGAGTCGTGGAGGCGGGGAGGCGGCGAAGGGGAGGCGGGCGGAGGGCGCGGAGGCGGCCACCGGGAATCGGGGAGGCGGTGAAGGGGAAGGGGAGGCGGGCGGAGGGAGAGAGGCGAGGAGTCGGGCGGACAGACCAAGAGTGGGGATGCGGAGCTAGAAAACCTAGGCAGGCCGGGCTGGGGAAAAATGGAGTGCGCAAGAAAAAAACATCTTCCGTCGGTTGAGGGTTGAACCGACGGAAGTTAAATAACTTCCGTCGGCTACAGTTAAAGCCGACGAAAAGTTTCAGTTTTCTTGTAGTGAAATAAGAGTAGTAATACAATAAACGATCTCTTAGAAAATCCTTGTATCATATCATATCCTTGTGCCAACGTTGTGACCTCACCTTCCAATGGTAGCTAGAAACCCTACCTCAACATCCATCAAATATAATTCATTTCCTCCTCGTTCTAACCCAACAAAAAAATCCAAATATTTCCTTCGGAAAAGTTCTAATAAAAGAGGAGATGTCGTTGCCTCGACGAAACAAATGGACAAATGGCATTTCAACAGCCTTTATCTTACACCGCTTTCGATGTGAAAAACCGGCCTATCGTTTTTTTTATAAAAACAGATGAAAACCGATAAAAAACCGATGATTCTGTCGATTCTGTATGAAAACCAGCTAAACCCTCTTGGTTTTTCATAAACCGACAACTCACAACGGTTAAAAAAAGTGTTCATAAATACGAATGTAATATAATACCATGATGCTTGTAGGCTCCTCCGTGTAATAGCCCAGAAGATACAAACGAAGCTTTCCTTTCGAACCAACGATCGAGTGAAATTACAACGTCACCGGTAGAATGAATCATTGAGGAGATAATTAGAGGTATTATAATTTCTAGCGTCAATTTTAAATACGAATGTAATATAATACCATGATGCTTGTAGGCTCCTCCATGTAATAGCCTGGAAGATACAAACG
This sequence comes from Zizania palustris, assembly GCA_019279435.1. Lineage (NCBI taxonomy): Eukaryota > Viridiplantae > Streptophyta > Magnoliopsida > Poales > Poaceae > Zizania > Zizania palustris. The sequence goes on from JAAALK010000079.1 coordinate 79,842,019, forward strand.
AAGCTTTCCTTTCGAACCAACGATAGAGTGAAATTACAACGTCACCGGTAGAATGAATCATTGAGGAGATAATTAGAGGTATTATAATTTCTAGCGTTAATTTTAAATACAAATGTAATATAATACCATGATGCTTGTAGGCTCCTCCATGTAACGAAGCTTTCTTTTCGAACCAACGATAGAGTGAAATTACAACGTCACCGGTAGAATGAATCATTGAGGAGATAATTAGAGTTATTATAATTTCTAGCGTTAATTTTAATATTAATTTTTTAGATGCTACTGTCAAAATTAACTAAAATTACGATACGAACTTCCTCGAAAACCTTAAAATCACTTAGTGTTAACCAGGTCAGCTTGAACAGCAACATGTGGCCGCTACCTCTACCGTACATCGCGCGAATCCAAATCCAAAAACCCTAGTGGGAAAAAGGACTTTGGAGCAACCGGCGACTTTGACCGCCGGCCTGCTGGTCGAGACGCGATCGATAGGTACAATGGTGGGGAATTCAATTCAATTTTCTGGTGTTCACATATTTCAAGCGGGCCGGATGTACAGGGACGGCCAGGGATGTTGATGTGTGCGTACGTGTGCGTCCTGACATAATTTTTTTTAAAAAAAGAAAATTCTATATACAAATCTACCAAAACATATAATATAAACCATGATATACTCCTCCACACAACCATATATATAGATTAAAAGTTGTTTACAATATTGATATATGGTACAACCGATGCCACTGACATTAGAGCGGCAAAAACAATTACTTCTTCGTATTATAAGTCTTTTTGTATTTTTGTATTTTTATAAGTCGATTTTTGTTTATTTGATCGGTTTTATTGAAAAAATAACAATAACTATAACATTAAATTAGTTTTATTAAATCCACCGTAAAATATATATTAATATTAGATTTATTTGATATCCTATATGCTAATATATTTTTAATTCAACTTAATATAAATTAAAAAAATAAGTTGAAAAGATATAATTAAATCGAAGAAGTTAGCAATGTCAAATATAATTAAGTGTGGCCTTGATGTTAAGTGTCCATTCAAAACAAGAAAATTTGAAAATATAATCTATGTGCACTACGGGAGAACAGACATTTGCCGAGTGCCCTAGGCACTCGGTAAAGTCTCTTTTGTACTCGGCGAAAAATTTGCCGAGTGCTACACTCGGCGAAGGGTACACGGCAAACATGATGTCGGCATAGCGGGATTCGCCGAGTGTTTTTTCGTAGGCACTCGGCGAAGGGTTCACCGAGTGCCATACACGCACTCGGCAAAAAAAAGTAACTTCACGGTAGGCAAACAGATATGACGGATCATTTGCCGAGTGCTGAAGGTTTGACACTCGGCAAAGAAAAAAACCGAAAATAAAAAAAAACAAAAAATGTGCAGCACGGGATAGACGTCATGTACACACATTTAATCGAACATCTGGAGGGCATGGCGTGTCGCGGAGGGGGCTGCCGAGTCAGAGCGCGCGGCGCGGCGCAGCGCGCATGGCAGGGCGCGACGAGGACGGTTGTGCGGTAGCACGGCGTTGAGAGGAGGGCCACAAGGCATGCACGGCGCGGCAACGACCGCGCGGAGAGGAGGGACATGCGGCGTGCATGGCGCGTCGATGGCCACGCGGTGGGCACGATGTGGAGAGGAGAGCCATGTGGCGTGCATGACGCGATGATGGCCGCGCGGCGCACGCGGCAGGGCATGACGAGGACGGGCGCCGTGACGAGATGTGGATGGCGACGGCCACACGGCATGACGACGAACGCGATGAGGATGGGTGGCATGGTGAGGCAAGAACGGCGACGAGGACGGGACGACTACGAGGACGGCGACGAAGGCGGCGTCGCGACGAGGTAGGGATGACGACGATGAAGGGATGGCGACGAATGGACGGCGACGAGGCGGGGATGGCGACGAGACGACCACGACGAGGCAACGGCGACAAGGCATGGACGACAGTGGAGTAGGGAAGAGGAAGGATGGAAGAGAAGCTGAGAAGAGAGATGGATTTAAAGCAAATGAAAAAATGGCGTCCACTCTTTCTAGATTAGGCGGGAATATTCCAAATTTTGGTCAAGCCACACGCGCAGGGAAAAAAATTTGGCGCCCACGTTTGCCGAGTGTCTCAGATATGACACTCAGCAAATAGTTTTTATTTGGGCAAATAATTTTTATTTGGGCAAATAGTTTTTATTTGGGCTAAAAATCTTTTCATTAATGACTAAAAATAGATTCAGTAACACGAATATGATTTTTCTATAATTTTTTTGATAATTATTTCAGGCACTTGTAGTTCAAATTTCACTTATTTCAATTTAAATCCTAAAAAACATAATTAATGAATTAAAAATAATAAACTGACCCAGAAAAATACCAAAATTTTAAATTAGATAAGTTATGTTGTATTTTAATTTTATAAAAAGTTTCGAATTCAAACGAGAATTTAACTACAATTTTCTTACAAACCTTCCTCATTCCTTCTCTAAAACCTAATTCATATTCGGAAAATCTCCGCTTTCTTAACATCCTACATGAAAAAATTCTCTATTTTTTTTAAATTTTTATCAAAGTATATATGTATCATAACATAACACCTTGATAAGTTTCGTCTTTTTTAGACTTCACTTGATGTTTTTAGAATTAAAAAACTATAAAACACCATGTTGCCGATTGAGTGTCGTAACCTATATTTTTAGTAATATCTTTAAATTTATTATATAATAAATAAAAATAGACTCAAAAACATGAATATGATTTTTCTATAATTGTTTGATAATTATTTTAGGCACTTGTAGTTCAAATTTCACTTATTTCAATTTAAATCCTAAAAACACACTTAATAAATTAAAAATAGTAAACTGATCCAGAAAAATACCAAAATTTTAAATTAGATAATATATGTGTCATTTTGATTGTATAAAAAAAATTCAATCTAAAAGCAAATTGCAAACATCAAATAGGCTCAAAATAACGTTTTACACAAAATAAATACTATTTCGGCTTTACAGAGTGTTTTTTCATAAAACACTAGGCAAAACCACTGTATTTGCCGAGTGTTTTCTGAAAAAACACTCGGCAAAGGCGAATTTTTTTTTGTCCGCTTGAACACGCCGTCAGAACGCCCGTTACTCTACAGTTTTGCCGAGTGTATTTTTGTGGGGGCACTCGGCAAAGAATTGATTCGCCGAGTGTTTAAAGTTCGCCAAGTGTTTTTAAAAAAACACTCGGCAAATTATACTTTGCCGAGTGCTCAGGATATTGCACTCGACAAATCATGGGACACTCGGCGAACTTTAAGTTTCCGTTAGTGGTGGAGTATTGTTGCCGATGCAATCATGCCGTCTTGGAGTTTTTTATTCGGTGAGCACCGTTCAGGATACATCCGAGGTAAAATGCGTGCCAGTGCTTTAATTAATTTGGTCACTGGAATTATTGGTGCATGATTGGTCAATCATATCGGTCGTTAAGGTTGGTCAACTTTCACTGCGGTCGTCGCCGACGCATGAACAAGTCAACTGGCTGTGGTCCTCTCGTCCTTGCTCTTCCATGTGGTCAGTACTGCTCATGCTTAGGGGGTGTTTGGTTCTTTAGTACCAAATTTTAGTTTATGTTTGTATGCTATTTTGGAGTATTAAATGTAGACTATTTATAAAATCTATTTCATAACCGGTGGATTATTCACGAGACGAATCTAATGAGCCTAATTACGTCATGATTTGACAATGTGATATACAATAAACATTTACTAATCATGGATTAATTATGCTTAAAAAAATTATCTCCTGCATAATCCTTTGATTCTATAATTATTTTATAATAAATTCAAATTTAATCCTTCAAATTGATATTCAAACATCCGATGTGATACGAACTAAACTTTAGCCTAGTAACCAAAACCCACCTTAGATTACAATCTTGGCGCCGATCGCCGTGCGAGATTTTGAAACAGGACAGGAAATGATTTTGCTGCATATGGAGAGAAAACGGAGAAAATTCCATGTTTTTTTCCTCGATTTGTATTTGTTACATAGGAGGAATATATATTGTGTGTGAGAGAGATAATAATATTTACAATGTATAATATTTTTAAACTAGTGTTGTATATATGAACATATAGATAAACTTATATACAAAAAAAATATTACAATATATAGCATTAGAGATGAGATCTTTACCGACATAAAAATATTAAAATAGACATGCTCTATCCAATGAGCAATTACAAAACTAAAAAATACTATTATTTAATTCATATAACTAGTATCCATATATAAAACATATGTCTTATATATATCAATGTGTTTATTATTATTCTCCCAATGTTTAGAATTATTACTAAGATAAAAAATTCTTTTAATAGTATTTCTGATTTCGACAGTGTGAATGCTCTAATGGATTTATCCTTGCCGCCGGCAGTTTGGTTTGGTTGCGTGCAGTAACGTGTGTGACTAGCTAAGCTAAATTATCATAGTTAATCAATATATAATCTAAAAAATTATTAAATTTTAATAGAGTTCCGGAGAAGTTTATATGAATCAAACCTTAATTACGCTAATTAATTTAGCTTGTCTCCGTCGCTATATATGTCTTGTCTTCCTGTATAAACAAATTAAATGTAAACATGCAATTATGCATGCTAAACTAGATGTCATGATATTTGTACAGCATCATAATTTCACTTTCGTTGCAACTATTCCTCTGCAGTCCGTGCCGTCCTTCTCTTTCGTTGATTATCTTGTTCAGATTGACGACGCTTCGCATCCTTCGTTTCCATGTACTCCTCCTTGCCAGCGGCCAGCGGGTATGTTGATTATCTTGTTCAGAGTTCAGACGACGCTTGTCATCCTTGATTTCCAAGTAGACAAGTACGTACCCGTTACCGTTTTCCCTGGTCAACGGGTATATGACCTAGGTATAAGGAAGACAAGACCTATCATATATCGTATTGTCGGGTTTTTATGGTGTAGTTTACTTACAGAGGTATTTGGTATTATATTTGAAGTGGTAGGATATATAGTGTTGTATTTGAACTCTAAGATTGATTCAAGAAAATATGAGCCGAGAGACTTAGACAGGTTCAGATCTTCAAAAGAATAATAACCTTATATTATGTGTGCTAATCAATTTATAGATTGGATATACGATAAACAACTCTAAAGGCTATGTTAGCATGAAAACATGTCTCTAGGTGGTGTCTCGCCCTCTTTATTGTTAAGAGATGAGTTCGCCCCTTTATAGTTAAGAAACGATCTATATAGAACCAATGCTTTTACTCGAGTGAGCTTTCTAGATATCAGAAATTATATATCAGACTCTAATCTATTTCCTATTTACAAAGATATGACACTAAGCTTCTTTATCAGATATGAACATTTATGGGTCATATCGGACTTCAAAGCTGGTTAGACTCACTCTCGGTCCAATATGATAAAGCTCATATCTTAGAGGACCATATCACCAACACGTGTAATAATTTTTTTTTTCTTGTGATCTAACTAGGACTTGTACTATTATATCATGAGTCCCTATGTCCGAGACAAATAAGATGGAAAGGGCTTTGTATGAAGAGCATGCCACAAGAGGTACATCTTAATAGATCTTCAACAAATAGTAGAGAGGCTACGCCAAACCTCCTAGGGTCTGTTCGGTTAGGAGGAGATCGAAGTGGATTGGAAGGGATTGAAGGAGATTGGGAGGGCTCCTTTAATCCTCCTCAATCCCCTTCCGCGCACACCATTATATATATTAACTAGACACATTTATATACTCACACAATATAGTATCATTATTAGTATGTACATAAATTCTCAAACAAGACATATGATAGGTAACATTGAGAGCATAAACTTATTTAAATTTTTGTCCTATCGTGTATCATGCCCGTTTTTTATTTCATGGTTTATCATCCATATCGGCATAAATTACCCTACAAACTACTGTAGCTTGGATATGACAAAGCTACGTACAAAACAAACATTCTTGATTTACGTAGGTTATAACTAACGGCACTTATAACCAATAGAGAGAACAACGATAAGTTAGAAATACTTGAATTGCTAATTAACCATATTGTTTTGTAATTTATATTTTATTATAAATTTATAAAATTTGTGCTACTGTTAGTTTTCTGTTTATCTCAAAAAACAATTTTCCGTGATTTTACAATTTTTATTTTTCATTGAAAAATTATATGATTGCTACCATGATAACTGAGCTTGATACCACAATTATCAAGTCTAGTACCATGGTTACCGAGATAGTAACGAAAGCACGTATTGTGGTAACCAAATTATCTACCGCATGAATTGATCTAAATTTAAAATTTAAAATATAAAAGTTGATCGGATTTTTTCGATAACCGTTCACTTACCACGGTAAGCACTATCTCTAGTCCAAACGGTGTCAGGTCTCAAAACAGTTTTATTAACCCTGCTAATAAGCCTAACTCCAGTGCACCATAAAGAGACAAAAAGTGCTTGCAAAAAGGTCGAAGAGAAAATAAAATCAAGCAAACTTGGGAACGATGAGATTGATGAAGAGTCTCCCTCTTCCACATCAGCTGACGTGACGTTTGTTCGCTGCTTTTGCCGTGTACTTTTTTAATACTTCCTTCTTGATTAGTGGTTAAATTTTAACCCATGTCACATCAGATATTTCAACATTAATTCGGAGAACTAAACGTAAACTAATTATAAAAATAATTGCAGAATTGGAGACTAAATCGCGAGACGAATTTTTTAAGCCTAATTAATCCATAATTAGTAAATGTTTACTGTAGCATCACATTGTTAAATCATGGTGTAATTAGACTCATTAGATTCGTCTCGTGAATAATCCTCCGATTATGAATGAGTTTTATAAATAGTCTACATGTAATACTCCAAAATAGTATTTTAAACATTGAATGTGACAGGGGCTAAAAAATTTTAGCCCCATCCAAACACCCCCTTAATATAATATCAGTTATATTAGAACTTATCGGATTTAATATTATATACTATAATAAATTTGGATAATTTTAATATCTAAATTTATTGTATTATAAAATATCAAATCTGAAACTCCTTCCATTAACTTTTAAATGAGGCAAATGAGGCAGTTAACTTTTATCTCAACGTTTGACTATTCGTCTTATTCAAAAGGAGTAATATGTACAAAAATAAATATGAATATATTAGATATAGGACAAAAGTTTTTACATAAGAGCAACTCCAACAGGACCCCTATTTTTGCCGTCAAACTTATTTTTGAGAGCATGCGAAAAAATCGAGGTCTAATAGGGTGTTTACTCGGCTCTCAAAAATAGGAGGGCTCCCAAAATAGACCAACAAACCCTCATCCCTAAGGGCCCCCTATCCCGGCTCTCATCTGCACAACGTGGACGCGCGTGCTTCCCGCTTATTTAAATTTGAATATTTGTATTTGCATTTAAATATTCAAATATTTAAATATGATAGATGATTATGTTCCTATTGTTTAGATGGTTATGTTTCTATATTTAAATTTAAATATTTGTCTTTGTATTTAAAAATTGAAATATTTAAATATGATAGATGATTATGGTCCTATTTTTTTAATACGATAGATGATTTTGTTCATATATTTAAATTTGAATATTTATATTTGGATTTAAAATTTTGAATATTTAAATTTTAATATTAAAATATGATAGATGATTATGTTGCTATGTTTTATTTGAATATTTGTATTTGAATTTAATATTTAAATATTTAAATATGATAGATGATTATGTTCCTATTGTTTAATACGATAGATGATTATGTTCCTATATTTAAATTTGAATATTTGTATTTACATTTAAAAATTTGAATATTAAAATATGATAGATAATTATGTTCCTATTGTTTAATACAATAGATTATTATGTTGCTATATTTAAATTTGAATATTTGTATTTTAATTTAAAAATTTGAATATTCAAATATGATAGATGAATATTCAAATATGTGTGTATAGTATGTGATGAAATGGTGAAAATTAAAAATATGTATCAAAATATTAGCTTAAATTTGGTAGCAAATAAAATAATGCCTAGCTAGAACTCAAGTCAAAATTTTAGGTTCTATTTGGTTCCACATTGCTAAATTTTAGGGATTAAAATTTAGTGCATTTTACTATTTTAGTCTCTACAATACCAAACATGGTGACTAAAAGGGACTAAACTTTAATACATAAACTTTAGCTCTTTAGGGCGTGTACAACCCCATTTAACAGGTGGTCTCTTGAGAGGTCTTTAGGGGGTTAACTGAAAAAAATACAAGAGACGAGCTCTTCACAAAGAGCCAGTCTCTACACGATTCATACACATTGTCTCTTAGCTGCATTTATGATTCAGGGTCTTAGGGTTGTACCATGCAGTTTTTTGTTGTCTCTTGTACTTTGAAAACTGTTCCGCCGTCTTAGGGTTGTACATGACCTTAGTCACCATGAGATTGTTAAAAGGGACTAAAAAGAATATTGACATGATATGCCTCTCATTAATGTTCCTTGGGGTGGGAAAAAGATCAACAACAAGCATTTATTAGAGATAGTTTGGTACTTGTTCAGCTGTTTTAATGATTTTTAGTCACTAGAACCAAACGATGAGGGACTAAAATTTAGTCAAGTGAATAGAGGGGACTAAAGTTTAGTTTAGACCCTGTTTGGATTAAGGTTGCTTATTTTTAGGGACTAAAGTTTAGTCCCATTTCATCTCTAAAATGCCAAACATGATTGCTTATTGGGACTAAACTTTAGTCCTTAAAGTTTAGTCCATTAGTCCCTTGGATGTTGCTTATTGTGACTAAAAGTGTCATGCACACTCTATCCTCATTTATAAACCCCTCATTAAATGATGTTTAGTCACTACATCCAAACAAGATGACTAAACTTTAGTCCCTACTAAAATAAGCAAATTTTAGTCTCTAAAAATAAACAAGATCATCCAAACAGGGCCTTAGTCCCTACTAAAACTAAACGTGTCCTTATACAAATACCTATACTTTTAGTATTGGTTGGGACACCAACATGTAGTACTACGTTTAGTACTAGTTGATATTTTTAATCTGTACTAAAAGTCCAGTACTGATTATATGTATTAATAAATTTTTATATTAATTTTGACTAATATACGAGACTTTCAGTACTGATTCCATTTGTGACTGGTACGGATAAAATGTTAGTTCTCTAGCAGTAAAATCAAAAATAAAAAACAAATCCAACGAAAATAGTTTCTTGTGCTGTTACGCGTTAATAGGCATTAAATTCTCCGACGATCATAGACCCGCAAACTAGCAGCAGTGATAAAATGTCGTCATCGGGCGAAATACGCCGTAATTACATAATTAAAAAAATAAAAATTCCCGAGTCGTCGCGTTATTGACTGAATTATCCCGTAACTAAAATCCTTGGAAAAACCGGAAGTAGTGTAATTAATCCAGGCATGTCGTCACTGTGTGACCGTTTTCCCAGAATCGCCCTAATTAAACGGACTAATCGTAGTGATTAAATGCATAATTAATAAGGAGAAGAGATTTGACGAGGCTAAGCCTCCTCGCCGTCGTCGTCCTCCGGTATAAAACCCTCGCGTGGGCGAGCTCGAATCTTCGTCCACTCTGTACAGAGGCAACGGCGGCAGTCAGAAGCAGCCAGCAGGCATGAGGCGGAGCGTCGTGTTCCTCGCCGCAGTCGTGGCGCTGCTCCTCGTCACGGCTGCGCACGGCGACGGCGAAGGCGAGTGCGGGAAGGATGACGCGGCGGCGGGGCACGAGCGTGCGAGGGCGAAGACACTCAAGATCGCGGCGTTCTTCTCCATCCTCGTGTGCGGCGCGCTGGGCTGCGGCCTGCCCGTGCTTGGGCGGCGCGTGCCGGTGCTGCGGCCCGACGGCGACGTGTTCTTCCTCATCAAGGCTTTCGCGGCGGGGGTCATCCTCGCCACGGGTTTCATCCACATCCTACCTGACGCGTTCGATAACCTCACTTCGGAGTGCCTCCCCGCCGGTGGCCCGTGGCAGAAGTTCCCGTTCGCCGGCTTCGGCGCCATGGTCGGCGCCATGGGCACGCTCGTCGTCGACACCCTCGCCACCGGCTACTTCACGCGGGCGAACAAGAAGGATGCGGCCGGGAGGGTGGCCGTCCCGGCGGCCGTCGCGGACGAGGAGAAGCAGTCCTCCGCCGCCGATCCGCCGCACCACCGCGGCGATGGATCGGAGCACGATGGCCACGTGCACGTCCACACGCACGCGACGCACGGCCACGCGCACGGCTCCTCGGCGCTCGTCGCGGCCGTCGGCGAGGACGACAAGGAGCACACGCTCCGGCATCGAGTCATCTCTCAGGTCCTGTCTCCTTGATTCCACGTCGCACTTAATCACGTTTACCTCTAATTAATATAATCTACTAACCGTTGTATATTACTCAGTATTAACTCACCTGATTTTTCATTTCCACGTAACAACAAAAGTTCTCGTTATCAACATACAGCGTGATGTTTAAGAAATGAGTAAATGAGTAGGGCATAAAGTTGTTATATTTGAGACAAAATTTAAATAATAAAAGTGGTTGTATATTGACACCACTGAGGGAATTGGAAACAACATTTTCAACATATAATTTAAGCTAGCTTAAAGTCAATAAAGTCAGTATGTTATAAGTAATTGATGTACAAATGATGGTGCAGGTCCTAGAGCTTGGGATCGTGGTGCACTCGGTGATCATCGGCATCTCCCTGGGCGCGTCCCAGTCTCCTGACACCATCAAACCATTAGTGGTCGCCATCAGCTTCCACCAGATGTTTGAGGGCATGGGCCTCGGTGGCTGCATCGTCCAGGTATCCTCCTTGAAACTGCCTCCTTAATTTGTCATATATACTAGCAAATTGTCCACACTTTGCTACAAGCAAAATAATGTCATAATATTATTTAAAATAAATTATATATATTTTATATATTATTAACTTGTTTTGTTAAGAATGTTCACTTTGATTATATATGTACTAAATATTAGTTGTTGTGTAGTAATATTAAATAAGATCATAGAGCAAACTATAAAAAATATAGTAGGAATATAAATGGTAGCAGATTCATCGTCACTAATTACTTTTAAAATAATATAGATATAGATAGGTTAGGACGGTTACCGCTGTTTTTAACTATTTCACTGGCCACTGGTTCGGTAACCGTTAAACCAGAATGAAAACAGTAACCGGTTGTCTGGCTGTGGTTGGTAATTATTTGGTCTAGAAACAATTTTGTAAACTCTGGCAGCAATTCAATATTGCAATGTGTTTCCTTGAAATTGTGGGGTTTTACTTGGACAAAAGAACAAAACTATCTTCCTTGAACAAGTTTTGTCGTGATATGAATGTTGAGTTCTACTCAAATGTCTTGTTACATGCTTCCTCAGTCTCCTAAAGACTTTATTTTTATAATTTTTAGACATATTAGTATTTTTTATAATTGGCCAAAATATATAAGTAAAAAAAATAAGTATTTATAAGTCCGGGTGATAAATTTTAAATGAAGTATTTTTTGCGAGACTCTGGAATAAAAATCAATAGTGAAGACTAGAGAGTACTTTTCCATCTTATATTATAGCAACCTAAGACTCAATTTAGTAATTTAGATAGTGCTATTGTCTAGATGTTTGTACTGAGATCTCTGTCAAAAGTGGGAAAAACTCATGAAAGTAATTAACATGATACTACTCCACTTGCATGGTTCTTTGGAGGGGGGGGGGGGGGGGGGGGGGGGGGGGGGGGCGATTTTATTGCGATGCTCTTTTGATTTGGAAAATGAAAGGTGGTGAGTGCTGACTTGACTGACCCGCGAGGTGATGAGGTGATCATCTCAAAAAGCAGCTTTACATGATTGACGTCAAGATGATCGGTGGTGTTATCAGACAGAACAAAGCAGAGGCAGGGGTACCTCTGGTGGTTTGAAGAGGACATGCAGCGAACTGACCAGATTGGAGCCGAATTACACGACTATCTTATAATTTAGCATAGATTCAGATTTAGAATTTTTTTAGCTGGTCAAATAACCTCAGAAATTCTGGATATGGAGGTACGATAGATTGAAAGTATTTAGTTGAGTAATCTAGTTATTATTTTATATTAAAAATAAGTTTAAATTATTTTATTATAGTGTATAAGGTTTAGGTCTACTTAAATCTTGCAATTAGAGCTGTAGCATATATATTAGTTTTCATCTAATATAGTCAACACCAACGGTTGATTTTTTGGTTAGGGGAGATGTGTAGGCTATATTTTGGGATATATTTCGCTTTACTCGTAAGTTGAAAAAATGTGGTGTTAATTAGAGGGAAAATGTGGTGTGAAGAATAAGGTTAATTAATCTAGCACATATTACTAGTAAGATGTCTGTGCTTTGCGACGAGACTTATTTTATTACTACAATGATAAGAACTAATGTGATATATTACTATCCGAAACAAATTATAAATTGAGATTCAACAATTATTTTTCTGTAATTCAGTTGGAACGAGAAGTAAGAAATAATAAACATACGTAAGAAAAGGATATTTCTATAATTTTAATTGAATCTAATTTCTTATACGTAAGATTCATAGTTTTGCGTGTTTTTTAGAAATCTAAGGGTCTTTGTGCAAAATTCTTAGCTTCTGCGTGATTTTTCAGAAATTTAAGGATTTTTATGTAAAATTCATATTTCTGCGCAAAATATGGAAATTAAAGAATTTAAATGCAAAAAAATATATTTTTCTTTTTTTTCCTTTTTCCGTGTGCATGCACCCGGGCGGTTTTTTTTCCTTTCCGTGTGCATGCATGCGGGGCGGTGTGGGCATTTCATTTTTCGGTTTTGTGCGGGGCGGGTGATTTTTAGCCCCGATGGAATCATATATTAGTAGAGATTCTGAATATGATTTGATTAATTCTATTTGTTTTTCAAATGCACTTGCATACAGGCAAAGTTCAAGGTGAGGTCGATCGTGACGATGATCCTCTTCTTCTGCCTGACGACGCCCGTGGGGATCATCGTCGGCATCGGCATATCGTCGGTGTACAACGAGAGCAGCCCGACGGCGCTGGTGGTGGAGGGCAGCCTCAACTCCGTGGCGGCGGGGATCCTCATCTACATGGCCCTCGTCGACCTCCTCGCCGAGGACTTCATGAACCCTAGGGTGCAGAGCAGAGGCAAGCTGCAGCTCGGCATCAACGTCTGCATGCTCGCCGGCGCCGGCCTCATGTCCATGCTTGCCAAGTGGGCCTAGCTAGCTTCCTCACCTGCAATTAATTCCTCGCCTTGTTAAGATAGGGCTTGGGTGTGCAATATATTTCTGATGTAGAAAGACCGAGGAAATTAACTCTTTTTTTTTTCTAGTGAGAAAAAAATGAAAAAATTAGAGGTCAGATTTCGATTTGGAGTTTCAATTTATTTTGTAATGTTTATATATAAGCAATGAATGTGTATTTTGGCACTTGTGCATCTAAAATAAGTATACCTCATCTGTTCTGTAGAAAAAAACTATAGGAATATAAATGGTCGCTATTAAAAAAAATTGAAAGAAAATCCTTTGGCTATGATTTTTCAGAGGAAATTTATAAAAAAATGCATCCACTTAAATCTCTTTTTCTATTACCATGCCTTCGATCGAGGCAGAGCACTCCTTTGGTTCAAAATAGCCTCTAATTGCATCTTGATTTTGTTAATTTAATATGTAACCATTCCTATGTTTTTTCTACCGACCATCCATACGAGCACCGCTATATTTCTTCCGTGTTTTTCAATCATTTGCTTTGCATACGTATTTCTATCCAATTCTTGCAATTTTTTTCGTTTATGTGGTTTGAAAATCCCTGCAAACCGAACGAGTGGATCTGAATTTCTGAAGCTTCGTGCGGCGTAGGTTTGAAATGAGGTGCACTTACAATCGAAGATCACTGGAAGCTGTCTTCACGTCGGCGTGCATGCCAACAAATGTCGACATTGTGTCGCCACGCTCTCCGTCCAACACGGGATCCATGCCGGCCGATCGTTCCGTAGATTTTGACTAGAGCACGCACAAGTCGCAACCAGATGGAATGGAAGGGCTAACTACAAACCGTGCAAACTGCAAACTGTCCGCAAATCAGTGTCAGCCCTTATGAGTAAGCGTGAAAATAATTTGGATAGTTTCGGATTGTATTAAGGTGCTGTATTGTTCTTTTAGCGGTGTAAGGACTAAACTTTAGTCAGATTCTATTTGATTTTACAGACTAAAGTCCATAAATATAGTTCAACAATTTTTTTATCTCCTCCTTCCATTAGACTAGTACCCCTATTCTGGCACCACTCCTATTTGGTTTTTTTCTGCCAAGCCATGTTGCTGCGCACCATTTCTGTTCAATGCTTCGGTGCTGAGCCATGCTACTGGCTTTTGGATGCAACTCACGTGATAAAAAAGTAACATTATTCACATATTCGATTATTTGTCTATACAACACAGTAACAATCACAACTATGTTCTATTAAACAAACCATCACCAATCGAATCACGAAATTGATACATGGTTTGATCTTCGTCCCCATGACGTGTATTTGTTTAAGAAGACGATGATTCAATGAATGTGTTGACGCTAACATCTACCGATAAAATGCCAATCAACACTAACGCCGATTCAATGATCCAAAAACGCGTAAACGTCTGGCCTAGTTAGCCAAATGCCAAACGACACTGACGTCGCATTCCGACAATCCCCGACCTTGATGAGGAATTTGGGGTGGAGTCGCCAGGCAACCAAACCGCACCACTAGGGGCGATTCAATTGGCCAAAAAGAGCAGGAGGCGATCAGACCAACCGTGCTACAACGGTCGGACCTACGGCAACAAGGCCTGGTCGGACCGACAGGTGACAGCGATCAGTCCGAGGGCTAGGGAAGAATGGCCCCGAGTCACCGGCGATCGCCTTGTCGATGATGGCTTGGTGCAGGGGCTTCTAGGTTGATGAAGCTTGATGCCTAGGATCCTACAAGAACCCTAGAACGGTAGCAATTTGGTCCGGGAACCGAATTACCGGATTAGATCGTTAAAAACCCGTTACGGGGGTTATACAGACTATTCACAAGCGAATCGATAAGGATTATTGCAATTACGACACGATGGATGATAGGTTTAAGACGCAAATATACCAGTAAAGATGGACGAACTATGGCTAAACCTAGAGCAAAAGGGTAGTAGATTGAAAAAGAACGATTCTACGGAAGTAGATTAGATTGGATTGGAGTCCCCTTTTGAATCGATCTTGCCCCTATATTTATATAGGCAGTGGTCTTGTCGTACCTGGGCTTAATTCTTACGCTAGATTGATTAAGGTACGAGTCCAAGTCATCAAAAAACAATTAGAGATAAAAATACCTTGAGATTAACTAAATTGCCTTGGACTCGGACTGGGCCGGTCTGAGTTGTCCCATTTAATAGGTCTGACCGAGGTACCATGGACGGTCGAACCGGCCAACTATGGCTGGTTGGACCGTCCTATGCCAGGGAAAACGCATTTTCGTCCAAAAATACCAATTTTGACAAATTTGACCATTAGTGCCAAATTTTGCGATCAACAGAATGGAACATAGTTCTCATAATGATCAACCAAATCAAACTCCGCATCACCAAAAAAACTCTCTCGAATGAAATTATGTAGTTCCATGCATGCAACAATTATTTCACTTTTCTTTAGCATCAGATAACTAGGTAGATCTAGCAAAATCCTCCACTTCATCTTCAGAACTCCAAAAGACCGCTCGATGACATTACGAAGTGAAGAATGTGAAGTAAGTATGGTCAAGAAAATTCTGGTTGAATCAGACGTTCCGATTTGGAATCAGACGTTCCGATTATTTTCTGAATTGGAAATATAGAGCTCATTTGTGTTTTCATTTGTGTTTTGAAACATGTCTTGGGATGTGATTGGTCAATATGGAATTACCCCTCCTAATAACGGGAGAGACATATTTGGGCTCCTCGAGGTATTGGATTGGAAAAGTGCATGGCCATGCCACTATGACTAAAGAGTTAGTCATGATTTAAATCCGATACTTGTTCGAGTGAAAATGTCGAGCTATCCAATAAAGGTGGCACGAATCTTGCCTTGAGCTCGACTGATGTCGTGTGGTAAAGGGACTGGTGCTTGTGTATAACAAAGGTTCAATGAAAATTGATTTTGTACACTTCCAAGGGTCAATATGTGCTGCTAGGTACCGCTATTGATCAGTGAGTCAGAAAGGTTTCCGGTGAACAACCATTGGTGTATGAACCTATCGGATCACACACTTAAAGGGATGGATTGAGAAACATGCAAATAATTGGTTCTTGTGCAAGTGGAAGATTGAAGGAAGTATGCCCAAGAAAATTCCAGTTGAATCGGAAGTGCCGATTATTTTATGAATTGGAAACAGAGAGCTCAAATCGGACGTTCCAATATGGAATCAGAAGTTCCGATATGGAAACAGAAGTTCTGATAATTTATGGTTTGCAAAACCGAGAGCTCAAATCGGAAGTTCCGATATGGTATCGAAAGTTTCGATAATTTCTAATTAGAGACAGAGAGATGAAATAGGATGTTCCGAGGTGGGCGAAAATAGATTGGATGCGTTACAATGTCGTGCTGGATTGAGAGACCGAAAATAGCTG
This sequence comes from Zizania palustris, assembly GCA_019279435.1. Classification (NCBI taxonomy): domain Eukaryota; kingdom Viridiplantae; phylum Streptophyta; class Magnoliopsida; order Poales; family Poaceae; genus Zizania; species Zizania palustris. Next base: position 79,858,681 of record JAAALK010000079.1, read on the forward strand.
ATTGGAAGTTCCGATCCAGGATCAGAAGTTCCAACATGGGTAAAACAAATTAGATCTGTTAGAGCACAAATCAGTTGTAACCAATTTGTTGGTTTTGAGATACTGGCGATCAGGAGCTCTTGTGCCTATATAAAGAGAGGAGGAGGAGGTCTTGGAGAACACACTTTTGGATAGTTTAGGCCTAGCCACCAATAACTCCTCTCCTCCCTTTCTCGATCTCAAAAGTTGAGAATGAGGATCTCCCGTTTTCTCACGAGCGGTGCTAGCATGCCGACGTGGGAAAAACTCCATCCCTAGATGTGTGGATACCATGGAGGTGTTGCTCCAATAGTGACGCTCGTAGACTTCGTCATGTGAATAACTACGTCGCCTTCACCGATTGGATTGGCGAGGAACGACTAGGACGAAGCGAGGATAGGCAAGGTCACACTTCCTCAACATCTTCTTCCGCTGCACCTAGCACATTTTGTGCTAGAAGGTACTGATCTAAGATCCCACATGTGCATGCTTCTTGGGCTTTAGGGCGAATTTTTGAAATTTCTGGATAGCGTAGCTTCCCCTTTACCAACAGAATGTGCATAATTAAATTTCTCTTCTTTACCTCTTGGCATGGGGCCTTGTTGATACTCCTAGAGATATGATATTTTGTACTCTTGTATGGTGCAAGATAACTCGGTCTAGGTAGAACTTTCCTACACATTCATAACAGGTCTATGTAAGTGACATGACAATTATTGCAATAATGAGACAAAAGACAACATAGAACACATCAATACCTTGTGGCAGTTGCAGAAACTTGTCTCCATACTTGTCAATTTCATCTTTGAATACCCTCATATCATGAAAAGATCTAGGCCATCCCGCTACGACAAAAGTAAACCTCATATCAAAATCATATATGGCCATCACATTCTGACTTATATATCGATGTCTTCCCGTATGTTGTACTACCTTGCTAGTTGGCACTACAACAGGGATATGCATCCCATCTATTGCTCCAATGCAATTGTCAAAGAACGGAGAAAAGTGAGGAGATTGCAACCTACGATGCACACTCGTAATCTCTAGGTCTACTGGCCTAATGACATCAGCAGCAAGCTTGCTCATACTATGTAATACTTTATCAAACTTCCTATATATTTTCTCTAGTGAACTAGTGAAACAATCTTCAGCTTGTCTAATACATTGAGGGGCACCACATATCCATAAAAATATCCCTAAAGCCTCTATAGATGACATCCTCCTTGTGGACTTCAATCCATATGACTCAACTAGCAAACTATGGAGCTTCTCAAACATACACCGATTCATCCTAAACATATTAAAGCAAGCTATCTTATTTGCTAATGTTTTCATGACCCAGTTATAGCCACTTTCTATTTCTACTCTATATTCTGCTTTGTTCATGTAAGTGTCAAAATGATACATACCCAATTGCTACTCTATATCCTGCTTTGTTCATGTAAGTGTCAAAATGATACATACCCATCATGACAGCAGCCACAATCACAAATTTTCTCCTCTTATTTTGACACTGCAATATATAATCTTCTACTCTTAGTATGTCATCACACTCATCCTCTGATTCTTCTTCCTATAAACATTAGTATTTTACAACACAACAAAACTTGAACATGAACAATCAAACCAGTACCATTTTAGAATAGAAACACAACACAAGTCTGAGCAACAAGTAGCAACATAATAGATGTCTTGGCAACAAATAGTAACATAGCAACAAGTCATAGCATAAATAGTAACATAGCAACAAGTCTTAGCACAAATAATAACATAGCAACAATTATTAGCACAACAAGTTACAACATCCTCAATAGTTACTATTTATCTTGGCAACATCTCTTCAACCACCCCAATCTGTCCTCTTTACTTTTGATCTTGTGGAAGACATGTCGATTGTACTCCGAAGAAAACAACTTAGTAGCTATGAAGAACTCATCTATGTTGTAACTTGCTCCAGCCTCCATAGCCAAATCCAGACATCTATCTATGTCTTGTAGGGCCTCATCCTTCTTCTTCTGCTTCTCGTCATTCTTCCTTTGCATCTCCTCCTACCTCAACTTTGCCATTTCGGCAATTGTCTCTTCTTCCTTACTTATAGCAACTTGCAACTCTATTATAAGCCCCTGAAACATCTTCAACATTGGGCTTTTGCTTTTCTTTGGTGGACTTTGTGGCTATGTTTGTAGTGCTGCTTGCACTCTTGCGGTTGTCACTGCTCATTGGGCTTCCCACAAAGCCTTCTCCATCTGCATCTTCACCTTTCTCATCACCACACACTCCTTCAGAGTCATTAGATGCATAACCAGGGATGTAAGATGTTGATCCATCGACTATAACCCCATGAAACATCTCACCTAAGTGTTCAACATATGTAGGACCTCCATACATGAACTTCTTGCATTCAGGTTTTTTTCGGAAAGCCACAAATATAAATCAAAGTGATTAGTTATATAAGAAACTTCTTGCATAATCAGGTTTTTTCTGGAAGATAATGTACGGCTGTCTCCCTTTTCCACCATGTTGCTGAGGCTATGATTGTACCATCAGGTCTTCGACCTAAAGCGGTATTCTTATTCAACATAACCTAGAATGTGTACAGAGTCTTGCATTGTGTCCATTTGTTCCTCATTTGCTTGGTAGAAAGGTTCAGACCATTCTTGAAGAGAAAGCCTGGTCTCATAGCATTATAATCTCTACCTGACATTGTACCATTCAAGCAATTACCTACCCTTATTTATTCAACCGCTAGATCATAGAAAATATGGGTGTTTTCCTCTGACCAATTGGCCTTGTCATAAAGATTATGTTGTAGCAATTGCGTTAGCTACAAACAGGTTTCTATGATAGGGGTGTAAGATGTGGAACATGAACCTCGAAGGGTTCTTTCAGAGAGAGAGAGTTTTTATACTAGTTCGGGCCTCACAGGAGGGATAATAACCCTACGTCCAGTTCTTAGTGATTTTGGCATAATACTGCCTTTGTGTCTTCTGTCCTATTACAAGGATCGTGCCCTAATTTTATAGGAAATAAAGTAAAGGAAAAGACCCTGCTACCCTTTACATACCATAGACTTTGTAGGGGTAAGAGGGGGAAAGGCTAGGCTACTGTACATGCAGCTTTACAAAAGTGGTAGATATACATCATTTCAGGGGTATGGTCCCTGGTATGGCTATTTGTATTGTAGTGGTACTGAGATATCTTGTCTTCTGGGACGAAGTGTCTGTCGGAGGGTATTTGCCAGAGGTCACCTGAGTGGACTCCGAAGAGAGCTCTAAAGAGGGCTCCGAATAGGGCTTCAGAGGGGTCCTCGAGGGGTCCTTGGAGAGGACCGGAGGCTTGTTTAGGTCTTGTGGTTTCTCGAGGTAGTATCCGGAGTGAGAAACCAAGGGTGGTTTCGGTGTATGTGATGAGTGATTGACAGGATTATTTACCCTCTGTTCGAAGGGTACCTCCGAAGGGGATTCGGAGGTGGTTCTCCGAAGGGTGTTCGGAGGTGTTTGCTTGCTGCAGCTGTGCAGCGGAGTGTGCCTGTCGGAGGGGTCCGGCAGTACACGATGACTGGGTTTGTACCGAAGGCTTCGGTACTTTGGGCGGTACACCGGAGTGTGTACCGAAGGTTGCTAACCCGGAGAGGTCTCCGGAGTTCTGGATACACTTGTTTGCTTGTCTGTGGTGCGCAGGGACTTCGGAGGCGACGGACAGGGTTCGAGCCAGGAGAACCTGGGTCAAGCAGGAGGCTTGATGCCAGGGGAGCGGGGAGCTCCGTCACGGTGGCTGCGAAGGTGGTCCGGGTCGGTCCTCGGGTCGAGACGCACCAGGTGAAGGCAGAGAGTGCGGAGCGTGGCTCCGGCTGAAGGTACTCCGAGATAAAAGTCCTCGGACAAGAGGCACTTCGAAGGTACTCCGGATGGAGTGACTTCGGAGTTGGTGGACCAAGTCCTCTGCGGAGGCAAGGTGTTCGAAGTGTGCTCCGGAGGGAGACACTCGAAGGTTACCCGACGAAGGTCTCAGAAGTCGAGGCGCATCGAAGGCATGGTCCGGGTGAGGCTCGTCGAGGAGTGTGCTCGGAGTGAGACACGGCGACGAAGTGCTCATGGAATGCTTCATGCGGAGGCCTTGGACGAAGGAGGGACTTCGAAGGGTGGTACTCCGAAGGTGAGGCTTCGGAGTGAGGATGACTTGAGGTGCTTCGGCCATGCATGGCTTCGGTACACGGACGGACGGTGTTCGAGCTCGGAGTAGCTGCGAAGCCGTGGTGATCCACTCCGGAGGTGGTGGTGCGAAGGCCCAAGGGCTTTGACGGCTTCGGCTCAAAACCGTCACTGTATCGAAGGACTTCTTCGGCGGAGCGAAGGCCAACAGGCTGCAGGCTTCTCGCCGAAGCTACCGCACCCTCGCGTGCGATGGGAGGTTCCAGAAGTCAACTCTGTAAAGGCTGACACTGTCTGTTCTGAAAAAGGCTGACACTGTCCCCTCTGCAGCTGACAGAGAAGCCTCCAAAATAAAGGTGGACTACCTTTTGTACCCCTTAGTTCTGTAGAGACAAATCTGTTGTAAACCCTAGGGGTAAAGTAGTCACTTCCTTAGGATGAAGCCGTGGGCTATAAATATGGGGGCTCGGTAGGTAACATTTAACACTTTGAGCATTTACTGTTGAGCTCCTGTAGACAGACCTCACTGTATTCATTCTGAGTTCAATACATTTTGTGTTCCTTGTTCAAGCGGCGAAGCCCTGCTTCTGTGTGCTTTTGCTTGAGCTCGTATTGCATACTTCGCTAGTTTTAGTTCACCGAAGCCTGTCTTGGCGAAGGGTGTTTTTATCGCGAAGTGTGTTTTACAGTGTGCTGTCGCTCTGTGTAACACGAGGCAAGACCTCGCTGCTTACTAGCGAAGCCCTGTTCTGTTCCCGTAGTGCTTCTTGTGTCGAAGCCCTTAGCGTAGTCCTTTTGCGTGTGCGTGTAGACCTTCGGGTACGAAGCCCAGCACCCGTTGCTGTTGCCAAGTACTTGGTCGAAGTCCTCAGAGGGCTGTCCACTCTTGCGAAGGGTGAAGTGCGAAGTTTGCTCAAAGCACCCTGTGTGCGAAGCCTGCACTGACTTAGCAGAGTTGGTTTTCGAGGGTTGCAAGTGGAGCAAAGTCTTCTTGACTTCGAACTTTTGCCTCTCCGAAGCCTGTGTTCGAAGGTGTCGAAGTACCTCCGAACCAGACCTTCGAAGGTAGTGTTCGAAGCTTGTTCCGCAGAAGACAGAACCGAACCGAAGGCTAAGTTTTTAGCCCGAAATTTTAAAAGCTCCCATTCACCCCCCCTCTGGTCGCCGTTTCCGGTCCAACAATTGGTATCAGAGCAGGTTAAGATCACCAGTTGACCTTAACCGGTTTTGTGATCTGTTGGCGACATGGATAGAGGCAGTAAAATTCCTCTGTTCGATGGGACAGACTTTGCATACTGGAAGGTGCGCATGGAGGCTTACTTGTTAAGCCAAGGAAATGCAATTTGGGAGATTGTGGACTCACAATACTCCATCCCTGATACCCGCACCACTCAAACCGAAAAAGATCAGTACATTGCCAACTCGAAGGCAAGGAACATACTGTTCATTGGTCTGAGTCGGAGTGAGTTTGATAGGGTGCAGCACCTTAGGACTGCTAGGGAGATTTGGACAACACTCACTGTCTTTCATGAGGGCTCTGCTTAGATTAAGGCCAGGCGCCAAAGCACCTACAATCAACAGTATCAGATGTTTGTGCAGGCACCTGGTGAATCTGTAGATGCCATGTTTTCTCGCTTTGACGCGATAGTGAGTAACTTGCGATCCAACGGGACGCTTGCTTACAGTGATCACGATAGGGCTATCAAGCTTCTCTATGCTCTTGATCGTAGCATATGGGAAGTGAAGATATCCAGCATTGAGGAGTCCACAGGCTATGACACTCTAACCTGTGATGAACTCTTTAGCAAGCTGAAGTCCACAGAGATTGCCAAGGCATCTCTTGCAGTGCACAGAAGCTCTTTGCCACAGCCATTGGCATTGGTTTCTAGCACTAGCCGTGGCACCACTGCAGAACCAAGCACTTCAGGCACTTGTGTTCTTGCAGATGGTTTTGCTTTGTCCTCCCTGGTCTCCGTCACAAAGGAGCAGGTGGACACTCTAGCTGATGATGAGCTTGCTCTCATTGCCCGGAGGTTCACCCGCTTTCATCATGAGAGACGGGATCAGAGGAGAAGTGGTTTTAGTGGCTGCTATGAATGTGGCGACACCTCTCACATTAAGGCCAATTGCCCCAAGGTCAAAAAGAGAGATGAGAGTGACCGCCCCAAATTCCACAAAAAGGAGAGGAAGCCCTTTGTGAAGGGCAAGCGCGGCAAAATGGCTAAGAAAGTAGCCAAGGCCGCTTCCAGAGCTTTTGTTGCTGCTCTCAGCGACATCGACACTTCCTCAACTGAGGAGTCGAGCTCTGAGGAGGAGGAGTCCCCAAGGAAGGAGGACAAAAAGGACAAGAAGGGACGTGACTTCACCGGCCTTTGCTTCATGGCCGACAGCGATCACAGCGGCGATGAGCTTGACTCATCTGAGGTAAACCTATCATCTGACCAGCTACTAATTAAATTAGATGAGCTGAATGAAGTAGTGCTAGGTCAGGATAGATTACTTGTGCAAGCCGCTAGAGAAAGAAAAGACCTTAGACTTAGGCTAGAAAATGTATCTACTGAATATGCCATGCTTAAGTCTAAGTTTGATGATGCTGAATGTGAATCATGTTCTGTTGTCATGAGTGAGCTTGCTCAGTTGCGTTCTGTTCATGCTCAAACTCTTTCTGAGCTTGAGACTGCACAGAAGCAGCTTTTGGAGGTGGATTCTAGACCTCATGAAATTATTGATTGTATGAACTGCTCTTTATTGCGCGATAGCATTAATTTACGTGATAAGCATGTTCATGATCTAGAGGCTAGATTGGAGAGGGCCGGTAGTTCTAAGGATGTGCAACCTGTTTGTGACACTTGCATCACCCTTAAGGACCAGCTAGGCACTGTCAGAGAGCGAGCTGAAAATCTCATGTCAGAAAATGAATACCTCCTTTCTGTGGTAAACAAATGCACTGAGGGAAAGGGTAGGATGGATTTGCTCTTGGCCAAGACCAAGTTGTGTGCTGACAGAGCCGGGGTAGCTCTAGGTTTGGGTTTTGAGAGGATAGCTTCAGACAGTAAGTCCAAAACTGTTTTTACCTCTCCCACCACCCTAGAGAAAGAGAGAGCTCTGTTGGACACCCCACCAGCCAAAAAGCCTACCCATCCACCAAAGAAAACCACTCCTCCTACCAAGAAAAATCCTCCCAAGAAAGCCACTCAGAAGAAACCCAAGGAGCCTGTGAGAGTTGCTCCTATGACCCATGAGAGTGCCCCCAGGAGAGTGTTTCACTGTTCTTATTGTCAGAGGGCGGGTCATTTGGTTGGTTTCTGTTTCCGTCGCATCAAGGATGAGCGACGTGCACAGGCGATGAGCTATCAGGACATGCATTACCCATCTTTAGGTATGCATGAGTCTGAGTTCTACTCTCGTCCTGTTTTTGAGGCTCCTCGTGCTTCTCGGAGAGGTTTTGCTCCTCGAGGTGTTCACCATGTTCTATATGGTGGTAGACCTCGGGCGAGTAGCTTTGTACCTCGTCAGAGTAGGAGACCTCGACATGCTTTGCGTTCTTTGCATGTAGGTAGACCTCGCACTTTGCATCATTCTGATTTTTATGTGCGTAGACCGTCTACTTTTACTGTGCCTACTACTCGTGTCACTCAGTGCTGGATGCCTCGTCATTATTTTACTCACCCCAGCACTGAGCGATCGAGGCGTTCTTATCATGTGTAGGCGACAGGTCGAGGCTTGGAGGGCACGTGGATCATGGACTCCGGTTGTTCGCGCCACATGACCGGAGATGCAAATTGGTTCTCCAGCCTCACCACAACCAAGCAAAGGGAACATATCACCTTCGGAAACAATCGAAGGAGTAGAGTGAAAGGTAAAGGTGTGGTAAGAATTAACACGAACTTCACTCTCAAAGATGTTGCTTTGGTTGAGAACCTGGGATACAATTTGCTGTCTGTATCTCAGTTGCTTGATGAGGGCTTCGAAGTGCGATTTCATCGCAATACTTCGCAAGTGCTCAATTCTGATGGCGTTGTTGTGTGTAAGATCTTTAGGGTTGGGAGAGTTTTTGGAGCTGATTTTTCAGAGTCGTATGGTTCTTCTCATTGTCTTGTTGCACATTCGACTTCTGAGCTTTGGAAGTGGCATAGGAGACTAGGGCATATGAGCTTTGAGTTGCTCGCTCGTCTGAGCGCCCTAGGCTTGATCCGAGGATTGCCCAAGCTCAAGTTTGAGAAGAATTTAGTTTGCGCTCCATGTCGACATGGAAAAATGATTGCCGCTTCTCATTCGCCAGTCACCACTGTGATGACTGAACAGCCCGGAGAACTTCTCCATATGGACACTGTAGGTCCTTCTCGGGTTAGTTCTTTAGGCGGGAAGTGGTATGTACTTGTTATTGTCGACGATTTCTCTCGCTACTCTTGGATCTTCTTTCTTGCCAGCAAGGATGAAGTGTTTTCACACTTTCGGAGCTTGGCTTTGAGACTTTTCACTGAACTCCCTGGTGCATTAAAATTCATTCGAAGCGATAATGGCACCGAGTTCAAAAATAGTCTCTTTGTTGATTTTTGCATGGAGCATGGCATAGAACATCAATTCTCTGCTCCGCGGGTTCCTCAACAGAACGGTGTTGTTGAGAGGAAAAACCGCACTTTGGTTGAGATGGCTAGGACGATGCTTGATGAGCATAGGACTCCTAGAAAATTCTGGGCTGAGGCCATGAACACTGCTTGTTACATCTCAAACCGAATTTTCTTGCGCTCAATTTTAAATTTGACATCTTATGAGCTGCGTTTTGGGAGACAGCCCAAGGTTACTCATCTTCGAGTTTTTGGCTGTCGCTGCTTTATCCTAAAGCGTGGAAATTTGGATAAATTTGAGTCGCGATCTTCTGACGGGATCTTTTTGGGTTATACTACTCATGGTCATTCTTATCGTGTGTATAATTTGGAAACTAACACTGTCATCGAGTCATGTGATGTGACTTTTGATGAATCAACCCCCTCTGTTAGTTCTGCTCTTGAACAGGCCAATGAACACGACATGGAACAAACTTTATTCGAAGAAGAAGATCCCGGAGAATTCGAGGATGATCCCCTACTACCCTCAACATCAACCCCCGAAGCAGACCCCGCTTCAACTACTTCGGCACGAGGTCCCGAAGCGACTACCTCAACATCGGTCATCTTGGACCACTCCAACGCACAAGTTGAGGGGGAGACTGCATCCCGCCGCGAGGCTCCACATCATGTTCAAAGGATGCACCCTCCCGAGCAGATCATTGGTGAGCTTGATCAAAGGGTAACACGTTCTCACGCTCATTTTACTAATGCTGCTTTTGTTGCTTCTTTCGAGCCCTTAGATGTTAGTCATGCACTTTCTGATTCTAGTTGGATCAATGCCATGCATGAGGAACTTGAGAACTTTGAAAGAAACCAAGTCTGGACTTTAGTTGATCCTCCACCTAATGTTCATTTCATTGGAACAAAATGGATTTTCAAAAATAAACAAGGGGAGGATGGAACAATTGTTAGAAATAAGGCTAGACTTGTAGCTCAGGGCTTTTCTCAACTAGAAGGGATTGATTTTACTGAAACTTTTGCACCTGTTGCTCGCCTTGAGGCCATTAGGATTTTGCTTGCCTTTGCGACATCCCGGGGATTCAAACTCTATAAAATGGATGTCAAAAGTGCTTTTCTTAATGGCTTCATAGGTGAAGATGTTTATGTAAAACAACCCCCTGGTTTTGAAAACCCCAAGTACCCACATAAAGTCCTTAAACTTCATAAGGCTCTTTATGGACTCAAGCAGGCCCCTCGGGCTTGGTATGATAGACTTAAGTCTTTTCTGCTTGAGCGAGGGTATTTAATGGGCTCTGTTGATAAAACTTTGTTTACTCTCAAGCATGGCAAAGATTTCCTCCTAGTACAGATTTATGTGGATGATATCATCTTTGGTGGCTCTTCTCACGCTTTAGTTGCCGAGTTTGCAGATACCATGAGCAGGGAGTTTGAAATGTCGATGATGGGTGAACTCACCTTTTTCCTTGGTTTGCAAATCAAGCAAAGCAAACAAGGTACTTTTGTCCACCAGACAAAGTACACCAAGGACCTGCTCAAGAAGTTCGACATGTCCGATGCGAAGCCCCTCGCCACTCCAATGGCTACATCTGTAGCATTGGACCCTGACGAAGATGGAGAAGCTGTAGATCAGAAGGAGTACCGGAGCATGATCGGCTCCCTACTCTACTTGACTGCCACGAGGCCGGACATACACTTCACTGTGTGTCTGTGCGCTCGTTTTCAGGCTTCACCACGAGCTTCGCACCGCCAAGCGGTAAAGCGCATCCTAAGGTATCTCAAACACACCCTTGAATTTGGCATATGGTATTCATCGTCTTCATCTTTATGTCTTAGAGGTTATTCAGATGCGGATTTTGCTGGGTGTAGAATTGATAGGAAGAGTACCTCTGGTACTTGTCATTTTCTGGGTACGTCTCTGGTTTGCTGGTCTTCCCGCAAACAGTCTAGTGTTGCACAATCAACGGCTGAGGCCGAATATGTTGCTGCAGCTAGCTGTTGCTCTCAGATTTTGTGGATGGTTTCCACTTTGCGGGATTTCGGGTTAGATTATAAGAGTGTTCCACTTTTCTGTGATAACACTAGTGCTATTTGTATTGCAAACAACCCGGTTCAGCACTCCAGAACCAAACACATTGATGTACGGTATCATTTTCTCAGAGATCACAATGAGAAGGGTGATATTGAACTTCAATATGTTGATACCCAACACCAGCTTGCCGACATTTTTACAAAACCCCTCGATGCTTCTCGTTTTGCTTACTTGCGTGGGGAACTTGGCATTTGTCACCCTTACGGCATTTTGTGAGGGGGAGCTGATCTTAATTGTATTGCATATGCTCATTATGTGTGGAATTGCACTTACATATTTTGCTATTATATGCCTGCTTTTAATTCAAAGAAATCATGACAGCTCAGCTCTATGAAATATGTCTGGAACATTGATTATGCATGATGTTTTATTTTCTAAAAATCAAAACTTGCTCACCACATAATCTTGTATCTAGCTTGTTTAGGCTGGACTGCTTTTAGCTATCCTTTATCTACTTGACAGCAAGACACTGTTCCTTGGATGCTAAAATTTGCAACTTGAAAATTGTGTTCTTTATTCATGGATATTCATCAAAATAACTTATTCATCTAAATCAAAGTCAAAAATCCATGATTTGCCTGGTTTAAATGAAAAGAAAAGATCCAGGAGGGTTTCTTTGTCGCACTACTCTATTCTAGACTGCTTACCATTGCACTTTGGTCTGAACTGGAATAGTGTAGTGTATGCCAAAATCACCGCCTTAAGCTTCAGATGGCTTTCATGCCTAGGCTTGGCCTGATTGGAAAGTATAAGGTGGACAAACAAATAACCCCTGGCATTAAGAAAAAGAACAACAAAATTAATTGCTCATCAAGTTTGCTTTCACAGCTCCTTTTGAACAAGACTTGTCTGTCTAGGGTAGAACTTGTTAGCTTTGCGCAGTCCTTGCCTTCTCATGTCTAACTACTGTGATTAAGTGGTGATGCTTTTACTTCAAAATGACAAAATCACATGCCATCATCTTGTTTCACAGATTGTTAAATTGAGCTGAGCACATGATCATTTGTGTTAATTTTGGCATATTTTTGCATTATATGTCTTTGCAATTCTATTCATTTCGCAGCTTTGCATCTTTTGAATGCTCCTTGATGCTTGCATTGCCAAAGGGGGAGAGCTTTTGCTATGTTCTCTGCTGCAAGAAGGCATTATTTCTAAAGGGGGAGAGATTTTTGACATAAAGGGGGAGAATCATTTGCTCAACTCAGGGGGAGTTTTTTATCCAAAGGGAGTTTTGCCGAAGGGGCTTTTACTCTTTCACAAAGGGGGAGAAAAATTCTTTTATCAAGTGACATGCTTTGGCTCTTTTCTGAGTTTTTATGGTCACTTGTGTGCTGAAAGCTTTTCAATTTTCTTGAACTTGGATTTGGTTGTCAATGCACTCATCAAGGGGGAGATTGAGAAACCAAGGGTGGTTTCGGTGTATGTGATGAGTGATTGACATGATTATTTACCCTCTGTTCGAAGGGTACCTCCGAAGGGGATTCGGAGGTGGTTCTCCGAAGGGTGTTCGGAGGTGTTTGCTTGCTGCAGCTGTGCAGCGGAGTGTGCCTGTCGGAGGGGTCCGGCAGTACACGATGACTGGGTTTGTACCGAAGGCTTCGGTACTTTGGGCGGTACACCGGAGTGTGTACCGAAGGTTGCTAACCCGGAGAGGTCTCCGGAGTTCTGGATACACTTGTTTGCTTGTCTGTGGTGCGCAGGGACTTCGGAGGCGACGGACAGGGTTCGAGCCAGGAGAACCTGGGTCAAGCAGGAGGCTTGATGCCAGGGGAGCGGGGAGCTCCGTCACGGTGGCTGCGAAGGTGGTCCGGGTCGGTCCTCGGGTCGAGACGCACTAGGTGAAGGCAGAGAGTGCGGAGCGTGGCTCCGGCTGAAGGTACTCCGAGATAAAAGTCCTCGGACAAGAGGCACTTCGAAGGTACTCCGGATGGAGTGACTTCGGAGTTGGTGGACCAAGTCCTCTGCGGAGGCAAGGTGTTCGAAGTGTGCTCCGGAGGGAGACACTCGAAGGTTACCCGACGAAGGTCTCAGAAGTCGAGGCGCATCGAAGGCATGGTCCGGGTGAGGCTCGTCGAGGAGTGTGCTCGGAGTGAGACACGGCGACGAAGTGCTCATGGAATGCTTCATGCGGAGGCCTTGGACGAAGGAGGGACTTCGAAGGGTGGTACTCCGAAGGTGAGGCTTCGGAGTGAGGATGACTTGAGGTGCTTCGGCCATGCATGGCTTCGGTACACGGACGGACGGTGTTCGAGCTCGGAGTAGCTGCGAAGCCGTGGTGATCCACTCCGGAGGTGGTGGTGCGAAGGCCCAAGGGCTTTGACGGCTTCGGCTCAAAACCGTCACTGTATCGAAGGACTTCTTCGGCGGAGCGAAGGCCAACAGGCTGCAGGCTTCTCGCCGAAGCTACCGCACCCTCGCGTGCGATGGGAGGTTCCAGAAGTCAACTCTGTAAAGGCTGACACTGTCTGTTCTGAAAAAGGCTGACACTGTCCCCTCTGCAGCTGACAGAGAAGCCTCCAAAATAAAGGTGGACTACCTTTTGTACCCCTTAGTTCTGTAGAGACAAATCTGTTGTAAACCCTAGGGGTAAAGTAGTCACTTCCTTAGGATGAAGCCGTGGGCTATAAATATGGGGGCTCGGTAGGTAACATTTAACACTTTGAGCATTTACTGTTGAGCTCCTGTAGACAGACCTCACTGTATTCATTCTGAGTTCAATACATTTTGTGTTCCTTGTTCAAGCGGCGAAGCCCTGCTTCTGTGTGCTTTTGCTTGAGCTCGTATTGCATACTTCGCTAGTTTTAGTTCACCGAAGCCTGTCTTGGCGAAGGGTGTTTTTATCGCGAACTGTGTTTTACAGTGTGCTGTCGCTCTGTGTAACACGAGGCAAGACCTCGCTGCTTACTAGCGAAGCCCTGTTCTGTTCCCGTAGTGCTTCTTGTGTCGAAGCCCTTAGCGTAGTCCTTTTGCGTGTGCGTGTAGACCTTCGGGTACGAAGCCCAGCACCCGTTGCTGTTGCCAAGTACTTGGTCGAAGTCCTCAGAGGGCTGTCCACTCTTGCGAAGGGTGAAGTGCGAAGTTTGCTCAAAGCACCCTGTGTGCGAAGCCTGCACTGACTTAGCAGAGTTGGTTTTCGAGGGTTGCAAGTGGAGCAAAGTCTTCTTGACTTCGAACTTTTGCCTCTCCGAAGCCTGTGTTCGAAGGTGTCGAAGTACCTCCGAACCAGACCTTCGAAGGTAGTGTTCGAAGCCTGTTCCGCAGAAGACAGAACCGAACCGAAGGCTAAGTTTTTAGCCCGAAATTTTAAAAGCTCCCATTCACCCCCCCTCTGGTCGCCGTTTCCGGTCCAACACGGAGTGATATCGAATGTAGGGGCATGGGGCCCTGCCCACAGGCCTCGCTAGCTTGGTAGGCTCTGGGGCTCTACACACCCAGGGGTAGGCGTCATTTGACCCCTTGTTAAGGGATAACTATTTCCCCCAACAGTAGCCCCTCGCTTCTATCCCTTCACAAGAAGGGGTGCGTGCGCCTTAGGGCAAATGCCGCTTGTAGCAAGATGCTTCGTAGGAGGTCCTCTTCATAGCCTAGCCTTGTAGACTAGTCTCGAGACATACGATCATTAAATGCCCATACAGAATGGAGGGGACGGCCTTAGGAACCCAATCGACACTGGAGGTCAACGACTGGAGCAAAAGGACTCCTTTGGGAGCCCAAACGGTACCGGAGGCCAACGGTCGGAGCGAAAGGACGCCTTTGGGAGTCGAAACGGTGCCCGATCCAACGGCGTGGGCCGGTCAGATCCCCTTGGGGGCTGATCAATTCTTAAGTGGGGCACGTCACTTCAATCTTCACTTTTGCCCCATTAGTCATAGACTACGGGGGGGGGGGGATACATGTGGGTAATAAAAATTTTACTGTAGGGGTGCGCAATGGCTTTTACCGACGCCTTGCAATCCCACATGTGCCTGCACATTTCTCTCTTCTTGGGCCCTAGCCACCCTTCGCACTCTCAATCTTCTCCAGACCCCCAACACCTCCACACCCAGAACCCCTAGATCCTTCGCTCCCGAAGCCCCTTTGTGATGCCGAAGAAGACTTCATCGAAGAAGGCACCCACCTTTGGTGGGGGGTCAAGCTCTGTGCAAGTCCAAGCGGCTGTGGCGGTGGCGAAGCCTCCGGCTAGACGCCTTAGGGCGTTCGACCTCCACTCGCTCTCAGATAAATTTGAGTAAACAATGGAGTTACAGGCTTCAGCTTCTACGGAGGAGACCATTCAACGGATCTGCGCCGAAAAAGTATCCACCGAGGTCATCCTTCGGAGGCTGGGGTCAGAGACCGTCCCGAGGCCGTGGCTAGGCGAAACCGTGGTCTTCGAAGCATTCTTCGAGGCTGGGCTTGTGCTCCCGGCCGAAGGCATGCTAGCCGAAGTGCTAGGCATGTTTAACTTCGAACTCCCCCACATTTCCCTAAATGTCGTAGCTCGACTTGCCATCTTCGAGTGGGCGATGAGGGCCGAGGGATGCGAGGGGCGAGCCGACGTCTTCACAGTTCTGCACAAAGCCAGCTACCAACCAAAGAAGAAGAAAGGGCCGGACAAAGTGGATAGGGATCTGGCCTTCGACATCGCCAATTTCCAACTCTGGAAGGAGTTCATGGATGTCTTCCCAGTGAGGGCCATGAACAACCGCTGGCGCTCAAAGTGGGACGAAGAACAGTTTTATGTTGCGGTCGGCGCGGACTCCCACCTTCGGAGCACCAATGCCCTTATTTCATACCGCCGCCAAGCGAAGATATCATCAGACTCTGGGATAATCCAAGCTCAGATTGAGTTGCTGCAAAGGGTGGCCCAAAGGATGAGCATGAGGGATTTGGCTGAGGAGTTCATCACCCTTCTCTTGACATGAAAACGTGCCCCCACACTTGGGTCAGTTCGATGATCCAAAAGTGTGTGGATACTTAGGGACAAGCCTAAGCATAACATAGCACCGACGTCGCGTTCCGACTACCCTTAGCCATGGTAAGGGGGGTGGAGTCGCCAGGTAATCAGATCACACAAAATAATCTAATTAGCCAAAAAAATATATTAAACAGAACAAACCAGCAAACCGAGCGAAGCCCGATTGTTCGGAGTATGGTGCGAAGGGGGTCACCAAAGTGTACCTTCGGCGTCTGATGCAAAGTGTCCCGCTGAAAGGTGCCTTCGGTGTTCGGACTGATCTGGCCGAAGATGAGCTCCGAACAGATCTGACGTGACAATCACCTTCGAATAGCGGGGTTCGGCGTGAAGTCTCTGATACAACAAGATACAGAATGATGACTCAGGCACAACGCGCGAGCGCGACTTCGTCTGGAGCAGAGTATGAGTGTGGTGAAGCCTGTCGTGACGAAGTCTGTTGGCGAAGCGTATTGGCGTGCGGTCAAAGCAGGGATCTCGCCGAAGGGTGTTCTGGCAACCTCCGAAACCAATCTCTTTGCTCGGGACACCTCTGGCGAAGTAGCTCCGAACGTAGGTAACCTGCACTAGAATAGATTCGAAGTACCAATTCGGCTTGAGAACCGAATTCTGCTAAGTGTTGCACTAGGAGTGAAGGTAACAATCTGTTACGCAGATTAGCGGATACTTCACAGGCGAAGTAACAAGGCGATAACAATCTATTACGTAGATTAACGGATACTTCACACGTGAAGTAACAAGGCGATAGCAATCTATTACGTAGATTAACGAATACTTCACAAGCGAAGTAACAAGGATTACCACTGTTCCGAAGTGGCCGTCGGAGGGCTTCCAAGCAAACCCACGAAGAGTACAGAAAAGTAAAGATAAAGTAAATACGATTCAAAGCTAGGGCTTTGTGGTTGATTTTATTGGGGGGGGGTCTTTGAACCGGCCTCACCCCTATATTTATAGGGGCTAGACTTCTAATCTCTAAGTCTAATCTATTATGACTCGGCTGAATTACGTGTAGAGATAAACACTTAGCCAGAATCGGATCTTACTCTATCTCTGCCCGAAGTGGCCCTTCGGCCAGACCCACCGAAGCCTGCTCCTCGGGCCGAAGCTTCGGTGGAGTGGGCCTCCGAAGGCCACCTGGCCGAAGGCTGTGGGCTAGCTGGAGGCCTCCGGGACATGTGCATTTTCGGCCCAAATTACCAAAATTGATATTTTGACAATCTTAATCATTGATGCCATTTTTTGCTATCAACACATGCCCCCTACCTTTTAGTGAACTAAAAGCACAATAGGCTAAAGACGATACCTTCCATATCAGCCTTTCGACATCTTTTAAGCTGTTTGCCACACACTTGGGAAGTACCTTTTCAAGTATCTACCATTCAAAGCTCTTCGAAACCGCTCTCCTTGCAGAGATTCTAACACATATGCATTGCTAGGAGCGATTTCGGCTATTTTGAAAGGGCCTTCCCAACTAGGCGACCAATTACCAAACTTAGGACACCTAGTGCCTAAGGGTAAAATCGTCTTCCAAACCAAGTCACCTACTTGAAATGATTTTGGTTTAACCTTTTTATTGTAGGCTTTATCTACTCTCATCTTGTCTATTTCTATGGCTTCTAAAGCCCTCAATCTCTTATCGGTCACTTCTTCTAGATTGTCTTTCAAAAGAGTTTCATACTCGTCGACCGATAAGCCATCTTGTTTTAACACTCTCAGAGAGCCAAAATCTACTTCTACAGGTAGAACGACTTCTTGTCCATATACCAACTCATATGGACTAACTTTGGTAGCACCGTGCTTTGCAATTCTACAAGCCCATAGCCTCGGAGAGCACTTCATGCCACCTTTTAGGGAATTCTTCAATTTTCTTTCTAATGAGCTTAATCACGATTTTATTACTAGACTCAATCTGACCATTGGCCTGAGCATAGTAGGGTGAAGAGTTTATCAAATTAATACCATAATATTCGGCAAAGTCCCTCACTTCTTTAGAAACAAATGAACTACCCTGATCTGTAGTGAGAGTTTGAGGAATATCGAATCTATGTATAATGTGTTTCAAGATAAAGTCAAGTACCTCGGTGTGAGTCATGTTCTTGAGAGGTACGTCCTCGATCCACTTGGTGAAGTAATCTGTCGCCATCAACATGAACCGATGCCCCTTTGAGGAAGGAGGGTTAATTTGGCCGATGAAGTCTAAACCCCAACCTCGGAATGGCCATGGCTTGACAATAGGGTTAAGTAATGAAGCAGGAGCTAATTGAATATTACCCAACTTCTGACATTCTTCACACCCTCTATAATACTTAAAACAATCCTTAGTCATAGTCGGCCAGTAGAAACCTGCTCTTTTGAGCATCCAACTCATTTTCTGGGCCGACTGATGAGTGCCACAAAGTCCTTCATGGACTTCTCCCGTAGCCACCTGGGATTGTTCGTGGTCTAGACACTTTAACAATACTCCATCAATGGTTCGGCGATACAGTGTGTCATCTAGCAACACAAATTTAAACGCTTACCGCTGAACTTTCTGATCAACCCTTTGGCTAGGGTCTCTCAAATACTGGATGATTGGAGTTCTCCAATCGCCCTTATGGGCTTATGAGGGTTTCGCTAGCTCACTCCCTGAAAAAATATCTAGGCTACTGACTTCGGAGTGCCCCCGAGCCCTTCTTGCTTCTGCCGAAGCCTGGATAGACTGGCCGCGCGGAGCGCATCAGGCCGAAGCTCCCTGCCAGAGGGTCCAGTCTCTCAGAAGCCCTCACTGTCCGGAGGACTTCGGCTCACGGTCTCCGGCGTGCCAGACCCTTCGGTGGGAAGAGTACTCCGGTCCCAGGACCTCGGCGCTCGGTAGTCTTCGGCAGCTGGAGGGGTCCGACCTGGAGGGTGCGCCTGTCCGAAGTCACTGGCTTCGGTCGTGAGACAAAACATCGGCTTCTCCCGTACAGAAAATTTTCCTCTCCTGACTTGGTAACCAGATGCTTGCTGAGCCAAATCATTTGCAATTGAATTGGCCTCTCTTGACACGAGAAATTTTGAAGTCATCAAAAGTAGCAACTATGTCCAGGCACTTATCCAAGTAGCTATTTAGCAAGCCGTTAAAACATTGAGCACTCTTAGCCACTTGTTGCACTACTAACAGGGAATCACTATGTGCTTGAACATGTTTAACATCCATGGATTCTAACAATTCAAGCCCTAGTAGTAAAGCCTCGTATTCAGCTTGGTTGTTGGTAGAGGGAAATTCTAAACGAACTGAGGTCTCAAAGTGCGCTCCGCTAGGTTATATGACTCGACTGAATTACGCGTAGAGATAAACACTTAGCCAGAATCAGATCTAACTATATCTCTGTCTGAAGTGGGCCTTTGGCCAGGCCCGCCGAAGCCTGCTCCTCGGGCCGAAGCTGAGGAGCCATGCTGAATAGCGTGGGCCTCATGGCTCTAGAAGTGATGAGTCATTGTCAACGATAGTCAAAGAGGACTGAAGAAGAGAGGAGATCTGCTGTTTCATGGGCCGCGTGTGACTCAGGTACACGGGCAGCGAGCGACTGTCGGGCAGAGGAGGCTGCGAAGTCGGGCTGGCCCAATCCGGGTGCATGGGCCAGAAGCAGTAGAAGACCCACTGGGCTGTTGACCAGGACTGACTCAGGTACACGGGCGGTGAGCGATTGCCGGGCTGAGAGAGCTGCGGAGTCGGGCCGGCCCAATCCGGGTACCTGGTGCAAAGCTGGTGGAGGCTTTGTCAGTTTCGGCGTAAAACTGACAACCGTTGATTCTGTATCCGACTGTCCAGAAGAGTAGCTTCCGGATATGTCATCTGTTACTCTAGGCCCACAGTCAGTCAGTTGTGTCTGTAAAAATACCTAAGGGCAGTAGAGTCTTTTTCTGTATTTTTGAGTCTGTAAAAACCCTAAGGGGCTGGTAGAATATTCCTAGTGTTGGGCTGCCTATAAATAGCACCCCAATCCCTAGGGTTTGGACTACCCTTTGTGCTGAAATCAAATCCACCTTTTTGGGTCACTTTGTCTCCTCCCTTCTCTCTCCTGTGTGCGCCGCCAGGGCATGTCTCTCACTGTTCTTGCATTATTTTGTCTCAAATCTGTTGGATGCATTTAATCCTTGGTCTCTGGTGAACTTATTGCTTGCATCTTGTTCGGTTTGGGAAGTTAATGCTTTGGGCACGAGCTGGTGATTTTATTTCTTGGGGAGAAGCCTTTTCTGTTGCTTGTGTTCTTCACGGTGGGAGTACTAGTTCTTGCTGTTGCAAGTAGTACTGCTTTGCTGTAGCTACAGTGTCCTGTAGCAGCTTTTCACCTTCTATTGCCCAGCTTTTTGATCGAAGCTGTCAGTCTCTTTTACCTTTTTCTGGGTATGTCTGGCGAAGCTTGTATCAGTGCGAAGCCCCTCAACTCCGTGAGGCAGGCTTCGATCGAACATCTTTAAAGACTTCGCTCAGACTTCGAACTTCGGTCTTGGTGTCTGAATTGCTAGCTTCGAAGTTTTTTCCTGTATTGCATCGCATACTTCGAACTAGCATACTCCGAATCTATCTGTTCGAAGTGCACACTTCGTTAGGCCTCAAAGTCGGGTTTGCAGTTTGTCTGTTCTGATAGACTTCGCTTGGATTCCTTCGTGGCGTAACAGCCTTCGATTCTCCTTCCGAAGCTTTCCCTGTTCGAAGATAGAGTGCAGGCTTCGGATCTGCTGTTCTGTCTCGTGACAGACTTCGCTTCTTTGTTCGAAGGTAGTCCGTCTGTTTTGTGTGTTCGAAGTTTTCTATTCGAAGGTTGTGCTTCGAAACTCTCGGTTCAAGGTGTGTTCGAAGTTTTGTCTTCGAAGTCCCCACTTCGAAGCAGGCTCTGACTTTGTCACCTTGCTCCGAAGCTTTTGGTTCGAAGCTGTGTTCGAAGTCCTGACTTTGAAGTACACACTTCGAACCAGGCTCCGGCACTGTTTTACTTCGCTCCGAAGCTCGTGACTCGAAGTTGTGTTCGAAGTCTTGTCTTTGAAGTGCTTACCTCGAACCAAGCTCCGGCACTGTTTTTACTTCGCTCTGAAGTACACTTCGGTTCTTACCACTTCGACCTAGGCTAGACAGTGACACCTTCGGCGCTTCGGACAGACTCCGTCATCATCCTCCGAAGCAGACCTCGACGTGCGAAGGGGGCTTCGCCAAGTTTCGAACAGGAGACAACTTTAGACAGTAACTTCTCTTTTCACTTTACACATTCTTAGATCATTTCATTGAGAAGTATAGGCCTGTTCTAACTTGTTTATCTGCCTAGTTGCACCTCTTTAGTTTTACACTGTTTATCATCAGATGCTTCTAGGTTAGAAACCTTTAGACTTAGGCCTTCTGTTTATTTTCTGCTGCGTAGTATTTTGAGGTGCGTTGGGTATTGGGAACAGGCCATTGATTCGAAAGAATTTTTTAAGGCGCCCATTCACCCCCCCTCTGGTCGCTACTTTCGGTCCTACAAGTGGTATCAGAGCTAGGTTAGGGTTTTTCCATACCTTAACCGGTTCTAAACCCCAGTAGTGACTATGACGTCTCCTGGCAAGGTCCCGTCCTTGGAAGCCTATGGCTATAATTATTGGAAGACTCGCATGCGAGCCTATCTCATGAGCCAGGGTTCGGACATATGGGACATTTGCGTTCACAGCACGTTTGTCATTTTGCCAGTTACTGAGCAAGGTACTGCTGGTATCATTGCTCAGCATCTGAGTAACAGTAAGGCTGTGAACATTTTATTTTCTGGTTTAGGTCCCACTGAATTTGAGCGAGTGAGTCATCTCTCCACTGCGAGAGAGATCTGGGCTACCCTCAAGGCACACCATGAGGGAACGGCACAGGTCAAGGCTCGGCTCTATCAGACCTACCGGCGTGAATATGAGAATTTCACACAGAAGCCGGGTGAATCTGTTGAAGCCTTGTTTGGTCGCTTTCAGTCGATCATTAACAAGCTTCGGGACAACAAGGCTGAGGGTGCTCAGTTAGTCTCAGATCATGAGCAGGCGCTCAAGGTTCTTCATACCTTGGACCCAAAGATCTGGGAGATCAAGGTATCATCTATCGTTGAGAGTACTTCTTACGATACCTTGACCATTTCTGAGTTGTTTAGCAAGCTGAAGGCCACTGAGGTAGATATCCAGTTGAGATCAAATCTCACTGGCTCTGGATCAAAATCCCTGGCCCTTGCTACACCTTCAGTTGATTCTTCTGCTGTGAGCTGTGCTGGGTTCTCCTTGATGTCTATCACTGAGGACCAGCTTGAGTTGTTGGGAGATGATGATTTGTGTCTCTTTAACAACCGGGTGCGTCGTGTCTATGATAAAAGAATGTTCAAAAGACACGGCACAAAATCCGGATGCTTTGAATGTGGTGATCCAGGGCACTTCATCGCCGACTGCCCCAAGCGCAGTGGATACAAGAAGGGCACCGGCAGCAGCTTCCACGACTCCGGCAAGCATGAGAGCCCCTCCTTCAACAAGGGCAAGCCGAAGACCCGGTTCTTCAAGAAGGCCCTGAAGGACTACCGGCGAGAGAACAAGAAGCGCGACAAGGCCTTCTTCGCCGAAATGGAGAAGAGCTACTCCAAGAGATCCACGTCCTCTTCCTCTTCATCGAGCTCAAGTGATGAGAAGATCACCATCAAGAAGGGGAAGGACAAGGATGATCCGGCGGGCCTCTGCTTCATGGCCTTCGGAGACAAGCCGAAGAGCCGCTCACACCAGCGCCGAAGATCCCGCAAGAGCTTCTATTCAATGGCTCTTGGGGATAGAGAAGAAAAGAGCTCCTCCGACGACTCCGACGACGACGATAGCAAGGTATCATCTTATGAGCGCGAAATTGTAGATTTACTTGAGAGCAATCGTCAGGAGTTGAAGTATCGGGAGAAACTGCTTAGGGGGGCTAAAAAGAGGATAGATGGGCTAGAAAGTGAGCTTGCCGTGGCCAACGGTAGAATTGAGAGTCTATCTTCTTCCCCTTGCTTGGGTGATAGCAGTGAGTGCCCGAAGTGTGAGGTGCTTCTGTGTGACCTGACGACTCTGAAGTCCAGGTACACAGAGAGGGTTGATGAGAGGGACGCCTTGGCCACTGAGCTTGAAAGCGCTCAGCAGGAGCTGAAAGATGCTCAAGCCACTGTCGTCGCACCCTGTGTTGATTGCCCATCGCATCTAGCTGCCCTAGCTGAGCTGAAATCCAAGGGCAATGAGCATTTGGGTGATTTAGAGAGGTTGAGAGCTGAGCTTGCCCAGACTAGGCTAGAGCTTGAGACACTGTCAGTTCCACCCACTGTTTGTGAGAACTGCCTGTCTCTTAGAATGGAGTTAATTAAGCTAAAAGCCGGGAAGTCTGTCCAAGTAGAGAGTGAGTGTGAGACCTGCTTGTCTCAGGTGGAGGTTCTAGCTTCTTTGAGAGAGGAGCTAGCAGATTCTCAGAATGAGAATTTTTACCTCCGTTCTATCCTGAGTTGGATCAGTGCCAGAGAGCCACAGCTTGGCATGATGATCCAGCAGTTCAAGAGGAAGGATGGGTTTGGAGTAGGTTACACCTACACCAAGGCTGACTTTGAGAGTGCCCTCAGCCGGGCAGTGGAGTGGAGTAAAATGACTCCAGAGCAGAGGTATCCCAAGACTCACTCCACTGAGACCTCCCAGGCTTGTCAGCCCAGGGATGGAGTGATCCATGAACCACCCAAAGCTCCACCCAAGAAGCCTATCTGGGTTCCTAAGCCCAAACACCTCCACTCTTCTCTAGACTCTCTTCCTGGACCCTCTCAGCCCAAGAAGGCCACACCAAACGCTACCAAGCCTAAGATTCCCAAGCCTCAACCACCTCCCAAGAAGCCTACCTATCATTGTGAGTTCTGTCAGAGAGACGGGCATCTTGCGGAGTTTTGCTTCAGGAGGAAGCGGGTTGAGAGAGCAGAGAGGGCTCGTAGTGATCAGGTGCAGTTCTACCAGCAGGGTGGTAGACTGCGTGTTCCTCGGCGCGGGGAGAGGCTGGAGGCCAGGCCGCGTCGTGTAGGTGGTGGTAGAGGAGACGGCTTTCTTGCCCGTGCTCTAGTTGGTGGTGTCCGTTCCAGCAGAGTTCCAGACCGAGTTGGTTACGGTTCTGGACCTCGTGGCCGCGGGGTTAGGAAGAACCGTGGACCGCGCTTTGAGCCGCGGTTTGGTCCAAACTCTTTTGATGGTTTTCGCTTTCCATCTTTTGAGCAGATGGCTCGACACTGGTTTAGCTCTTTTGCTAAACCTGATGCCGGACCATTTGCTCCCACTTACAGACATTGATTGTGCAGGACCGGGGACTGGAGGATGTTTGGATCATGGACTCAGGATGCTCTCGCCACATGACGGGACATCGCAGATGGTTCTCCAGTCTCACTCCCCCGAGCTCCAAAGAGTATATCACATTCGGGAACAACGGTCAAGGGAAAGTAAGTGGCATAGGCTCAATCAACATTTCAGATCATTTCTCTTTAAAGAATGTTGCTTTGGTAAAAAATCTGAACTTTAATTTAATCTCTGTGTCGCAACTTCTTGAGGATGGTTTGGAAGTGCGTTTTAAGAAGGGCAATTCTTCTGTGGTTGATTCTAGAGGGTCTTTGGTTTGTCAGATTTTACCCTTCGGTAAAGTTTTTCGAATTGACTTCTCTAGTTCTTTTGGCCCTTCTCGCTGTTTGATTGCTGGATCTTCTTCTGAGCTCTGGAAGTGGCATAGGAGGTTAGGTCATTTGAGTTTTGATCTGCTAGTCAGGTTAAGCTCTATGGACCTCATCCGAGGATTGCCTAAGCTTAAAATGGAGAAGGATCTAGTCTGTCATCCCTGTCGTCATGGGAAAATGGTTGCCGCTTCTCACTCACCTGTGACTCAGGTGATGACTTCGTATCCAGGCGAGCTTTTACATTTGGACACTGTAGGTCCAGCTCGGGTACGCTTAGTCGGTGGGAAGTGGTATGCACTTGTGATTGTTGACGATTTTTCTCGTTTCTCGTGGGTTTTCTTTTTGGAGTCTAAGGATGAAACTTTTCAATTTGTCCATGACCTGATTTTGAAGCTGAAGAATGAGAACAATGGCCGGATGCGAGCAATTCGCTCCGACAACGGCTCTGAGTTCAAGAACTCTCAGTTCGTCAGCTTCTGTAGTGATCAGGGTCTGGATCATCAGTTTTCTTCTCCTTACACTCCCCCACAGAACGGCGTGGTGGAACGAAAGAACCGCACGCTAGTTGAGATGGCCAGGACGATGCTCGATGAGCACAGGACTCCTAGGCGTTTTTGGGCTGAAGCCATGAACACGGCTTGCTATCTGGCCAACCACATTTTTCTTAGAGCTTACATTGGTAAGACATCTTATGAGTTGCGTTTTGGCAGACAGCCCAAGGTGAGCCACTTGCGAGCATTTGGCTGCAAGTGCTTTGTGCTCAAGAAGGGAGGGCATTTGGACAAATTTGAGTCTCGTTGCTGGGATGGTATTTTTCTTGGATATGCATTGCATTCTCGAGGCTTCCGTGTTTGGAACCTCGAATCTCAGCTGCTTGTCGAGACATGTGAGGTTTCTTTTGACGAGTCCTTGCCTTCTTTGACTCCTTTTGAGCTTTCTGGTGATGATGAGCTCGGAGAGTCCATCTTCGAGGAAGATGAGGATACTCCAGCTGCTATTGAGGGCGGGCCTTCTGCATCCCCCGCAGAGCCCACACCTTCTGTGACTTCGACTGATGATGAGGGCGGACCTCTGATCACTTCTTCCACTTCGATCGAGCCCCTTCAGTCAAGTCCAGAGGTGCCAGCTGCTGTCTCCGGTGAGGTGACTTCAGATCACCAGGGAACCCGAGCAGTTCAGCGTGACCACCCCTCAGAGCTCATCATTGGTGATTTGACTGAGAGGACTTTGCGTTCTTCAGCCTCTCTTGCTGTGTTTGTTGAATCTGCATTTGTTGCATCTTTTGAGCCCAAAGACATTTCTCATGCTCTTTCAGATTCTAATTGGATTAATGCCATGCAAGAAGAGCTTGAGAATTTTGTCCGCAATCGGGTTTGGACATTGGTTGAGCCGCCACCTGGATGCAACCCCATTGGCACCAAGTGGGTATTCAAGAACAAACAAGGTGAAGATGGGGTTGTGGTGCGCAACAAGGCTCGACTAGTTGCCCAGGGTTATTGCCAGAAGGAAGGTATTGACTTTGAAGAAACCTTCGCTCCTGTGGCCCGTCTTGAGTCCATTCATATTCTTCTAGCTTTTGCCGTTTCAAAGGGTTTTAAGCTTTTTCAAATGGACGTTAAGAGTGCTTTTCTGAACGGGTTCATAGAGGAGGAGGTTTATGTTAGGCAACCCCCCGGTTTTGAGAACCCTAAGTTTCCTCGACATGTTTTTAAGTTGCACAAAGCTTTATACGGGTTGAAGCAAGCCCCCAGGGCTTGGTATGACCGGTTAAAGCAATTTTTGTTGGGGAAGGGCTTTGTGATGGGTTCTGTGGACAAAACTCTTTTCTTGCTCAGAGATGCTTCAGATTTCTTAGTCGCTCAGATTTATGTGGACGATATTATCTTTGGCGGTACTACTGATTCTCTTGTGTCCAAGTTTTCTGAGCAGATGCACAGTGAGTTTGAGATGAGCCTCATGGGTGAGATTAAGTACTTTTTAGGGCTCCAGATCAAGCAGACCAAGGACGGCACCTTCATCCACCAAGGTAAGTATACTCGTGACATGCTTAAGAAATTTGACTTTGGTGGTGAATTGAAGCCGCAGATGACCCCGATGGGTGCTTCTGGGGGTCTGGACAAGGACGAGAGCGGTGTCAAGGTCAATGAGAGAGAATTTCGAGGGATGATTGGTTCGCTGTTGTACTTAACGGCAACAAGACCGGACATACAGTTCGCCGTGGGACTTTGCGCGCGTTTTCAGTCTTCACCACGCGCGTCTCACCGGCAGGCTGTCAAGCGCATTTTCAGGTATCTCACCTATGCGCCTGATCTTGGTCTTTATTATTCAGCATCATCATCACTTGATTTATCTGGCTTTTCGGACGCCGACTTTGGTGGGTGCCGGTTGGATCGCAAGTCGACTTCCGGTACTTGCCAGTTTCTTGGTTCTTCCCTTGTATCTTGGTCTTCTCGAAAGCAATCTGGAGTTGCTCTTTCGACCACAGAGGCTGAGTATGTAGCTGCTGCTAGCTGCTGCTCACAGATGGTTTGGATGATTTCCACTCTGCGAGACTTTGGGTTGTTCTTTCCTACCAGGGTTCCATTGTTTTGCGACAGCACGAGTGCTATTAGTGTAGGGAAAAACCCGTGTCTCCATTCAAAAACCAAACATATTGATGTGCGCTTTCACTTCTTGCGGGACCAATATGAGAAAGGTGTCATTGACCTTATTCATGTTGATACCCATCATCAGTTGGCTGACATTTTTACCAAACCCCTAGATCAGTCTACTTTTGAGCGTTTAAGAGGGGATTTGGGTGTTGTGTATCCTTTCTAGAATATTTTGCGTCAGTTTTCTTTCTTCTTTACTCTTTTCTTGAGTCCTTTTGTGCGTGTTCATATCTTGCATATTCACGTATCACATTTTAGAGCTGCTTCTGTTATATGATTGAACTGCTTTACTTAGTCTAGCTGGTATATGCTTTTGATTACGTGTCAATGATCATGCTTTGTTTCAGTTCGCTTGATATGCCTGATATCTGTCATATGCATGGCTTTTATGTTTCCAAATTGAAAAAAAATTGATCACCATTGTTTCTGGTAACTAGCATGTGTCGGCTGAGTGCTTTTGCTATTTGTTACATGCCTTGTAGCTAGTTCATCACATAGATGCAGATATGCAACTTGGACATCTTTATGCTTTAACATGGAAAATGTGCTATAAAAATGATAAAAATCAAAAATAAATGAAAATTCCATGCCTTTTTATGCTTAATTTGAAAAGATCCAAGTGGGTTTGCTTTGTCGCATTATATTGTTCTGGACTGCTTACCATAGCACTTTGGTATGAACTAGGACAGTGTAGTGTATGCCAAGACCAATGTCTTAAGCTTCTGATGGCCCAGTTCTGGCCTAGGCTTGACTTGGTCGTTTAGCATAAGGTTTGACATGCAAATAACCCTTGGCAAAAATGACAAAGGAAATGAAAAAGCCTGAACTTTAAAGGGATAACAAGTTTGCTGAAGCACTTTGCTTTTGAACAATGCTTATCTTGGTAGATATCAGTTAGCTTCTGCATCTCATGCTTTACCTTGCTTGTTTACTAGACGATGTGGTGATGCTTTTATTTGCAAAAATTGACAAATGCGTGCTAAATGACTTTCGTTAGATATCATCTCTTGCACTGATCTTGCCATGTGTCTTAGACAGTATCTCTTTTGCTATACCTGTTAGATACTGTATTTGCAGTCAATCATATCTGAGAAGCATGCTTTCTTCACTCCACCTGCACCCCAGTTGCATTCACTGCATATTTTGAGGGGGAGTTGCATTTCAAGGGGAGTCTGTGTCTCTTTTGAGTGCTTGATGAGTTCACTTGTCAACAAGGGGGAGAAAATTGGGATCAGAGTTTAAGGGGGAGTTCTTACTCTGTTGATATCCTTGTTGTTTTGAAATCGCACTCATTTTGAGCTTTTGTGTTTTGGTTAACCATAATGACCGTTTCTTGCTTTGGTTTGGCTTTTGGTCATTAAGGTTAAACTTTTACCTTATTTTTCTTCTTCTTTGTTTCCTTGTGTTTTGTTTTCGTGTTTCCACATTTGTTCACAGGTGATGAAGAGCCGAGAACAGAGGAGTGTTGACAATGCACTCATCAAGGGGGAGATTGAGGAGCCATGCTGAATAGCGTGGGCCTCATGGCTCTAGAAGTGATGAGTCATTGTCAACGATAGTCAAAGAGGACTGAAGAAGAGAGGAGATCTGCTGTTTCATGGGCCGCGTGTGACTCAGGTACACGGGCAGCGAGCGACTGTCGGGCAGAGGAGGCTGCGAAGTCGGGCTGGCCCAATCCGGGTGCATGGGCCAGAAGCAGTAGAAGACCCACTGGGCTGTTGACCAGGACTGACTCAGGTACACGGGCGGTGAGCGATTGCCGGGCTGAGAGAGCTGCGGAGTCGGGCCGGCCCAATCCGGGTACCTGGTGCAAAGCTGGTGGAGGCTTTGTCAGTTTCGGCGTAAAACTGACAACCGTTGATTCTGTATCCGACTGTCCAGAAGAGTAGCTTCCGGATATGTCATCTGTTACTCTAGGCCCACAGTCAGTCAGTTGTGTCTGTAAAAATACCTAAGGGCAGTAGAGTCTTTTTCTGTATTTTTGAGTCTGTAAAAACCCTAAGGGGCTGGTAGAATATTCCTAGTGTTGGGCTGCCTATAAATAGCACCCCAATCCCTAGGGTTTGGACTACCCTTTGTGCTGAAATCAAATCCACCTTTTTGGGTCACTTTGTCTCCTCCCTTCTCTCTCCTGTGTGCGCCGCCAGGGCATGTCTCTCACTGTTCTTGCATTATTTTGTCTCAAATCTGTTGGATGCATTTAATCCTTGGTCTCTGGTGAACTTATTGCTTGCATCTTGTTCGGTTTGGGAAGTTAATGCTTTGGGCACGAGCTGGTGATTTTATTTCTTGGGGAGAAGCCTTTTCTGTTGCTTGTGTTCTTCACGGTGGGAGTACTAGTTCTTGCTGTTGCAAGTAGTACTGCTTTGCTGTAGCTACAGTGTCCTGTAGCAGCTTTTCACCTTCTATTGCCCAGCTTTTTGATCGAAGCTGTCAGTCTCTTTTACCTTTTTCTGGGTATGTCTGGCGAAGCTTGTATCAGTGCGAAGCCCCTCAACTCCGTGAGGCAGGCTTCGATCGAACATCTTTAAAGACTTCGCTCAGACTTCGAACTTCGGTCTTGGTGTCTGAATTGCTAGCTTCGAAGTTTTTTCCTGTATTGCATCGCATACTTCGAACTAGCATACTCCGAATCTATCTGTTCGAAGTGCACACTTCGTTAGGCCTCAAAGTCGGGTTTGCAGTTTGTCTGTTCTGATAGACTTCGCTTGGATTCCTTCATGGCGTAACAGCCTTCGATTCTCCTTCCGAAGCTTTCCCTGTTCGAAGATAGAGTGCAGGCTTCGGATCTGCTGTTCTGTCTCGTGACAGACTTCGCTTCTTTGTTCGAAGGTAGTCCGTCTGTTTTGTGTGTTCGAAGTTTTCTATTCGAAGGTTGTGCTTCGAAGCTCTCGGTTCAAGGTGTGTTCGAAGTTTTGTCTTCGAAGTCCCCACTTCGAAGCAGGCTCTGACTTTGTCACCTTGCTCCGAAGCTTTTGGTTCGAAGCTGTGTTCGAAGTCCTGACTTTGAAGTACACACTTCGAACCAGGCTCCGGCACTGTTTTACTTCGCTCCGAAGCTCGTGACTCGAAGTTGTGTTCGAAGTCTTGTCTTTGAAGTGCTTACCTCGAACCAAGCTCCGGCACTGTTTTTACTTCGCTCCGAAGTACACTTCGGTTCTTACCACTTCGACCTAGGCTAGACAGTGACACCTTCGGCGCTTCGGACAGACTCCGTCATCATCCTCCGAAGCAGACCTCGACGTGCGAAGGGGGCTTCGCCAAGTTTCGAACAGGAGACAACTTTAGACAGTAACTTCTCTTTTCACTTTACACATTCTTAGATCATTTCATTGAGAAGTATAGGCCTGTTCTAACTTGTTTATCTGCCTAGTTGCACCTCTTTAGTTTTACACTGTTTATCATCAGATGCTTCTAGGTTAGAAACCTTTAGACTTAGGCCTTCTGTTTATTTTCTGCTGCGTAGTATTTTTGAGGTGCGTTGGGTATTGGGAACAGGCCATTGATTCGAAAGAATTTTTTAAGGCGCCCATTCACCCCCCTCTGGTCGCTACTTTCGGTCCTACAGAAGCTTCGGTGGAGTGGGCCTCCGAAGGCCTCCTGGCCAAAGGTTGTGGGCTAGCTGGAAGCTTTCGGAGCCCGTAGCCCAGTGGTCTTTCAGCCCCGTAGGGCTTCGGCCTAACCGGAGACATGTGCATTTTTGGCCCAAATTACTGAAATTGATATTTTGACAATCTTAATCATTGATGCCATTTTTTGCTATCAACACCTTCGGATCAGTCCCCTCGCGCTTTCTTGGCCAAATAACTTGTTCAGAGCCCCTGACTCAGATGGCTTGCGAGGTGTATTTTCGGAGTTCCTTGGTAAGGCTTTGAGATGTCTTTATTTCTTATTGATGCTTGGGACTAACTCAGGGTCTTCGCTACTGCAGCTTCGCACGAGATGCGAACACCGAAGGAGGCCATCATAGTGGCCAAACGTGTCGTGGGGCCCCCAACACCAGAAGAGAACGACTAGAGGGTCGCCCTGGTTGGGTCCTAGGAGCCATACAACCGGGTATGGACCGTGATTCACGGACCCGATGCCCTCGAGCGAGGCCCCGAAGTGGAAGAGGGTCGAAGACGTCGATGCCCCTTTGAACACCGAAGCATTTGATGGTGGCACGGAGGTCGAGCGCTCGAAGCCTAAAGCCAAGGCTATGGGCTCGGAGCCGAGGGTGGTGGCCTCGTAGGCAGAAGTAGTGGCTTCGGAGTCACCCTCTGCCGGCTTGGGCTTCGAGGGGTCGCAAGCCTACGAACGAGACTTCGGAGGGCTCTTCGTGACCTCAGAGTACGCAGAGTTGTCTCCCATCGAGGAGGACGAAGGTACCCTTCCAATCGTGTCCCCTTCTTCATTATCTCAAGCTAACTTACTTCTAGACTTCTTTTTCTTAGATGTTGCTGGAGCTGGTCATGCAGGGCTTGAAGCCGGCGATGCGGAGGAGACCTCCAGGAGTAGTGAGAGTAGCGACGAAAGCAGTGAGGAGGAGTCTGAAGGGGGGTCTTCGGATGAGGCCGATAGGAAGGCCAACTGGAATGAGGTGGTTCCTTCGAATCCTGTCGATGAAACAGTGGACATCGTGGGCTGGAGCCCGCCCCGGGAGGCATCTAGAAGTCGAGCGCCTGTCGTGAGGTCCCTCCTTGCGCCGGGGACCACTGCGGTGGAGTTGGTGGACAACTTCTTCGACTACACTGAGGCCCTATCGCGGAGTGATCTAGTGGCGGAGTTGAGTCATGGCGCTCACAGAGACCTCCTCAGAAACGCTTAAGAAACTATTCTTTAGGTAGGTGTGGCTTCGAAAGGAGTCTTGGTACACTTCAGTTTTCTTTGACACTAATGCTTCTTTTTGCTCCTACCAGGCCTTCGCATTGACCCACACGACTGTTGCCTATTTGGTCACCGGGAGGTCTTTATGACAGAGGTGGTCGAAAATCTTCATCGGGAGGCCTCCGATGCTGTCCGCCGACAGCGACAAGATGAGGCGGCTGCCGAGGCAGCGAAGGCCGAAGCAGCCAAGGTGATCGAGGCAGTGAAGGACGAAGCGGCAAGGGTGATCGAGGCAGCGAAGTCTGAGGCCGCTAGGGTGACCGAAGTCCAGGCGAAGCTGGCTTCAGAAGTCGAGAAGCTTCATCAAGAGCTCCGGGCTTCGGAAGAGAACAACTCGAAGCTGTCGACAGAGAATGCTGAGCTCGGCTCGACTCGACAAGACCTGGAGGCTGTCGTAGTGTGGGGGGTCGACGAGGCCAGCTTCACCTTGACTGGAGTCTTAGGGCGCTTGGGGACCACCTGCCGGGCTCCGTCTTTCAACGACCAAGACCCGATCGGGGATCGACTTCAATTTCTCCATACAACCGCTTCTGTGCTGGAGATCCTGAAAGGCTTCACGCTGACGGTAGGGTGAGTGGTCGGACAAGGAGTGCTTCAGCTTCTTCACGAAGTGGGGTGTCAGCACCTCAAGGCGACAACCTCCGTTACGCTGGTGGTCTTCGGAGGGCCTCTTCTTACCTCACCCATGCCCGAGGTCCATAGAGCGTGGCATCGTCTCCACGAGCCTTGGGGGCCCAGGCACGCAAAGCTATCCTCGAGCTCTAGGAAGCCAGCCTCTTGCGCTGAGCCCACCTTCGGGATCGAACTGTCCACCTCCGAAGGTGTAGATTTCTCTTAGGCTTTGCTTTTGTAATACTTAGTTGTAGGCCTGTAAAACAACTTATCTGTTTATTAATGAGAATGTGGGGGTGTTTTTACCTGCCTAGGCTCAGTCTTTGGATGTTGACATTGAAGTGCTTGAGGACTCGGAGGCACTTCGTCATCATTGGGTAGTGCTCGAGGTAGCTAGGTCCGAAGGCCCCCCCCTCGGTTTAAGGTGCCGAGGGGTCCTAGGGGCGAAGTCATACCCGAGGTAGCCTAGGAGCTGTTAGCCTCTGTGAAGGTGGAGCCCCCTCGGAGCTCTTCGTCCTCGTCGGACTTAAGCGGATTTGAAACAATCCTAGGGGCAATGGGGTCTAGCCTTCGGGGATGCCTTTGCGAGGTGATGATGCCTTATATTTTTCTTCATTCGTCACGGAGTCCCCCACACTTCGGACTTGGGCCGACCTGCAAGAGGAAAGGAGGGTTTTGCAGGCCTCGAAGCATGGGCAATGTAGCCGCGGGCAGTCTGGCGCTGACGAGGCTTCGTCCAACCAAGGGGGCCCTACCTGGAAGAAAGGCAAGAGGGAGTCAAATCTGTCGGGGCCTCGGGCCCACTTTTTCTTAGGTTTAGACAATGCTTTCTCGTAGCTTTTTGATTTCTAAGTGTACTTTGTACTTGTATTGTACTTTGTTATTTGAATGAATGAGATTAATTCAACACTTCACGTAAATGAAAGGCAAAATATAATCATACTTTGCATGAAAATGGATCGTAATCACTCTGCATGCGTACTCAGTAGTAAGCATCCGCACGCATACCCATCAGTCCCCCTTGCACGGAGCGGCTAGGGACTTCTTCGTAGTAAGTTCATGCAATCATGTTTGATGCAGTATGGAGTGTAGAGGAGCGTTCGACCAGACGACTTCGAACTATCGAATGCTCTTATCTGATCACGTAACCATACTTCGGATCGCACGAATCTGGCCCCCCTTGCGCGTAGGGGCTAGGGACTTCAGAGCAATCAGTGCACGCAATTGTAACATTCGGAGGCCCCAGGGGGTTTCGGCGCAATTGGCACATAATGCATCGTTCTGACGTAAATCGGGGCCCGAAGAGGGCTTCGGGGTAAGAGATCGACGAAGCGGGGCTTCGAGATAATTGGTCGAAGCAACGCTTCAGGGATTATTTCGGGATAAGTGAAGCCGGCCTTCGAATTATATGGCATGCAAAGGGAGGCTTCAAAAACATGCTTAGATAGCGAAGCAAGGCTTAGGAGTTTGCTTTTTTAGAGAGGATGGTGTGGATCACACTAGATTATTGGAGCCACCTTCGACTCTATTTATAGCAAAAAATAACATTAATGGTCAAACTAGGCAAAATAATGAAAAATGGTACTTTGACTGAAAATATGCCAAACCTGGCACAAGCCGGTCTGACCGGTTGTAGTAGGCCGGTCCAACCGGCCATGTAGGCCCAGCCGGACCGGCCCCATGGGCTCGATCAGACCGGCCAGAGGTTCAGAATATGAATCCGAAGTGAATTCGAGCTGTTTTTATCCAAATCTTATCTCAACCGAATTTTGGCCGAATACTACTGTATTTTTCGCCAGGGATCACCAGCTCACCCCCTATAAATACTAGGGGCAAGGCCGATTCAGGGGCTTTCTCCAATCTCAAAAATCCAAAGCCCTAGCTTTGAATCGCATTTATTTTTCTTTACTTTTCGCATCTTCGTGGGTTTGCTTGAAAGCCCTTTGTCTGCCGCGTTCGTAATCACGGTAACCCTTGCTGGTTCACTTGTGAACCTCCTGTTAATCCACGTAATGGATTGCTATCCTTTTTATCAGTTTTTATCGCCATACTTGGTAATTCGGCCCCTTGGCCGAATTGTATTTGATATTTGGGTGTTTTTGCAGATAATTTGCCTTCTTAAACATCTCTGCAAAGTTTGGAGGCGTTTGAAGATTATTTGTTAAAGATACCGAGGTTCATAGATCGGATCTGCTACATCGGTCCGACCAGCGTTGAGACTTCGGTCTGACCGGACCTCATCATGCCATTGTCGGCAACAGCCGGTCAGACCGACAACACTCCGCCGGTCCGACCAGGGCCCTCCGCACCACGTTGCATCGGAATCCGGAGCCTGCGCGCCGAAGTCCTCTACCGGAGCCTGCGCACCAAAGCCTGCTTTGTCGGTCCGACCAAAGTAGCCCCACCAGTCAGACCGCCAGAGTTACCCTTCGACGCTACCTTCGGGACACCTCCCGGAGACCCTTCGCACCCCCCGGTCCAACCGAGGTTGTAGCTCCGGTCTGACCGGGCCTAAGGCCGAAGGTGCCCTAGGGACCCTTCGAGCCAATCTCTGATGTAACTCCGAATCGGCCTCCGAATTGGCCAATTCCAGGCATTTTGATCATTTTATTTCTGTTTACATTATTACTGGTACTTTTCGGCCAATTGGATTAAAATATTAATTATTTGTCTGATTGCCTGGCGACTCCAAATCCCTTATCACTATTAAGGGTAGTCGGAACGCAGCGTCAGTATCGTTGCGATACTTTTGGACATCGAACAGGCCCAAGTACGGGGCGCATTTCTGCATCAACACACTTTTTTGGTGACTCTTACTTCTATATCGGCAGCGAGTACCTCTACTACGTCTACATCCACTACATCGCCGATGAGCACTATGGGGGGCGCAGACATCGACGACCACAACATTATGACACCCACCATGGCTGACATATCTGAGGAGGACTGAGCAAAGATTGAAGCAAATAAGAAGGAACTCAAAGAGCTGATGCTCAGGGATTGCATAAAGACACGCTCGGCTTCGTCATGCGCGACAACCTCAACCTAACTCAGGTACTCCCCTCATCACCTCCTTTATCTGCTTCACAAGTTGACCGTAGGATAGCTGCGTCTGTTGATCAGGCGGTTAGCGCCTCACTAGCCAACAAACTAGAACCCATAGTTGTCTCGCAAGTGGCAGCAGTATTTAGGAGATTTGGTTTTACTAAGGCCGATTCACTAGCACCAATCACTAGTATTCCGCCAGCGCAACACATTTATAGTAGAACGAACGGTAATACTGGAAAAACTATCACGTTTCCGGCTACAACGTCCACACCCAAAACACATAACTACGCTTATGGCCAGGAAAACCCAGCCTATCATTCACCGCCGCCGCCCGCGCCCATACCATCTCTGCCACCACCGCTCGCACTGCACACTCCCACACCGCAGCATAGGCCAGAGCATGCCGATATACTGCCACGCGTCCCGCCATCACATGAAAGACGCGCGCAAGCAGTAGACCACAACAATATCGAGGAACATATTCGCACGCTATTTAGGGAATGCACCGGCTTTACACCTCGGGATAGAGATAGGGTTTATCGGAAACCATATCCCGACCACTTTGATACCATTCCGTACCCTCATGGTTATAGAGTCCCGGACTTCACTAAATTTGACGGCGAGGGTAGTAAATCCACATTAGATCACATTAGTCAATATCTAGCACAATGTGGTGAAGCTAGCGGGTCAGATGCATTAAAACTTAGGTTATTTTCCCTATCTTTGTCCGACACCACATTCACTTGGTTTTCGGTGCTCCCGCCGAACTCTGTTCAGACATGGGCTCAACTAGAGCAGAAGTTTCATGATTACTTCTACACGGGTGAGACTGAGCTTAGGCTGTCACACCTCACGACGATTAAACAAAAATCTAGCGAAAGTGTTTCTGAATACGTCAAGCTCTTTAGGGACAATAGGAATAAATGTTTTAGCCTAAACATATCGGAAAGAGACCTGACAGACCTCACATTTAATGGCCTACGGGCAGAAATTAAGGAACAAATGGATAATCAGAATCTTCTAGACGTTAGCCAAGTCTTGCAATAGGCTCTGGTCCAGGAAGGCCGATCCAAAGATAGAA
This sequence comes from Zizania palustris, assembly GCA_019279435.1. Lineage (NCBI taxonomy): Eukaryota > Viridiplantae > Streptophyta > Magnoliopsida > Poales > Poaceae > Zizania > Zizania palustris. Next base: position 79,895,394 of record JAAALK010000079.1, read on the forward strand.
AATTTGTTAAGACTTTTAATAAACCAAGAGCTGAAATCCACACGATGGAGCACTCTGACGAGGGAGAATCCAAAGAGGAAGAAGATCCAGCCGATACGTACACGGCCGAATGAACTTGGAGCGTGAAGTCTAAACCCGTCACCTGCTCCGAATTGCGGCCGCCTCCCTCTAAGAGTCGGCCCAATGAAATTAGATATTCATTCGACGTAACCAAGTGTGATAAGATATTTGATTTCCTATTAAAAAATCAACTCCTACGACTACCGAAAGGGCAATTCATGCCATCCACCGATGAATTAAAGAAGCGTCCCTACTACAAGTGGCATGATTCGCATTCTCACTACACTAAGGATGGCAATTTTTTTTGCCTGCAGGGACCATCGGCCATAGAGGAAGGACAATTGAAAATAGAAGCAAATCCAAAAATGAAATTGGATAGAGACCCCTTTCCCATGAACAACGTTGAGCTCGAGGGAAAGAAAGTGTTGATTCAGCCAGAACAGGCCGAGTTGGCTAAAGGGAAAGTGATCATTGTAGGAGACGCTCGTACACGCACACTCGTACCGAAGAATCGAGAGGTGGGAGTGTGGAAAGAAAATGTTAAGCCACCATCTTCGGCCAGGCACCACAGGAGGCCGAAGGTGACATACAAGATGCTCTTGGACAAGCACCAGCGAAGGTCCGAGAGGAGGAGTGTTCGGCCACAGGCTCCGGGACGGCCGAACCCCCCTAGAAGACCAAGCCCCGTGAGGGTTGAGTTCGGACCTTAGTGGCCAAACCCCCTTTGGGTTGGTCCCAGCCTCCGGCAGGGTTCAAACCTTAGTGGCCAAACCCTCCTCTGGCTTGGCCCCAGCTACCGGGAGGGTTCGGACCTCAGTGGTCGAACCCACCTCCTCTGAATGGATTCCAACCTCCTGGAGGAGTCAGACCTCAGTGGACGGAGCCATCCCCTCCGAGTGGATTGTAGCCTCCGGATGGATTCGACCTCCAGTGGCCGGACTCATCTCCTCCATGGGCTAGCTTATCTCCAGCCTAGCAGGACCCTTCGCTAGTCTGGTCTGAGGTACCTTCGACATGGCCAAGCTTCCAACAGGCCAATGGGTTCAGCACCTAGTGGGCAAAGCCGCTAGAGCCCACGATGCCGCCACCCTACTGCTGGATGATGGCTCCGACTTGGCCTCCGCCATCGGAGAACTCTGGGCAGTGTCCAGCTACTAATGCTCACATTCCTTCTAGTGTTTCTAAATGGCAGGTATGAGGTCCAGTGTAGGATGAGAGTATTATTCATCGCCTGTCCGTAGTACCTCAGAACTGAACCTCGAAATAAGGCGCAAGAGGGGATGAACGTAAAGATGCCCTGGAGACCATAGTCATCAGGGTGGGGTCCCAGGAGGTCCCAATCCCGAAGGGTGCCCCGACAGGACAACACGAAGGCACATCATCGAGCCCGACCAGAGCCGTAGCCGAAGCCCGGTCTGACCGGCCTACTATGGCCAGTCCGACCGACCTTACAATTGTTTTTGGCACGGGCCAGTTTGATCGGCCAGGAGCAGAAGACTTCTCATGGCAAGCGCAAGATGTTCGAGGTCGATCCAGACAAGTCCTGTTCGACCAAGAATATGAGAAACAAGACCGTGTTGTCCGACACCCGTCCTCAGCCATCGTGGGCACCCTCGGGGATGTCCAAGTCACAAAAGAGGAGGTTGCAGCGCTTGCGGGCACAAGAGATACGAGAAGAGAAGGCCGAGGAGGCACGAGACACACTTTTTGAAGAAATCCATCCTCAACCCACGGTGAAGAATGTTTGGAGACCTAGGCTGGTAATGGTCGATGACTTGGCCCCCGTTATTAGATCCGACGACGATGACTTGCTCGACAACGACTACACACCCGTCTTCGAGGGGCCCGCTCCTCAAGTGATGGTCGTCGACATCGTCATGCTACCTTTTGAGTTCGCTCCACTATAGGAGGAGGCAGGGGTCGCATAGTCTAACACCCCAAATTTTCAAAGAAATAAAAATATCATTTAATATATTTTTCTAGAATTAATTAATTTGGAAATACTTTTAATGCCCTCCTTAGCTTGTTTGAAATAGAACCTAGGTGAAATGACCAAACTAGAGGCTAGAAAATTTTGTATATGATCCCTAGGCCAAGATATATTTTTGAGAATTTTTACAAATTTTTATCACCCTTGGAAGTAGCCCAAATATTTCAAACTAATTTCTGTAATTATTTTTATTCGGAAATTAATTGAAACAGTAACGGGCCTCCCCCCTCAATCCGCCTCAATCGGCCGGCCTAGCCCACTCCTCCCCGTGCCCCCGACTGACAAATGGACCCCACCCATCAGTGACCCCCTCTCCCTTCGCGCGCGCGCCCAACCGCCCAACCCCACCCGTCAGTCGCCACACCCGTACACTCGCGCCCGCTGACCGCGTTGGCCCGCCTGTCAGGACCGTCATCCACCTCGCGCCACTGCCCCCAAATCACGCCGGCCGATGACCTCACCCTCGGATTCGCCTCGCCGCCCCCTCCCCCATTAAATTGATGCCATTAATCGGTCCCCCGAGCCCTGCCGAACGTTTCCCCTCGTTAATCCTCGCGATTACACCCCGGGATCGCGCTGCGCGTGCATGGCCAAGCTTCACCGGCGCCATTGAAGACTCCCCCTCCACTTTCCATGTATACACCACCCGTTTTCCCCCGCCGACATCCCTATTTAAGCCCCTGGTGCATCCGCATTAGACCCCCACGCTCACACGCTGCAAGAACGAATAGAACACCCATGCTCTGGTTTTTAACGCTCCTCCGCCGCCCGCACTCCATCCATCATTCGCCATCGCCGGAGACCTCCTCCACCCTCGGCGACCACACCGTCGTGACCGTAGGCGCCTCCCCGACCTCGGCCACCCCTTCGCCGACGACGAACCCCGCTGGAACGCCATCACCGACGAGGACCCGAACGCCTTCGCCGTCCTCGCTCGTCGCCGGCCACGCTCCGACGACCCCAAGCCTCTCCGACGGTACCCTCTTGACCCCCGCGATGTACTGATTCCGTTTTAGCCCTTAGAACCGTCCGCCATCGCTCGCCGTGTTCGCAGGACCCTCGCCGTCGCCGGAGAAGACGACCGGCACGGGCTGAGTACCCATGCCGTGTCGGATTCGATCTCGGCCGTGCGATCCAGATCCAACGGTGGAGGTTAGGCCGTTCTCGCGGTTTAATTAGATTCATTGGATCTCAATGAATCGGTAATCTGAGCCGTCCATTTCTATTTAAAACCCGTGTTCGATTTGAGCCGCACGATACGTACCGGTTCGACCTTTTAATCTCGCCGGTCCATTTTCATTTAAACCTCCCGCCTCGCTCGTGGCCGCCCGATCGCGATCCAACGGTGGATCTCGATCCGGCGCACGCGCACAGTGCGCGGGTTCACGGTGAACCCGGTTCACCGTGGACCGACGCCTGTATTTGGATTTAAATTAAATTCCAGAAATAGTTTTAAACTTATAAAATTCATATCAGGCGCATTTTAACTAAAAAATTATCATTTCAATTCCAGAAAATCTATAATTTTATTCTCTACATGTTAATGCAATAAAAACAATATGTTTACTTTGAATATTTCATGCTTATTTATTAAAGTATTCAAATGCACTTTAGGGTAAACTACAAATTTGTCCATTTCAACTTTAGGAAAATTTATCTTTTACTCTTTTCATACTAGTATAAATGAAACACTAGGTTCCTCCTGAACTTTCTATTTTAGAAATTTAAAATACATTAGTTTACATCATTATCCCATTTAGAAAGGCCATTATTTCATTAAATTTCATTTTAAAATATTCATAAAATGAATTTCAGAAACTTAACAACCTTATTTTCCTTTGGTCCAAACAAATCAAAACCTATATGCTTATTGTGTGATTTTGGAATGTTTATTGAATGTTATGTTTATTATTTTTGTCAAAAAGACTATGACGCCGCCGAGGAGTCGGAATACTTTCCCAAAGTTCCTCCCTCTCCTTTCGCTGAACAAGGCAAGTCACCAAACCAATCTTTTGAGCATGTTGAACCCATGTTTTATTAAACTATCGCTAAAACACATAGGATATACATGCATTAGTCAAATGAAACCCTTGCAATATATTTATTAGGATCCCCCGACCTTGATGTGCAACCCAAGCCATGCTATCTAGCCCAAACTCCTTGTCACCATATGATTAGTATTATTAGCCAGTGTCCAATGTATTGACACGATTGCTATAGGATTAAAAATGAGTCGTAGCAACTTGGTTCTACTATATGATCCCCGTTATCCTTATCTTTGGAATTCTGTTGGTGATAGAGTTTTGGTTGTGAGTGTATGCATGGTGGGTTCCGGGTGAAAGCTAGGGCATTGGTCGGTAGCACCCGGGGCACTATAAGGACCGGTCTGAGGGATCCGTTGCAATACACTTATGTACTAACCACAAGTCTAATGGGTAAGTCCTAACTAAGGTATGGAGTGTTCCAAACCGAGGCCACCATTTGGAGATGGGTCAAGCTGCACCTGCGGGTGGCTTGTACCGACGTGGTGCAAAAGGGGGTGCGACGTTAGCCGGGATGCGGCCTGGCGCGCCAACGAAACCTAGAGCGGGTGGTTATCGCTTGGAGCATTTCATGCTGAGGTTTTGGCACGAGTTCCCGTGGTATGGGTCATCTCGTTACACTTTGGTGTATGGGATGAGTGCGTGCCTTGTGGGTACAGTAGTACACCTCTTATCAGAGTCATTAATCTTTTCGAAAAGCCGAGCCCACGGTCAAGGGCGAGTTGCGTGACATCCCACAGTTAGTTTACTTTTAAGTGAACGTGCATGATGATTTGATATGTAAGGACTGTTGAGCGAGGGTGGGCTGACTATACCCCTCGAGTTAGAAGATGATGCATACATGTTTATGTTTCTGTATTAACAACTGGATCACATTAACTGATTTACAAATATGCTTTCCCGCAAAATTTGCCATTATCCTTCCTTTGTTATTACCTTGCATTACTATTGCATTTGCGGTGGCTTGTTGAGTACTTTTTGTACTCATACCCGTTGGACACACCATTCAGAGGATGCCTACTACGAGGATGGTCTGGAGTAGCGACCCAGTCAAGAAGATCCTGAAGAGGGTGTTTGTAATGCTTTTATTTACTTATTTTTAATTTTAATCTTTTGTAATATTGTGGTCTGCGTACCACGGATGATTGCTCGTATGTACGTGTCGCATGATGAACCTCTTGTATTATTGTTTTTCTTTGGAAATTCAATAATGTTCCGATTTATTAAATCGGGGTGTTACAAGATGGTATCAGAGCCGACTTGACTGTAGGAAGCCAAACAGACCAGCCTAGCACTTAGTTGGATAAAAACTATTTTTCGAAAACCTACTTTATAACTTTGTTCCTCTCCTCACTTTCCCTCAACTTGTTGTTTTTATAGATGACGATCTACCAAGTACACAGCTTCTGCCGCCACTTCGAGGGCTTCGTCAGGGAGCTCCGTATTATGGTCACCTTCCTTGGGTTCCTCTTCGATCCCGAGTTCCATGGGGTGTACATGGAAGAGTTCGCAGGACCCTGCGACGTCTCCCTTACCATCCACGGATCCGGCGAGCACCTGCCGTTTTTCACAGCAACACTTGGGTTCCCAACCTTCGACGTCGCGTGCCAACGCGTCGCCCTCCAAGCCCTCATGGAGCTGAGGATGATCTATGATGATCGTCTTTAGAACTCGTCCTTCTAGCTCGTGCCGAAGCGCACTCCCGGTGCCCACCGTAGCATCTACATCGGAGTTCACTCCGATCATGATCTGGTCATCGCCCAACAGACGCGCCTTCTTTAGGCCATGGACGATCTCCAAACTAAGGCCATGATGGACGCCGAGGAGCACCATGAGGCGGTTGAGTTCCTTCGTCAGGAGACGAAGAACTTGATCCAACAGAATGGTGAGCTGCAGCGCAAGATTATACAACTACAGAAGGACATAGCGGAGATGGTCCCCCTCGCCCCGAGGAGGAAGAAGCCCATCCGCGAGCCCGCCCCTCGCCCCAAGAGGATCCCGCCATGCCCCACGACCACCGGACCGTCCAGCTCTAGCGCCCCTGCCCCGCGCCCCGCCATCGTCTCCGACCCCATCATCGAGAATTTTCTTGAGCCCACCGTCCCTCAGGACCCTCGTGGTTCCGAGAGCACGAAGACCGCCCCGGACGATGAGTAGGAGGTAGTTATCGTTGTTTGATTGTAATAATTTTAGTGATTGTGGTACCACCTGCAACGACTTGTGTTGTAGGTGGATTAAAATAAGAGCATTGATGTAATGAACACTTTTTACCACCTATATATATGTGTGAGCCCCTTTGGCTACTCTTGGTTAAAAATTTGTCTTAACTCCTTTATCTTATGACTAAAAATCTTGTATGTTCAGAAGATGGCCGACAATCAAAACACCGGGTCCAACAACGGAGAAGGGGCAAGCAACGGTTTGCCCGGAAGTGTTGTGCCCAACTGGGGTGCAACGGGCCAGCGTCAGACTGGGCCACCGTCCGCCAACCACCCCACCTTGGCAGAAATGATGGCGAACCAGAACCGACTGATCACCGCTCTCCTCACCCAGATGCAGCACCAACAGGCACAGTTGGACCGGCTGCAGAATGTGCAGCCCGCCCCTCGTGCACCAGCCCCCACACCCGCGCCTCAACTCTCGGAGTTCTTGCGCGTGCGTCCCCCGATCTTCTCTAGCACCACGAACCCCTTGGAGGCCGGAGATTGTCTCCGCACCATAGGGAAGAAGTTGGACCTTCTCCCCTGCACCGACCGGGAGAGAGTGGCATTCACCACTCATCAGCTCTAGGGTCCCGCCGCAGAATGGTTGGACAACTACCGTGAGTCCCAACAAGAGGACCACGTGGTGACTTGGGCGGAGTTCACCATCGCCTTTCGCGCCGCCCACGTCCCCGCCGGAGTCATCGCGGTAAAACAGCGGGAGTTCCGCGACCTGCAACAAGGCAACTGGACTGTCATGGAGTACCTCCATGGGTTCAACCACCTGGCATGCTACGCGCTAGAAGAGGTGCGAACCGACGCCCTCCACCAGGCCAAATTCCTCCGGGGACTCAAGGATGAGCTGTCCATCTAGCTCGTCGCCACCGACTACGCCAACTTTCAACGGTTGGTGAACAAGGCGCTCATCCAAGAGACTGAGCAGAATAAGTTGGACCTCAAGAAGACGAAGATGATTGCGTTCAAGAATCATCAGGCGAACTCTCAGAGGCTCCGCTTCGTCCCTCCACCACCAGCACCCTCTACAAGCCCCCATGATGATTGCCACCCCAGGCAATAAAACCTTAGCCCACTTATACAGCCCTAAGGTAAAGATAGATATTCAATGGATATTATTCCGGGCCGAGCCAGTCCTCATTAAGTGTACCGGACTCGACCCCATCCTAGGGATGGATTGGCTGATGAAACACAAGGGAGTGATCGATTGTGCCAGCAAGTCCGTAACCGTGACCAACCCCGAAGGCGAAGTCGTCACTTTTCGGATGACCAACCATAAACCTCATGAGGTGTCTCTCTACTCACTAGCCCTAGAGGAAGTGACCGTAGTCAAGGAATATGTGGACGTCTTCCCAAAGGACCTGCCAGGAATGCCTCCCAAGCGGGACATCGAATTCATAATCGAGCTTGTCCCCGGGACCACTCCAATCTCCAAGCGCCCATACCGGATGGCTGCCAATGAACTAGCCGAAGTCAAGAGCAACATCGAAGACCTAGAACAGAAAGGGTACATCCGACCGACTACCTCACCCTGGGGTGCACCGGTCATCTTAGCCATGAAGAAGGACAAGACTAAAAGGATGTACGTGGATTATAGGGCCCTGAATGACGTAACCATCAAGAACAGGTACCCATTGCCTCGGATCGACAACCTGTTCGATCAGCTGAAAGGATCCTCGGTGTTTTCTAAGATTGTCCTCAGATCGGGTTATCACCAATTGAGGATTAGAGAAGAAGACATCCCCAAGACAGCCTTCACCTCTCGCTATGGACTCTACGAGTATACTGTGATGTCGTTCGGACTCACGAATGCCCCGGCCTTTTTCATGAACATGATGAACAATGTATTCATGGAGTTCTTGGATAAGTTCATCGTGGTATTCATTGACGATATCCTCGTCTACTCCAAGACCAAGGAAGAACATGAAACCCACCTCCGTCTGACCCTCGGAAAGCTAAGGGAACATCAATTGTACGCCAAATACAGCAAGTGTGAGTTTTGGTCGTCTGAGGTGAAGTTCCTCGGTCATGTCATATCTGTCGGAGGAATAGCTGTGGACCCAACCACCGTGGAAGCAGTGACCAAAGGCTACAACCCACGAACGTGACCGAGATCCGGAGTTTTCTCGGATTGGCCGGATACTACCGCCGGTTCATCGAGAACTTTTCAAAGATAGCCAAGCCTATAACCAGGCTGTTGCAGAAGGAAGTAAAGTTTGAATGGACCCCGGATTGTGAAGAATGCTTCCAAACCCTTAAGAAGAAGCTCGTGTCAGCCCCAATTCTGACCCTGCCAGACATCCGGAAGGACTTCCACGTCTATTGTGATGCCTCTCGTCAAGGATTGGGATGTGTCTTAATGAAAGATGGGATGGTGATATCTTATGCCTCCCGACAGCTGAGACCACATGAGTTGAACTACCCGACCCACGACCTGGAATTAGCAACTGTGGTTCATGCCTTGAAGATATGGAGACATTACCTTGTGGGAAACCGGTGCGAGGTCTTCACCGACCACAAGAGCCTCAAGTATATATTCACCCAACCAGACCTGAACCTCAGGTAGAGGAGATTGTTGGAATTGATCAAGGATTATGACTTGGGCATCCATTATCATCCAGGCAAGGCCAATGTGGTGGCAGACGCTCTCAGCCAAAAAGGGTACTGCAATGCCATCATGATACGGGACCAGGCCCCCTTGCTATATAAGGAAATGGAAAGACTGAATCTAGGGATCGCCAACAGAGCGTATCTAGCTGCTTTGGAGTCTAGGCCTGTCTTGATAGACCAGATTCGGGAAATGCAGAAGGAAGACCAGGACATCTTGGAGATCCAACAGAACATGCGGAAGGGTAAAGCCCCCGGATTCTCCGAGGACGAGCATGTTACCATCTGGTTCGGAAACCGGATATGCGTGCCCGACAAGCATGAGTTGAAGGCTCTCATCCTTCAAGAGGCCCACGATATTCTATACTCCATACATCTTGGGAGTACAAAGATGTATCATGACCTAAAGGAGAAATATTGGTGGGTCAGCATGAAGAGGGAAATAGCTGAGTATGTGGCCAAGTGCGACACATGCCGGCGAGTCAAGGCAGAGCACCAGAGACCTGCCGGATTGTTGCAACCCCTCAAGGTCCCCGAGTGGAAGTGGGAAGAGATAGGAATGTACTTCATCACGGGACTTCCTAGGATCCAAGCCGGTCATGATTCTATCTGGGTGATCGTCGACCGACTCACCAAGGTGGCTCACTTCATCCCCGTCAAGACAACTTAAACCGTCGCCAAGTTGGCCAAGTTGTATATGACCCGGATTGTGTGCCTGCACGGAGTGCCAAACAAGATTGTATCTGACTGTGGGAGTCAGTTTAACTATAAGTTTTGGAAGAACCTTCAAGAGGAACTCGGCACCCAGCTAAACTTTAGCACCGCCTATCATCCACAGACTGATGGTCAAACCGAAAGGGTCAACCAGGTATTGGAGGATATGCTTAGAGCTTGCGCTCTAGACTTTGGTGGAATGTGGGACAAGAACTTGCCTTATGCGGAGTTCTCCTACAACAACAGCTATCAAGTTAGCCTGCAGATGTCCCCGTTTGAGGCACTTTATGGGCGTAAGTGCAGAACGCCATTACTTTGGGATCAGACCAGAGAGTCACAGCTATTCGGGACAGATATATTAAGAGAAGCCGAAGAGAAGGTCAAGATCATCAGGGACAGATTGAAGATAGCCCAGTCCCGGCAAAAGATCTACGCCGATAATCGACGAAGAGACCTAACCTTTGAGGAGGGTGATTATGTCTATCTCCGAGTCACTCCCCTCAGTGGCACTCAAAGGTTCAACATGAGAGGCAAGCTAGCACCCCGCTATGTCGGACCTTTTCAGATTCTCCGACGGCAGGGAGAAGTGGCATATCAACTAGAAATGCCTCCATCCTTGGCAGGAGTCCATGATGTGTTCCACGTCTATCAGCTGAAGAAGTGTCTCCATGTGCCCACCGAACAAGCCGACCTCCAACAACTCAATGTCCAAGAGGATTAAGGAAAGAGTAACCAGGAGCCATGTGGTTCGCTTCTGCAAGGTTCAATGGGACAACCACCCCGTTGAAGAAGCCACATGGGTGTTGATAGCAAAAAATTAATGGCTAGATCATCAAAATATCAATTTTGGTGATTTGGGCCGAAAATACACATGCCCAGGGTCTGTCCGAAGCCCTACAGGGCCGAAGTCCAATGAGCTACGGGCTCCGAAAGCCTCCAGCCAGCCCATGGGCTTCGGTCGAGAAGCCTTCGGAGGCCCACGCCACCAAACCTTCGGCTTGAGGAGTCAGGCCGAAGCCCGACAGGGCTGAAGGTCCATTGGGATATGGGCTCCGAAAACCTCTGGCCAGCCCACGGCCTTCGGCCAGGAAGTCTTCGGAGGCCCACACTATCGAAGCTTCGGCCCGAGGAGCAGGCCTCGATGGGCCTGGTCGAAGCCCACCTCGGTAGAGATGAAGTTGTATGCGTTCCCAACTCAATCTTTATCTCTCTTCGGCCAGATTAATAGCAGATTAGATTAGGAGTTAAGCCCCTATAAATAGAGAGGCAAGGCCGACGTGAGAAGCCCCCCCAACTCAAACCAAACCAAAGCCCATGCTTTGATTGCATTTACTTTACCTTTATTTTCCTGTACCTCTTCGTGGGTTTGCTTGGAAGCCCTCCGTCGGCCGCTACTGAACAGTGGTAATCCTTGTTACTTCGCCTGTGAAGTATCCGCTAATCTACGTAATAGATTGCTATCGCCTTGTTACTTCACCTGTGAAGTATACGCTAATCTGCGTAACATGTTGCTACCTTCGCCACTAGTGCAACACTTAGAAAAATTCGGTCCTCAGGCCGAATTGGTACTTCGCACTCTTTTGTTGCAGGTTCGCATGTTCGGAGCCACTTCGTCGGAGGTGTCTGGAGCTGAGAGATCGGTTTCGGAGGTCCCAGTACACCCTTCGGCAGGACCGCAGGCTTTGACAACAGGCTTCGCCAGCATACTTCATCGCAATAGGCTTCGCCACGACCATACTCCACACTGGACGAAGTTGCACCCGCGCGTGGCCCTCGCGTCATTGTCCCGTAGATTGCTGTATCGGAGATATCACGTCGAACCCCGCTGTTCGGAGGTGATCATCGCGTCCAGATCCGTTCAGAGTCCACCTTCGACCGGACCAGTCCGAACGCCGAAGCACCCTTCGGCGGAGCACTTCGCACCAGACTCCGAAAGTACCCTTCGAAGCACTTTGCATCAGACGCCGAAGGTACTCTTCGGCGGAGCACTTCGCGCCAGACGCCGAAGGTACCCTTCGGTGCACCCCTCTCATCAGACTTCGAACCATACGGGCTCCGACTGGTTTGCTGATTTTATTCTGTTTAATATATTCCTTTTGGCTAATTGGGTTATTTTGTGTAATCTGGTTGCCTGGCGACTCCACCCCCTTATCACTATTAAGGGTAGTCAGAACGTGACGTCGGTGCCACGTCACGCTTAGGCCTGTCCCTAAGTATCCGTGCACTTTTGGATCGTCGAACTGACCCAAGTGCGGGAGCACATTTCCGTGTCAACAATGGGAAAAAGAAGACGAGTTGAAAGCCCAATACCCCGAGTTATTCGAGTAACGTTCCAATCTCGAGGATGAGATTATTTGTAAGGGGGATAGGTTTGTAACACCCCAAATTTTCAAAGAAATAAAAATATCATTTAATATATTTTTCTGGAATTAATTAATTTGGAAATACCTTTAATGCCCTCGTTAGCTTGATTGAAATAGAACCTAGGTGAAATGACCAAACCAGAGGCTAGAAAAGTTTTTATATGATCCCTAGGCCAAGATATATTTTTGAGAATTTTTACAAATTTTTATCACCCTTGGAAGTAGCCCAAATATTTTAAACTAATTTCTGTAATTATTTTTATTCAGAAATTAATTGAAACAGTAACGGGCCTCCCCCTCAATCCCCCTCAACCGGCTGGCCCATCCCACTCCTCCCCGCGCCCCCGACTGACAAACGGACCCCACCCATCAGCGACCCCCTCTCCCTTCGCGCGCGCGCCCAACCACCCGACCCCACCCGTCAGTCGCCACGCCCGTACGCTCGCGCCCGCTGACCGCCTTGGCCCGCCTATCAGGACCGTCATCCACCTCGTGTCACTGCCCCTAAATCGCGCCGGCCGACGACCTCGCCCTCGGATTCGCCTCGCCGGCCCCTCCCCCATTAAATTGACGCCATTAATCGGTCCCCCGAGCCCCGCCGGCCATTTCCCCTATTTAATCCTCGCGATTATACCCCGGGATCATGCTGCGCGTGCATGGCCGAGATTCACCGGCGCCATTGAATACCCCCCTCCACTTTCCATGTATACACTGCCCGTTTTCCCCCACCAGCATCCCTATTTAAGCCCCTGGTGCGTCCGTGTTAGACCCTCACGCTCACACGCTGCAAGAACGAACAGAACGCCCACACTCCGGTTTTTAATGCTCCTCCACAGCCTGCACTCCAGCCATCGTTCGCCGTCGCCGGAGACCTCCTCCACCCTCGGCGACCGTGCCGTCATGACCGTAGGCACCTCCCCGACCTCGGCCACCCCTCCACCGATGACGAACCCCGCGGAACGCCATCACCGACGAGGACCCGAACGCCTTCGCTGCCCTCGCTCGTCGCCGGCCACGCTCCGATGACCCCAAGCCTCTCCGACGGTACCCTCTTGACCCCCGCGATGTACTGATTCCATTTTAGCCCTTAGAACCGACCGCCATCACTCGCCGTGGTCGCTGGACCCTCGCCGTCACTGGAGAAGACGACCGACACAGGCTGAGTACCCGTGCCATGTCGGATTCGATCTCGGCCGTGCGATCTAGATCCAACGGTGGAGGTTAGGCCATTCTCGCGGTTTAATCAGATTCATTGGATCTCAATGAATCGGTATGATTTAATCTGAGCCGTCCATTTCTATTTAAAACCCGCGTTCGATCTGAGCCGCACGATACGTATCGGTTCGGCCTTTTAATCTCGCGCGTCCATTTTCATTTAAACCTCCCGCCTCGCCCATGGCCGCCCGATCGCGATCCAATGGTGGATCTCGATCCGGCGCACGCGCACAGTGCGCGGGTTCACGGTGAACCTGGTTCACTGTGGACCGACACCTGTATTTGGATTTAAATTAAATTCGAGAAATAGTTTTAAACTTATAAAATTCATATCTGGCGCATTTTAACTCCAAAAATTATCATTTCAATTCCAGAAATTTTATAATTTTATTCTCTACATGTTAATGCAATAAAAACAGTATGTTTACTTTGAATATTTCATGCTTATTTATTAAAGTATTCAAATGCACTTTAGGGTAAACTACAAATTTGTCCATTTCAACTTTAGGAAAATTTATCTTTTACTCTTTTCATACTAGTATAAATGAAACACTAGGTTCCTCTTGAACTTTCTATTTTAGAAATTTAAAATACATTAGTTTACATCATTATCCCTTTTAGAAAGGCCATTATTTCATTAAAGTTCATTTTAAAATATTCATAAAATGAATTTCAGAAACTTAACAACCTTATTTTCCTTTGGTCCAAACAAATCAAAACCTATATGCTTATTGTGTGATTTTAGAATGTTTATTGAATGTTATGTTTATTATTTTTGTCGAAAAGACTATGACGCCGCCGAGGAGCCAGAATACTTTCCCAAAGTTCCTCCCTCTCCTTTCGCTGAACAAGGCAAGTCACCAAACCAATCTTTTGAGCATGCTGATCCCATGTTTTATTAAACTATCGCTAAAACACATAGGATATACATGCATTAGTCAAATGAAACCCTTGCAATATATTTATTAGGATCCCCCAACCTTGATGTGCAACCCAAGCCATGCTATCTAGCCTAAACTCCTTGTCACCATATGATTAGTATTATTAGCTAGTGTCCAATGTATTGACACGATTGCTATAGGATTAAAAATGAGTCGTAGCAACTTGGTTCTACTATATGATCCCCGTTATCCTTATCTTTGGAATTCTGTTGGTGATAGAGTTTTGGTTGTGAGTGTATGCATGGTGGGTTCCGGGTGCAAGCTAGGGCATTGGTCGGTAGCACCCGGGGCACTATAAGGACCGGTCTGAGGGATCCGTTGCAATACACTTCCGTACTAACCACAAGTCTAATGGGTAAGTCCTAACTAAGGTATGGAGTGTTCCAAACCGAGGCCACCATTTGGAGATGGGTCCAGCTACACCTGCGGGTGGCTTGTACCGACGTGGCGCAAAAGGGGGTGTGACGTTAGTCGGGATGCGGCCCGGCGCGCCAGCGAAACCTAGAGCGGGTGGTTATCGCTTGGAGGATTTCATGCTGAGGTTTTGGCACGAGTTCCCATGGTATGGGTCATCTCGTTACACTTTGGTGTATGGGATGAGTGCGTGCCTTGTGGGTACAGTAGTACACCTCTGATCAGAGTCATAAATATTTTCGAAAAGCCGAGCCCACGGTCAAGGGCGGGTTGCGTGACATCCCACATTTAGTTTACTTTTAAGTGAACGTGCATGATGATTTGACATGTAAGGACTGTTGAGCGAGGGTGGGCTGACTATACCCCTCGAGTTAGAAGATGATGCATACATGTTTATGTTTCTGTATTAACAACTAGATCACATTAACTGCTTTACAAATATGCTTTCCCGCAAAATTAGCCATTATCCTTCCTTTGTTATTACCTTGCATTACTATTGCATTTGCGGTGGCTTGTTGAATACTTTTTGTACTCATACCCGTTGGACACACCATTCAGAGGATGCCTACTACGAGGATGGTCTGGAGTAGCGACCCAGTCAAGAAGAAGATCCTGAAGAGGGCGTTCGTCATGCTTTTATTTACTTATTTTTAATTTTACTCTTTTGTAATATTGTGGTCTGCGTACCACGGATGATTGCTCGTATGTACGTGTCGCATTATGAACCTCTTGTATTATTGTTTTTCTTTGGAAATTCAATAATGTTCCGATTTGTTAAATCGTGGTGTTACACATAGCTAGACCTCGGCCCACGGGACGCCATGTTCGAGAAGCCAAAAAATACGAGTCGTCACTTGAGGCCTCTCTACATAAGGGGACACATTGATGGAAAGCCGATCTCAAGGATGCTCGTCGATGGTGGCACCACCGTGAACCTAATGCCGTACTCCCTTCTAAGGAAGCTCGACAAAGATGATGACGACTTTAAGAAAACCAATGTTATCCTCAATAGCTTCAATGACGACATGACAAAAGCCAAAGGCGTGTTGTCTATGGAGCTGACAGTAGGGAACAAGACGATACCTACCGCCTTCTTCGTCGTCGACGTGCAAGGTAATTATAATGTATTGCTTGGGCGTGATTGGATCCACGCAAACTAGTGTGTGTCATCTACCTTGCACCAGCACCTAATACAATGGGATGGCGACGAAGTCAAGATAGTACACGCTGATGCATCGGCCCATGTTAGCTTGGCCGATGCGTCTAGTGGCGCCACCCATGATGAGATAGAATGCTTGTCGGGGAAGGACCTCTCGGATTATGACTTTGTCAGCGTGTCAAAGGGGAGGTTCATTCCTATTTCCGTAAAGACGGCCGGTGTGGCTCGGTTGTGTCTAAGGTAGTAGAATGTCTAGCACTAATTTTGATTGGCTAAAGTCTCGTGTAGAGCAATATCGGTCTTCTCGAGATGGTATTGTCGAAGCCATTGAAGATTTTAGCAAAGTAGAAAAGTTAGGTCAAGGCTTCTCGTCGGCCGATCCTTTAGAACAAGTAGACAAAGGACATGGTAGTGTTCCAAGGCCGACATTTGTAAATCAGAATTTGAATAGTGATGTAAAGGCCGAAGTAATAAAATTGCTTCGATCGTATGTTGATTGCTTCGCATGGGACTATAGCGAGATGCCCGGATTAAGCTGAGATCTTGTTGAGCATAGGCTCCCCATCAAACCCATGTTTAGGCCTTATAAACAGCTACCACACCGCTTTAATTCGGCCATCTATGACCGAGTTAAAGAGGAAGTTGAACGTCTATTAGGGGCAGGTTTTATTAGGCCATGCAGGTATGTAGAATGGGTCGCTAACATTGTGCCTATCGAAAAGAAGGAGAGTGGCAAGATCCGCATTTGCGTCGACTTTTGGGATTTGAACAAGGCCACCCCGAAAGACGAGTATCCCATGCCAATAGCTGACATGTTGATCAACGATGCCTTGGGACACAAGGTACTAAGTTTTCTTGATGGCAACACTGGTTATAATCAAATCTTTATGGCCAAAGAGGACATTTTTAGAACGGCCTTTCGCTACCCCAGTTTTGTCGGCCTGTTCGAGTGGGTCGTAATGACCTTTGGTTTAAAGAATGCTGGCGCCACATATCAACGTGCCATGAACTTAATCTTCCATGACTTCCTAGGAGTTATGTTAGAGGTTTATATAGATGATGTTGTGGTCAAATCGGATGCTATGTTGAACCATCTAGCCGATTTGAGAATCGCTTTCGAGAGAATGCGCCAGTATGGCTTAAAAATGAGCCCACTCAAGTGTGCTTTTGGCGTGTCGGTGGGCAAGTTCTTAGGATTCATGATCCATGATAGAGGCATTTAAATCAATCCTAAGAGGCTTAAGAAAATTAGAGGATGTTTAGCGCTCACATGTAAGAAAGATGTGCAAAAAACTGCTAGGCAAGGTTAATTATTTTCGATGCTTTATATCTAACTTGTCTAGCAAAATTGATGCTTTTGTCCCAATACTCCGGTTGAAAAATAAAGCCGAGTTCACTTGGGGCCCAAGTCAGCAATGCGCCTTTGAGAAAAATCAAAGAGTGCTTATCGACGCCACCGGTAGTAAGGGCACCGAAGGCCGGAATCCCGTTTCGGCTTTATATCGCCGTGGAGGAGAATGTGATTGGAGCCGTGTTGACTCAAGACATTGAAGTAAAAGACTACATTATCACCTTCTGAGTCGTCGACTCCTGGATGCCGAGACAAGGTACGTGTTTGTGGAGCGGTTGTGTTTATCCCTTTATTATGCATGTACCAAATTACGTCACTATCTTCTCCCTAGCACATGTGTTGTCACCTGCCAAACGGATGTCATAAAGCACATGTTGCAAAAGCCGATTCTAAGTGGTAGAATCGGCAAATGGGCGTATGCGTTGATAGAATATGATTTGGCTTACGAAACGTTGAGAGCTATGAAAGGCCAAATCATTGCTAACTTTATAGTGGATCACCATGTAGATGTCAATTGGAGCAACGAAGTCTCTTTAATTGAGGTATCACCATGGAAACTTTATTTTGATGGTTCGGCTTGCAAAAATGGCCAAGGTGTTGGAGTGGTCCTCGTATCACCGAGTGGTATGCGCTTTGAGACCTCGGCCCGTCTAGAATTTCACTCAACTAATAATCAAGCCGAATATGAAGCCCTATTGTTAGGTCTTGAATTGTTAAATTCTATGGGTGTGAAATATGTTCGTGCATATGGTGATTCCTTTCTAGTTGTGCAACAAGTAGCTAAGCTTTCTCAATGTTTTAATGGTCTATTAAATAGCTACTTGGACAAATGTCTAGACCTAATTGCCACCTTTGATGATTTTGAGATTACTCACGTATCTAGAGAAGCCAACTCACTTGCAAATGACTTGGATCAACAAGCATCAGGCTATCAAATTAGGAAACGTAAATTCTGCACACAAGAAAAACCGATGCTTAGAGACAAGGTATTATCCGAGAGTACTAACGTCGGTCTGACCGGCCTCATAAGCACAGTCAGACCGCCCTTGCATTCCTGGTCTAGCCGGCCATGTCAGGACGGTCAGACCGACCCATGCCAGACGTCCAGCAATGGCCGGTTGAACTGGGCCAACATGGCCGATCCGACCAACTGTTGTCAGGAGGGTTTAGCACTCGGGGGGCAGGTCCAAATGGAAAAGCTAGAGGCCAATTCTAGTGGGAATTTGGCCATTGCTCCTTTGATCATTAAGGACGATTGGAGGATCCCAATCGTTCAATATTTAAGAAATTCAAGCCAAAGGGTTGATCGGAAGGTTCGGCGACAAGCGTTCAAATTTGTTTTGCTTGATGATGTGTTGTATCGCCGGACTATCGATGGAGTACTCTAGTAGTGGTAAGGGGGGTGGAGTCGCCAGGCAATCAGATCACACAAAATAATCCGATTAGCCAAAAGAAATATATTAGACAAAATAAATCAACAAACCGATCGGAGCCTGACCGATTCGAAGTATGATGCGAAGAGGGTCGCTGAAGTGTACCTTCGGTGTCTGGTACGAAGTGTCCACCTTTGACGTTCGGACTGATCTGACCGAAGATGAACTCCGAATGGATCTGGACGCGACAATCCCCTCCGAATAGTGGGGTTCGGTGGGAAGTCTCTGATACAATAAGATACAGAACAATGACTTAGGCGCAACGCGCAAACATGACTTCGTCCGGAGCAGAGTATGAGCATGGCGAAGCCTGTCGTGACGAAGTCTGTTGGCGGAGCGTGCGGTCGAAGCAACAGTCTCGCTGAAGGGTGTTCTGGTGACCTCCGAAACTGATCTCTCAGCTCCGGACACCTCCAACGAAGTAGCTCCGAACGTGGAAACTTGCAACAGAGTAGGTTCGAAGTACCAATTCGGCCTGAGGACCCAATTCTGCTAAGTGTTGCACTAGTGGCGAAGGTAGCAATCTATTACGTAGATTAGCGAATACTTCACAAGCGAAGTAACAAGGCTATAGCAATCTATTACGTAGATTAACATATACTTCACAGGCGAAGTAACAAGGATTACCACTGTTCCGAAGTGGCCGTCGGAGGGCTTCCAGGCAAACCCACGAAGAGTACAGAAAAGTAAATACAAAGTAAATGTGATTCAAAGCTAGGCTTTGTGGTTGATTTTTGTCGGGGGGGGGGGGGGTCTGAACAGGCTTCGCCCCTGTATTTATAGGGGCTATACCTCTAATCTAATCTACTATAATTCAGCTAAATAGAGATAAACACTTAGCCAGAATCGAGTCCAACTCTATCTCTACCTGAAGTGGACCTTCGGTCAGGCCCATTGAAGCCTGCTCCTCGGGACGAAGCTTCGGCGGCGTGGGCCTCCGAAGGCCTCTTGGCCGAAGGCTGTGGGTTAGCTGGAAGCTTCTGGAGCCCATAGCCCAATAGTCCTTCGGCCTTGTAGGGCTTAGGCCTGACATGGGACACGTGTATTTTCGGCCCAAATTACCAAAATTGATATTTTGACAATCTTAACGATTGATGCCATTTTTGCTATCAATAGCAATAGAGAAAGATAAAATAAGAATATCTAGAGCCTACAACAAGAAGGTCAAAGAAAAATTGTTTCAAATCAACGACTTAGTGTGGAAGACGATTTTACCATTAGGCACTAAGAGCTCAAAATTTGGTAAATGGTCGCCTAGTTGGGAAGGACCATTTAAGGTAGTCCGAAATCGCTCCAGGCAATGCATATGTCCTAGAGTCTTTACAAGGAGAGCGATTTTGAAGGTCTTTGAATGGTAGATATTTGAAAAAGTACTTCTAGAGTGTGTGGCAAAACGCTCAAAGTATCAAAAGGCCGATATGGAAAGTATCGCCCAAGGCCTATCATGCTTTTAGCTCACTAAGTTTGCTAAAAAGCAGGGGTATGTGTTTATAGGAAAAAATGGCATTAATGGTCAAAGTAGGCAAAATACTGAAAAATGGTACTTTTGACCGAAAATATGCCAAACCTAGCACAGGCCGGTCTGACCGACTGTAGTAGGCCGGTCCAACTAGCCATGTAGGCCCGGTCGGACCAGCCCCATGGGCTCGGTCAGACCGGCCAGGGGTTCAAAATATGAATCCGAAGTGGATTCGAGCTGTTTTTATCCAAATCTTATCTCAACCGAATTTTGGCCGAATCCTACTGTATTTTTTGCCAGGGATCACTAGCCCACCCCTTATAAATACTAGGGGCAAGGCCGATTCAGGGGCTCTCTCCAATCTCAAAAATCCAAAGCCCTAGCTTTGAATCACATTTACTTTTCTTTAATTTTCACATCTTCATGGGTTTGCTTGAAAGCCCTCCGTCTGCCGCGTCCGTAATCACGGTAACCCATGCTGGTTCACTTGTGAACCTCCCGTTAATCCACGTAACGGATTGCTATCCTTTTTATCGCTTTTTATCGCCATACTTGGTAATTCCGCCCCTTGGCTGAATTGTATTTGATCTTTGGGTGTTTTCGCAGATCAATTGCCTTCTTAACATCTCTACAAAGTTTGGAGGCGTTTGAAGATTATTTGTTATTGATACCGAGGTTCATAGATCAGATCTGCTACGTCAGTCCGACTGGCGTTGAGACTTCGTTCTGATCGGACCTCGTCATGCCATTGTCGGCAACAGATGGTCAGATCGACGGCACTCTGCCGGTCCGACTGGGGCCCTCCGCACCACGCTGCATTGGAATCCGGAGCCTACACACCGAAGTCCTCTGCCAGAGCCTGCGCACTGAAGGCTGCTTTGTCGGTCTGACCGAAGTAGCCCAACCGATCAGACTGCCGGAGTTACCCTTCGACGCTACCTTCGGGACACCGCTTGGAGCCCCTTCGCAACCCACCGGTCCGACCGAGGTTGTACCTCCGGTCTGACTGGGCCTAGGGCCGAAGGTGCCCTAGGGACCCTTCGAGCCAATCTCCGCTGTAACTCCGAATCGTCCTCCGAATTGGCCGATTCCAGGTATTTTGATCATTTTATTTCTGTTTACATTATTACTAGTACTTTTCGGCCAATTGGATTTAAATATTGTGGGATCGGAATAATGACTAGAGGGGGGGGGGTGAATAGGCGCCTCGACAAATTCTTGAGAATATGATGGCCTTTTCAAATCACCCAACGCGCCTCTAAATGAACAAGCGGAAGCAGATGTAGTAAAGACTCTGATAAAAAAGATGCTATCACCCTCCTATCTGATATTATGTCAAATGATAGATTGAGGGATCACCAGCACTGAATTTGCACACAGAAAGACTACACTTCAAAAATAGATCTTAAATTTGTTCTATACAAAAAACTCGCATAAAGAAACAAATTCAGAATAGGCTTGGTGGAATATGTGCTCGGCAGTGCATGTAGTTGTTAATGGTGAAAAGCATCACTGCATACGACAACACATGATCGGCAAGCTGGGAAAGAAAAAGGAGAAAAATGTTTCTAGATTCAACTTTGAGCCTTCAAGGTTTTCAGCAAATGACCCCCTTCCAGAATTTTTATAATATATAGATGAGGCAAAAACTATATGTAGCTGTGTTCATAACCTTTTGCAAACTTCAAACATAGAACCCTTGTAACATGGACAACAAGAGTTATGCAGAACTCAGGTCCAAAAATAGAACCAAAACTGATCAAAAATCGCCTCAAAGATTGAATCTAGACTGAAAACAGGACGCAACTTGGCAGAAATCAACAGTTTTCAGAACTTTTTAGGCACTATGTTTGATAGGAAAATATATGCAGAAGTGGTCAAAACCTTTTCCAAATTTAGAACATAAAACCCTTGAAACTTGGACAACAAAAGTTATGTAGAACTCAGGTCCAAGAACAGTACCAAAATATATCAAAACTCGCCTCAAAGATTTAATCAAGACTGAAAACAGAGAACTATATTCAGCTGAAATCTCAAGTTTTCAGAATCAGTTAAGCACTTTGTTGGACAGAAAAATATATGTTGCAATGGTCAAAAAATCTTGCAACTTCCTAAAATAGAACCCTGGAAACTTGATATTCAAAGGCTATGAAGAACATGGATCCAAAAATAGTACCAAAACAGATCAAACATTTCCTCAAAGATTGAATCCAGACTCAAAACAGCAGACAACTCAGCAGAAATTACAAGTGTTCAGAATCATTTAGGTACTTTGTTTGGCAGAAAAATACATGCAGAAATGATCAAAAACTTTTTAGAACTTCACAAATGGGACATCCAGATCATTCACATCAAAAGTTACATGGACATCCAAGCCATGTTCTGTAATGAAAAACTCCAAAAAACTCACTCAAAAATCGAATCTAGGCAAAAATAACTCAGATACTTCTAGAGACAGTATTATCAAATATTTCTAGTTGAAACTCAGAAATAACAACTTGATCCTTACACAAAATAATTAGTTCATCATTTAATCATGAAATCAGTCAAGAAACAATCCAAGTATCAGCCAAGATGTTGATGAACACTTGAAGAAATATTTCATCAAACATGTAGAGGGCTATACAAACACTTAACCATTTCAGCCAGACTTAAGTTCTAGAACTGTGATGCCTTGTTTGATCAGCAAAAGAATTAAGAAGGAATCAAACTCACTCAAAAATCAAATCCAGACAAAAATAACTCAAATACTTCTAGAGACAGGATTCTCAAATATTTCTAGTTGAAACTCAGATAACAACTTGATCCTTACACAAAATAATTAGTTCATCATTCAATCATGAAATCACTCAAGAAACAATCCAAGTATCAGCCAAGATGTTGATGAACACTTGAAGAAACATTTCATCAAACATGTAGAGGGCTATACAAACACTTAACCATTTTAGCCAGAGTTAAATTCCAAAACTGTGATGCCTTGTTTGATCAGCAAAAGAATTAAGGAATCACAGAAACCAGTTGCAACTTTCGAAAATAGAACATTCAAATCATCCTCAACAAAATTTGTATAAACCTCAACCTTATGTTCTGCAGGGAAATCACCAGAAAATTCACTCAAACATCGAATCTAGACAAAAAGAACTCATATATTTCTAGAGACTGGATCCATTTCAGAACTGTGATATAACTTTTGATTAGCATAATAAACATGAAGAAATGGCAGAACCAAGTTGCAAATTCCAAAAATGGAACATTCAAAACTTGCACAACAAAAGATGTATAAGCCTCAACATCAACTTATGCACTAGATTCACCAGAAAACGCAGCACAAAAACGAATCCAGTCTGAAAACACACCTGCGCTGGGAGAGAAATCACTGCACTTTCCTGATTTCAGATCATGAACAGTGTCGCCCAATTTTTATTCTAAGCAGCAAGAACAGCCAAAATGTGTATAAAATTGATATTTGGTTCAGCCAAAAGATAGCAAAAAAATCTCTCACCTGCCCATGGATATGGTCCCCTATTTATAGGACAACCCCGGGGGTATTTTCTAAAAAGAACCCTCTAGAATTGAAAATTACACAAAATTCCTATTCCTTGTAATATATATTTTCAGAATTAGAAAATTCTAAAAACTATACTAAAGGAGTACACTAACTCTAGACTCACAACCTTTTATTACACATTGACTCAAAGTAAAAAGACTCCAAACTATTAAAATTCAAAAACTAGATATGCAATGGTTTTCAGCAAAAACCGACAAAGCCTCTCAACCCTTCGACTCGTGACACCGCTTCGCGACTCCGAGCGCCAGAAAGCCAATTCCACTCTCGATCCCCTCGAGTTTCCTGAATGCTTGTCCTGGCCTCCCTCTCGCAAACCCGGTCGTCACGCTGTCACGGTCAGCCGTCCGTTTAAGTCTCGCTCTGTCTCTTCCTGCACTCTTGAGATCTTCTCCAACTTCGCCCAGCCTCCCTGATCCTCCGACATCAAGCTCCCCGCTCGACCCTCGATCACCCGCCGTCGATAGTCGGTCAGCATCTCCACCCTGCACACACAAGACAAGCCAAAACAAGAACACGACGCACCGCCGAAACCCTTGGCAGCCAAACCTCCATTCCACATCGAAACCCTCGATGCAATCAAACCAACCTCAACCACTCAATTGCTCAGACGCTCATCCTTGTCAATCACTCATCATACAGACCGAAACCACCCTTTGTTTCTCAAATATTAATTATTTGTATGATTGCCTAGCGACTCCAAATCCCTTATCACTATTAAGGGTAGTCGTAACGCGACATCGGTATTGTTGCGATACTTTTGGACGTCGAACCGGCCCAAGTGCGGGGGCGCATTTCTGCGTCAATAGACTCTTTTTTGGATGCTTCGGGTCGGGGCCCGGAATCCTTGGATGCATCGAGTTGTGAGCTCGGAGTCCCCAGGATGCTTCGAGTTGCGAGGTAGGAATCCTGTTTTTTTATATCGCTATGAGCCCGGAGGCGTTGTGTAGTGATAATGGTGGAGCGGATCACAGCAGATTGTTGGACGCTTCGAGTGCTTTCTCAGAGTCCCTTGATTTATTGCTACGGGCCTAGGGGCACTGTGTAGCTCTCGAAGCAAGGCTTCGGAAATCGATAGAGTGAAGCAAGGCTTCGGACCATGATATGACGAAGCAAGGCTTCAGATTGTGAAATGATGAAGCAAGGCTTCGAATAATGAGATATGAAGAATTCGAAGCAAGGCTAAGGGTAATGAGATATGACTTCAAATATTGATAAGGTGAAGCGATGCTTCGGGTTTTTGATAAAATGATGTGAGTTTTTGATTCACTAATAAGGTGAAGTAGGGCTTCAGATCGAGTAATTGAGGACAAGCATATGTACCTTCGGAAGCCTAACAAGGTCCGGAGACCAAGGGCTTCGCGTCGGCGTAGAAGGCTTGCCTCGTAGCACCTAGGGCTCCTGAAGCTTGAAAGGAAGGCTAGGAGGCCTTCAACGCGCGCTTGGAGCTATAACGCCCTAATTTTCATCAGGCGATAAAAATAAAATAAAGTAATAAATAAATAAATTTCAAGAAAAGGATTCAATATAAATCGATAAATATGAAAGCTAAAATATGGGCCTAAAAATTTCATTTTAAACTAAATCTTAGCTAGAGTATTTTCCTAAAATTCTCCTTCCTCTAAATTGTGTTCCAAATTTTTTTTTAGAATTTTTGGCGCAAAGGAATTAAATAAGATATAATAAATATCATTTCATCACAAAACTCTAACACTAATTAATAAAATATATTTCAACATGAATGCTATGTGAATAAAATATATGATAAATAATTTCAATTAAAAATAATATAAAACCAAATAAAATTCGGCTAGAGAAATTTCTAGTGAATTTCTCCCGCCTCAAATCAATTTAGGTTTTTATTAAGGATTTTGTAACTAGAATAGTAATCCATAATATTTCAATGAATAAATTTAATTGAAAAATTAATTAAATCTCTCTCTTTCCAATCAAATTTGAATCATCATTTCAAACTATCTATATCCTTTCCCAATCAAAAATCTAGAGGAATCAATATTCTATTTTTGTTCGCGAAGTTAAAATTCCATTTTTAAATGCGTGGTTTATAATCCGTGAAAATCCCTTTTATTTTTTTATATATTTTGAATTCCCGAAAATAAATTCAAAACCTTGGTTAGGTGTTCGTGTTTGGAATTTCTAATTTTGACGCGAATATAAAATTTATTGATTTCCAAACCGCCGTTTATTCGTTAAAATATTCACGCATTTTTCTTTAAAATCCAAAATTTCTAAATTTATTTTAAATTCCAAATTTTCCAAAAGCTTTTTACTTTTTCTTAAAATCCAAATTTTAATTTTCAGGAAAATATTTTCCTCCTTTCCTTTTCTTTTCTTTCATTTCTCCCCTTCTCTTTCCTTCTTTTCTTTTTCCCCTTCTCTCTCCTTCCTTCCTTTTTTCCCGCGCAACACCTCCCTTGCGCAGCCTCCTTCCTTTCTCCCTCTTTCCTTTCTTCTCCCCTATTTCCTTTCTTCCTCTTTCCTTTTTTCTCCCTCCTCTTTCCATTTTCCCCTCTTCTTTCCATTTCTCTCCTAGCCTCTCCTACCTCTATAAAAGCCACTCCACCCTCTTCACTTCCCCACACCACCCTCTCCTCCTCCCTGTGCTCCTCCTATCCTCCTAGAGCCCCCTCTCATTCTTGGCCAAAACCATCCACGCTGGCCGCGCAACCATGCCGTCCTGCGCCCCATGCGCCATCCGCTGTGCAGCATCAAGCCGATGCTCCACATCGTCGTCTCTTGTTCCCTCTTGGTGAGGACACATTTTATTTTGATTCACTTGCTCCTATAAATTAAATTATTTCATGTCTAATTAGTTTTATCGCATCATAATTGTTTCTATTCTTCTATGACATCTTGTTCATCAATACGTATCAACCATCAATTAATATTGATCCTAAAATATCATTATCAAAACCCGATGATCCCGCTTTGATCTATTTTAATCTTAGCCGTAATATTTTCATTAAATCTCGACCGTCCAATTAATTTGTTATATCATTTTATTCCAGTACGTTCATCATAGTATTGTTATATCTATTTATTTAAATCTATTTGTTAATTCATCAAGATTAGATCAACCATCATCAATTGAATAATTACTATCTCGATTTATCATACCCATGTATTTGTGATAATTAATTTCATTCCAATCTATAAATCTGGCGACCCCATTCTAATTTATTTAACCCGATGGTTCCATTTCGATCTAATTTATCTCATCGTTATTCATTATCTAAAGTCATGTCGAGTTGTTTTCATTGATTTATCATCCATCGATTTCAATTTGTGTCGTACCGGTGTTCCGCATCCAACTAACCTTGAAAATAGTTCTCTTTATCACTAGAGCATCTGGTGTTCCACTTCGTTCCCATGTGTTCCGTCCCGGAGGTCATATTTGCCATAAAGCATATTTCATCGTCATTCCATTTCTCATACCGGAGTTAATATCCATCATTATTCATCGTTGATCATCATGGTTGAATGCCACCTTGCCCTCCTTTATTTTAATCTAATCCATCGATTATGATTTGATTGATATGTGGTAGTCGAACCTACGACAATCGTCGATTGTTCGTAGTCGTTCATCGCCATGCATCATCGAGTCTCATCGATTTAATCTACACCCATCGATATGGTTGCTAAGGCTCGATCGATTAAGCCTTTACGCGTACCTTTAGTCAATCGTCTCTTTATCCTAAATCGAATGGGCTAGGTTGTCCAATGGTCACAACCTATTCAAATCGTTCGACTAAATCCATTTGTACCCTTATCAATCAACACATTTAATTCAACCCATCCTTGTTTTCAATCAAATCATAACCCATTGATCTACCCTTGTCTCAACTCAAGTTTAATCTTTCTATTTCACCTTATCTAAGTGAGCATGTTGATCTCATATCGACCACCTCATTTAATACGAAGGAATAATCTCAAGATTATTTCTTTTCTTTTTAGGGTTCTATCATTTCATGTGAATGAGTATGAATTTCTAAAATTCATATCCTTTCCGTTTTAACACCAAATCAATCCATTCAAATCCCAGAAAATTCCTCCTTTTATTCTCTACAAGTTGAACTAATTTAATTAGAATGCTTGTACTGCTTATTTTATTTATTTTAATTGTTTATTGTTCTCGTTTTGCGTGTTGAGAAGATTACGATACCGTCGAAGAGCCAGAATATTTCCTCGAGGTTCCACCATCACCCTTTGGTGAGCAAGGCAAGTCACCACACTAAATTTTGAGCATATTAAACCTACTTTTCTTAAATTATCGCTAAAACCCACAGATTATAAATGCATTAATCAAATTAAATGCCTTACATTATAATTATTAGATCCCCGACCTTGATGTTCAAACCCAAACCATGCTATTGAGCCTAAACTTCTTTTCATCCTAATAGTAATATTATTAGATAGTGTCCAATGTATCGACACAACTGCTATATGTTAAAAACGAGTCATAGATACTTGGATTCTACTATATGACCCCCGTTATTTCTCTCATCCATGGTATTCTGTTGGTTATGGAGTTTTGGTTAACTATGTTAGCATGGTGGGTTTCGGGTGCAAGCGAGGGCATTGGTTAGTCGCACCCAGGGCACTATAAGGACCGGTCTGCTGGATTCATTGCAATACACTTCCATACTAACCACAAGTCTAATGGGTAATCCTAACTAGAGGTATGGGGCGTTCCAACTTGAAGCACCATTTGGAGATGGGTCAAGTAGCACCTGTGGGTGACTTGTACCGATGAGGCACAAAAGGGGGCACAACATTGGTCCAGTGCGCTGGCGCGCCGGCAAAACCTAGAGTGGGTATTATCGGGTTGGAGCATCTCATGCTAAAGGTTTTGGCACGAGTTCCCGTGGTATGGGTCATCTCGTTGCACTTTGGTGTGAGGGGATGAGTGCGTGCCTTGTGGGTATAGTAGTACACCTCTGATCAGAGTTTAAATCTATTTGAAAAGTCGAGTCTACGGTCAAGGGTAGGTTGCATGACATCCCATAGTTAGTTTACATTTGTGAGTGTTGCATGATGAAATGACATGTAAGAACTGTTGAGCGAGGAGGGCTGACTGTACTCCTCGAGTTAGAATATGTTGCATTATTCATGATTTGATTTCTATACAAATAACCTAACTACATTAAATGCTGAACCATAAAAATGTAGTTTTCTGCACTTTGAGTCACTACCATCCTTTGTTATTACCCTGCATTATTATTGCATTCTCGGTGGCTTGTTGAGTACTTTTGTACTCATCCCCGTTGACTAAAACTTTTAGATGGTGAGTGCTATGAAGATAGAGGTCTGGAGTAGCAACCCAATCAAGGACGCAAGACTGGCAAAGATGTTCATCGCCTAGTTTTAATTTCATAGTTTCTTTTAATTTTACACTTGTGTAATAATGTGGTCTGCGAACCACGGATGATTGTCGTATGTACGTTTTCACGTGATGAACATCTTGTTATTATTGTTTTTATTTGAAAATTTAATAATGTCCCGATTTAATTAAATCCGGGCGTTACAGGAGCCCCTTGCCGAAGGGTGCGCAGGAGGCTACTAGGCTCCACTGCTTTCTTCGTGGGTGTACTCCAGGGTGTGAATGGTGGCAGAGACACTAGCTTTTAGTACTAGGCTCCTCACGGACATCGCCAACTGTTGTAGCAATTGCGTTAGCTACAAACAGATTTCTATGATAGGGGTGTAAGATGTGGAACATGAACCTCGAAGGGTTCTTTTAGGGAGAGAGAGTTTTTATACTATTTTGGGCCTCCTAGGAGGGATAATAACCCTACATCCAGTTCTTAGTGATTTTGGCATAATATCGCCTCTGTGTCTTCTGTCCTATTGCAAGGATGGTGCCATGCTTTTATAGGCAATAAAGTAAAGGAAAAGACCCTGTTACCCTCTACATACCATAGGATTTGTAGGGATAGGAGGGGGAAAAGGCTAGGCTACTTTACATGCAACTTTACAGACATGGTAGATATACATCATTTCAGGGGTATGGTCCCCGGTATGGCTATTTGTACTGTAGTGGTACTGGGATATCTTGTCTTCTGGGCCATAGTGTCTGCCGGAGGGTATTTGCCGGAGATCACCTGAGTGGACTCCGAAGAGAGCTCCGAAGAGGGCTCTGAAGAGGGCTTCGAAGGGGTCCTTGGAGGCATCTTTGGAAGGGTCCTCGGAGTGGTCCTTGGAGGGGACCGAAGCTTGTATAGGTCTTGTGGTTTCTCGAGGTAGTATCTGGAGTGATCTCGAAAGTAGGGGCATGGGGCCCTGGCCGTAGGCCTTGCTAGCTTGGCAGGCTCCGGGGTTCTACACCCCCGGGGCCCGGCGTCATTTGACCCCTTATTAAGGGTGAACTATTTCCCCCAACAGATTCTATTACTGAAAATAAGAGTGTCACAGGGCATGACAAACTAAAAATGTTAGGCATTCACTACCAAATCATCACAATCTAAATAAGTTCATGGCATACATAAGAAAAGTCCTTCAGTAAAGATGCACACATTCACATGAACAGAAAAATGGACCTTGGATCTTACCATCTGCAAACAACCTTCAGATCAAACTTCTTCTTCGTCCTCAAAGGAGCCAAGGTGCTCTAGAGGCCAGAAGGTGTGGCCATCAACAGATTGTCCACCTTGGCACACCATCGATCCCCATGACTCTCCCTTCTGCCTCCGCGAGTACCCACGGCTCCCCCACGATGACCTCCTACGGATCCAGATCCAATGTTCATGAACCTCGACCACCCACCTCCACGGCCTCCACCACGACCTCATCCAAGTGCACGAGGAGGTAGCCCATGAACTTGTCCAACATCATCTGCTTGGAGGTACTTCTGGTAGGACTCGACATTTGGGAAGTTGTCGGCCTAGGAGTTAAGGTCGAGGTGCTCCATGTGGAGACATGAAGCATAGAGGGGTGGGGGCATCGGCGAGGTGAAGGGGCCGAAGTCGTCTTCGTCGCTAGTGTCGTGGGAGGGGAACAAGTCACGATAGTTGTCCATGTTGGGTGTGGTGGATCCGATGTGGGGCGGAGTAGAGGCGATGGATTCGGCATTGGGATGAGCGAAGGTAATGGATGTGACATGGGGATGATCGGAGGCGATGGATCTGATGAGGGAAGTGTTGACGCTAAAACTTGATGGTCAAAGGACCAACGCACTAACGCCGATTCGACGACCCAAAAGCGCGTGGATACCTAGAGATAACCCTAGGCGTGACACGATGCTGACATCACATTCTGACGACCCTTGATAGTGTTAAGGGATGGTGGAGTCGCCAGGCAATTAGATCACAAAATAATAACCCAATTGGCCGAAAGGTGAAACCGAAACAGTAGGGTCGATCAGACCGGCCTTGAGGGGCCGGTCAGACTAAGGACAACTCGGCGGTCCAACCACGCAGTCAGAACGAAAGGTGCCCGGAGCCGACTGCGTCCAGCCGGTCATACCCGCCGTGCACCGTCGGTCAGACCGACGCGTGCCAGCAACGGGTTGATAGCCCGACATGTCCCGATCAGACTGACCACCTACTGTCGGTCAGACCGACAGTGGTAGATCCGATCATCTGGGTCTCCGGTGATCGCCTTGCTGTTGGTATATTTGCACGTGGGTTCTTGGAGAAGAAGAATATGAAGAAAAACTGCAAAACACCCAAAGATCAGAAGCAATTCGGCTAAGAGACCAAATTACCGATAAACCCGATGAAACGACAAAAATCCGTTACGTGGATTAAACGAGTGATTCACGAGCGAATCAACAAGGCTTACCATGAATATGACATGTCAGACAGATGGTTTATAGCTCAAACCAACAAAGATGGACGTGCTAAACTAATCCTAGGGCTAGGAAGTAGATTATAAAGTAAAGGTATGATTCAAGGTAATAATAGATTAGATCTATTATGGTTTCGAGGGGAGGTCGCTTGAATCTGAATTGCCCCTATATTTATAGGGGTTGTACATGACGTGCCTAGGCTATAATTTGACTTAGATATGAGTCCAAGTCGTTTAAAATTAATTAAAGATAAAAATACCCCGAAATCAATTAAATCCTTCTCGAACTTAGATTGGGCCGGTCTGACTGAGCCCACATGGCCGGTCACTCCGGCCTGTGCAAGGTCTAGCATATTTTCGGCCCAAAATTACCAAAATTGATATTTTGATAATTTTGACCATTAATGCCATTTTTTGCTATCAACACAGGCCTCCTGCGTTTTGGAAAACTTAGTGAGCCAAAAGCACAATGAGCTAAGGGTGATATACTTCATATCGGCCTTTTGACACTTCAAGCGTTTTGCCACACACTTGGGAAGTACTTTTTCAAATACCTACCATTCAAAGCTTTTCGAAATCGCTCTCCTTAAGAGACTCTAGCAAATATGCATTACTTGGAGAAATTTCAACAACTCTAAAAGGACCTTCCCAACTAAGCTACCATTTACGAAACTTTGGGCTTTTAGTGTCTAAAGGCAAAATTGTCTTCCAAACCAAGTCACCTACTTGAAACGATTTTTCTTTCACCTTCTTATTGTAAGCTCTAGCTACTCTTCTTTTCTCTCTTTCTATTTCCTCTAGAGCTCTTAATCTCTTATCGGTCACTTCTTCTAAATTGTCCTTGAAGATAACTTCATAATCACCGACCAATAAGTCATCTTGCTTAAGCAACCTCAAAGGGCCAAGATTCACCTCTACGTGTAAAACGACTTCTTTTCCATACACCAACTCATATGGACTTACCTTGGTGGCGCCATGCTTTGCAACTCTACATGCTCATAACGCCTCAGAAAGCACTTCATGCCACCATCTAGGAAACTCTTCAATCTTTTTTCTTAATAAGTTTAATCACAATTTTAATACTAGACTCAGCTTGACCATTGGCGTGAACATAGTATGGTGAAGAGTTTATCAACTTTATAACATAATGTTCAGCAAAATCACACACTTCTTTAGAAACAAACGAAGCACCTTGATTTGTAGTAAGAGTTTGGGGAATACCGAATCTATGTATTATGTGCTTCAAAATAAAGTCGATTACCTCATTTTGAGTCTTGTTTTTGACATTCATGGCCTCAGTCCACTCGGTGAAGTAATCCGTAGCCATCAATACAAACCGATGACCTTTTGAAGAGGGAGGATAAATTTGCCCAATGAAGTCCAAGGTCCATCCTCGGAACGACAATGGCTTGATAATAGAATTAAGCAAAGATGCAGGAGCAAGCTAAATATTACCAAACCTATGACATGGCTCACATCTTCTATAGTACCTAAAACAATCCTCAGCCATAGTCGGCCAATAAAAACCTGCTCTTTTGAGCATCCAACTCATTTTTGGGGCCGACTGATGAGTACCACAAAGACCTTCATGTACTTCAACTACAACAAGTTTAGACTGATCGGCATTAAAACTTTTTAAAAGTACTCGATCAATTGTTCAGTGATACAGTTCATTGTCAAGCAACACAAATTTAAATGCTTGCCGCTGAACTTTCCGATCAACTCACTTGCTAGGATCTCTCAAATATTGAATAATTGGAGTCCTGCAATCATCCTCGTGGTTTCCTGAAGTACTCGCCAAATTCTCACTTGAATTGGTGTTCATATCAAAAAATTTGAAGTTGCCCCCGAGTCCTAGACCAATCTGGCACAAGTCGGTCAGTTCGAACGTCGAAGGCTATCTTTAGCACACCCTTCACATCAAACGCCGAAGGACCCCCTTCGGTGACCCTTCGCATGGTATACTCCGAACCAATCAGGCTCCGTTCCGCCAATTGGTTTATTTTATTTATATATTTTGGCTAATTGGATTATTTCTGTGTGATCGTATTACCTAGCGACTCCACCCCCTTGCCACTGTTAAGGGTAGTCGGAACACGACGTCTGTGTTGTGTTACCCTTAGGCACATCATTAAGTATCCACATGCTTTTGGATCATCGAACCGGCCCAAGTGCGGGGGCACGTTTCTGTGTAAACACACTTTTTGGCGACTCCACTAGGGACAACAACGCCAACATGACAAGTACATCTACATCGGCTACAAGTACCTCTACAACGACTACTACGTCTACAACACTGATGGATTCCATGGGGGGCGCAGAGATCGACAACCGCAACATCATGACGCCCACCCTTGAAGATATCCCCGAGGAATGTCGGGCGGAGATCGAGGCAAAGATGAAAGAGCTCCAAGATCTCATGCTCGAGAGTTACGTCAAGACCCACGTGGGCTTCATCAAGCGCGACATCAACATCCTCGACCTCGCCTGGGCTCAGGTAACACCAATATCGCCTCCTTTATCTTCTTTAGAGATTGAGCAAAAGACTGCCGCATCTGTAGATCAAGCCGTTAGCGCTTCGCTAGCAACCGTCTAGATTCGGCAGTTAGCTCTTAGGTAGAGGCAATGTTTAGAAGGTTTGACTTTACCGAGGCCGTTCCTCCAACTCCAATTGCTAGCGTACCCCTGGTAAATTGCATTTATAGTAGAACTGACGGTAGTACTGGCAAAGCTATCATGTCTCTGTCCTCACCATCTATGGCCGAGACAAGTCACTACACTTACGACCAAGCTAACCCTACTTATTATGTGTCGCCTCCACCTATGCCTGCGCCAGCCTTTCCTGCGCTGCCTGCATCGCGCGCTCCTACGCACCTGCATAGACCTGAGCACATCATATACCTTGAGCCAGCATGGGAGGAGGATCCCCACGGCCGACACGCATACGTACCACCGCGTGATGCACCCCCACATGAGAGACGCGCACAAGCAAGAGGCCAGGACGACATTAAGGAGCGGATCAACGCGCTATTTAGAGAGTGTACCAGCTTCGCGCCTCGGTATCGGGCTAGGATCTACCAGAAGTCGTATCCCGATCTGTGGGATCAGAATGGTGACTAGTGGGGGGTGAATAGGCGCCTCAATAAATTCTTGCAAATATGATGATCTTTTCAAATCACCCAATGCACCTCTAAATGAACAAGCGGAAGTAGATGTAGTAAAGACTCCGATAAAAACAGATGCTATCACCCTCCTATCTGATATTATATTCCAATGATAGATTGAGAGATCACCAGCACTGAATTTGCATACACAAAGACTGTACTTTAAAAATAGCTCTGAAACTTTTTCTGTTCTATACAAAAGACTCACATAAAAAAAAATTCAGAATGAGCTTGGTGGAACATGTGCTCGGCGGTACATGCAGTTGTTAATGGCAAAAAGCATCACTGCATACGGCACCACATGATCGGCAAGCTGGGAAAGAAAAAGAAGAGAGAAAATATTTCTAGATTCAACTTCCAGCCTACAAGATTTTCAGCAATTGATCACCTTCTAGAAATTTTATAGCATATAGATGAGCCAAAAACTATATGTAGCTGTGTTAAGAACCTTTTGCAAACTTCAAACATGAAACCCTTGTAACTTGGACAACAAGAGTTATGTAGAACTCAGGTCCAAAAATGAAACCAAAATAGATCAAAAATCGCCTCAAAGATTGAATCCAGACTGAAAACAAAACACAACTTGTAGAAATCAGAGGTTTTCCGAACTTTTTAGGCAATTTGTTGGACAGAAAAATATATGCAGCAGTGGTAAAAAAACTGTTGCAAACTTCAAAAATGGAACCCTGGAAACTTGTACAACAAAAGTTGTGAAAAACTCATACCCAAAAACTGCATCAAAACAGTTTAAAACTCAGCTCCAAAAGTGAATCTCCAACTGATGAACAGTCTAGACAACAGTGTAGCTTATGTGGGACAGAAGCACTGAGTTTGGTAGTGTTCACGACAATCAGACTGCGCTGCTATTGAAAATCCGGCAAGAAAACTCCAGATGTTGTAGCATCACTTGTTGTGGCAGATTAGAAAACTCCAGATGTTGTAGCATCACTTGTTGTGGCAGATTAGAAAACAGCACATGGCAATTTAATAATGCTCATGGCAAGAAGTTTTCTGATGATGCGCAACAGACCCAGCGGCTGAGACGGCTAAGAATTTGAGCTACAGTATCCTACTGACAAAACTGAGAAAAAGGATAGAGGAAATTCTAGAATAGTATTCCTTTCTCTCGAGATATCCAACCCTAAATGTTCATCTCTAA
Source organism: Zizania palustris (assembly GCA_019279435.1). Classification (NCBI taxonomy): domain Eukaryota; kingdom Viridiplantae; phylum Streptophyta; class Magnoliopsida; order Poales; family Poaceae; genus Zizania; species Zizania palustris. Next base: position 79,931,052 of record JAAALK010000079.1, read on the forward strand.
ATCTCCAGAAAAAGTGTTCAACAGTTAGAGAAAATTTTTCAGCCGGAAGAGAACCAAAGAAGTTTGAAATAGCAGAACACAGCAATCACTGAACCAGCAATGGAGAAAACTCGGCCGTGAAGAGAAACAAAAACAGGCGGAACAATAGATCCTTGAAAAAACCGATGCATAGTACAAATTGATTGAAGCCGAACCTAGAAACAGATGGGAATTCCTGACACTGATTTAGCGATGATGAACAAATGTATCAGCAGCCCTTTTTCTCAGTGCCAATGTTGTAGCCCGTAAGGAACATCCACTCGGTGAAAGAGAGAAAGCAGGGAAAATAAAAAATTCTAGAATGAAATGCTCTTCTCTCGAAATTACTGCTCAAGTGTCCTCTAAAATTTCTGTCCAAAAGTTCTCTCTAATGACAGCTACCTTAGTCACCTAAACCCTAGGCCTTTGGGTCCATTATATAGGCAAGCCCATTAAAGAAATCTTTAAAATGCCATTAGGGTAAAAGCTTAGGTATTTACCTAATTGCCATAATGAATTTTCAGAATTACAAATTCTGAAAATCCATTAATGCAAACTCCTAATTTATTACATCATTGACCCTATTCTTTTAATATTTTTTCAGAATTAAGAATTCCGAAAAATACTAAAATATTACACTTAATCTAGACGACAAAACAAAAAAATAAACTCCTAATTATTGGAATTTAAAACATTTTCTGATGCGACGGTTTTCAGCAAAAATCGACAAAGCCTCCTCAATCACCGACATGTGACGCCAATCCGCGAACTCGACCACCAGAAAGTCTCTCCCGCTTTCGATCCCCTCGAGCCGTCTAATCACTTGCACTGGCCTCCCTTTCGCTGACTTGACCGTCACGCTGTCTCGACCATCCGTCCGTACATGTCTTGCTCTATCTCCTCGTGCACTCCTGAGATCAACTCCAACTTCACCCGGCATCCTTGATCATCTGGCATCGAGCTCCCCGCTCGACCCTTGATCACCCGCCGTTGACAGTTGGTTAGCATCTCCACCCTGCACACATGAGACAAGCCAAAACAAGAGACGTAATGCACACCGATCCCCTCGGCATAATCCATATCCACACATCGATCCCATCGATGCAATCAAGCCACAACTTACTCACTCATCACTCTAGATCACCACTCCAAATCGAGCAACCTTGTCAATCACTCATCATACAGAAAAAAAACCACAGTGCGACCTCACTTGGTTTCATGACTATTTTTATACGGGCGAGACAGAACTTAGGCTTTCAAACTTGATGTCGGTCAAACAGAAATCTAGTGAGAGTGTCTCTAAATACGTCAAGCGATTTAGAGACACCAGGAACCGATGTTTTAGTCTCAATATTTCGGAAAGTGATTTGGCGGATCTAGCTTTTAATGGATTACGTTCTGAAATTAAAGAAATGCTAGATAACCAAAACTTTTTAGAGGTCAGCCAAGTCCTACAGCAGGATCTAGTCCAAGAAAGCCGAGCCAAGGATAAAAAATTCATTAAAATGTTTAACAAACCTAGAGTTGAAGTTCACATCATTGAGCAATCCAGCGAGGAAGAATCAGAGGAAGAAGGAGATTCAGCCGACATGTATGCGGCCGAATGGGCTTGGAACACTAAGAGAAAACTTGTCACTTGTTCTGAGATACGACCGTCTCCCACTAAGAGTCGGCCCAGTGAAGTTAAATACTCTTTTGATGTGACTAAATGCGATAAAATATTTGATTTCCTCTTGAAAAGCCAGCTTCTCAGGTTGCCCAAGGGCCAGGTCATCCCAGCCGCTGATGAACTAAAGAAGCGCCCATACTGTAAGTGGCACGATTCGCATTCTCATTATACTAATGACTGTAATGTTTTTCGTCGGTAGGTTCAATCGGCCATTGAATAAGGATGATTGAAAATAGATTCTAGTCTGAAGATGGACCTTGATAAAGACCCCTTTCCCATGAACACCGTCGACCTCGATGAGAAGAAGGTGCTGAATCGGCCAGAATAGGCCGAGTCATCTAAGGGGAAGCGGTCATCATTGGAGAATCACACACACGCACACTCGTACCAAAGAACCTTGAAGTGCGAGTGTGGAAAAGGAATATCAATGTGTCTTCTTTGGCTATGGCTCACAAGAAGCCAAAGGTAACGTACCATATGTTGTTGGGTAAACTCTAGAAGAAAGCCGAGAAAGCAGGCCCTGGCCAAAAATGCCAAGACAACCGAAGGGGCCAAGACAGCCAAATCCTTAAGAGAAGGAGTTCGAACCCAACCAGCCGAACCCCCCAAAGGGTGAGTTCGGACCCCAATGGCTGAACCCTCCGCATAGTGAGTTCGGACCCACATGGCTGAACCCTCCACATAGTGAGGTCGGAACCCAATGGTCGAACCCTCTGCATAGCGAGTTCGGACCCCTGTGGCCAAACCCTCTGCTAGGAGAGTTTGGACCCCAGTGGCCGAACCCTCCTCCGCTCTGGACGAATCCCCCAGTGGGAGAGTTCGCCCCGCAATCGTTGAACATACCTATGGCCTAGTAGGACCCTTCGCTGATATGGTCTAAAATACCTTCGACGTGGCCGAACCCCCCTTCGGGCAATCGGTTCGGCTCATAGTGGGTGAAGCCGCTGGAACCACCGATGCCTCTGTCATACTACTGGGCAGGATCACTGTGGGCTCCGAACTACACCTCACCACCAGAGTACTTGTCACAGTATAATGCTGCCCCTTGTTTTCCTTTGGAGTGTTATGATTAGAAGGGGCAAGTGGATACGGTGAAGGGGAACGTTTTCCACAGGCTGTCTGTGGTACCTCTGAATTGACTAACGCAGGACGAAGCCAAGGGAGATGTGTGCGAAGAGGCGAAGGAGACGGAGTCCGAAGCCATCACAGTCAAGGTAGGGTCTCAGGAGGTCCCAATCCCGAAGGCCCCCTCGGCGAAGCTCGACGAAGGTAAGTCCCCTAGTCCGACCGAGGCCATCACTAAAGCCCGGTTCAATCGGCCTAACGAGGCCGGTCCGACCGATAGGGTGCAAAGAGATGTTTTCACCAAGCGCAAAGAATATGAGGCCGACTCAGGTAATTCCCATTCGGACAAAAATCACAGGAACAAGTTGGTGGCGCCTGGTACTAAGCCACAACAATCTTGGGCACCTTCGTGCATGTCCAAATCACATAAGAGGCGCCTACAACGTCTGCGGTCACAGGATATGCGCGAGAAGAAGACCGAGGATGAGTGAGACACCATCTTTGAGGAGATCCACCCTCGGCCAGTCATTAAGCAGATATTGAAGCCCAAGACGGTTGAGACGAACAACCCGGATCCCATTCCGAGTGACGACGATGATGACATGCTCGATGACGACACACGCCCGTCTCTGAGGTGCCCGCACCTCAGGCAATGGACATCAACGTCATCATGCTTCCCGCCAAGTTCGCACTACCACGAGACAAGGCCGAGGTCGCTCAGTTGAACCTCGGCCCACGAGATGTTATTTTCAAAAAGCCCAAGGATATGGCTCGTCACCTAAAACCCCTCTACATCAAGGGGCACATTGACAAGAAGCCGATCTCTAGGATACTTGTTGACGATGGCGCCATTGTCAATTGAATGACATACTCTCTTTTAAGAAGCTCGGTAGGGGTGAGGAGGACCTAAAGAAAACCAACCTAATGCTCAATGGCTTCAATGGTGAGAGCTCCGAAGCAAAGGCGTACTCTCCATGGAGTTGACAGTGGTCAACAAGACGTTGCCGATAACATTCTTCGTCGATGATGTGCAAGGTAACTACAGTGTGCTACTTGGGCGTGATTGGATTCACGCAAATTGTTGTATTCCTTTTACTTTGCACCAATGCCTAATGTAGTGGGACGGTGATGATGTGGAGGTTGTAACAGCGGATACAAGTAGCATTGGTAGATGTATCTATAGACGCCGTCCATGATAAGGTAGAGTGTCTATCAGGTAGAGATCTCTCGGATTATGACTTTGTTAGCGTGTCCGGGGGATGTTTTGTACCCGTGTATGTAAACCTGGATAATGTAGCACAACTATTTCTAAACTAGTAGTCATGTCTAGTAAAAGTAATCTTGATTGGCTGAAGTCTCGCGTAGAGTAATATCGGTCTTCTAAAGACGGTATTGGCGAAGCCATTGAAGACTTTAGCGAAGTACAAAAGTTAGGACAAGGTTTTGCGTCGGCCGATCCTTTAGAAGAGGTCGATATAGGCGGTAGTAACATTCTGAGGTTGACCTTTGTAAACAAAAATTTAAAAGCTGATGAGAAGGCCGAAGTAATAAAATTGCTTCGGTCATATGTTGGTTGTTTTGCATGGGAATATAGCGTGATGCCTGGACAAAGCCATTAGCTCGTGGAGCATCGGCTACCTATCAAACCTGGGTTTAGGCCTTATAAAAAGCCCCCATGTCACTTTAATTCGGCAGTGTATGACCAAGTTAAAGAGGAGATAGAACAATTACTTAAGGCTGAATTTATTAGGCCATGCAGGTTTGCTGAATGGGTCGCTAACATTGTTCCTATTGAAAAGAAAGGGAGCAGAAAATACGAGTTTGTATTTATTTCATGGATCTAAACAAGGCCACTCCGAAGGACAAGTGCCCCATGCTAATAGCTGAGAAGTTGATCAACAATGCTTCAGGACACAAGGTACTAAGTTTTCTTGATGGCAATGCAGGTTATAATCAAATTTTTATGGCTGAAGAGGACGTCTACAAGATAGCCTTTCGATGCCTTAGTTTTGTTGGTTTGTTTGAATGGGTAGTTATGACTTTCGGTTTAAAGAATGCTGGCGCTACATATCAAGGTGCTATGAACCTGATCTTTCACGACTTGCTAGGAGTTATGCTAGAAGTCTACATACATGACGTTATAGTCAAATCGAATGCTATGGGAAATCATTTAGCCGATTTGAGAGTCACCTTTGATAGAATGCGTCAGTATGGCTTGAAAATGAACCCGCTCAAATGTGCTTTTGGCGTGTCGGTAGGAAAGTTCTTAGGATTCATGATACATGAAAGAGGTATTGAAATTGATCCTAAGAGTCTTGAAAAGATTAGAAACTTTGAGGCGCCGACATGCAAGAGAGATGTGCAAAAGCTGCTATGGAAAGATCGATGCTTTTGTCCCCATACTCTGGCTAAAAAATGAGGACGAGTTCACTTGGGGGGCAAGTCAGCAAAGCGCCTTTGAAAAGATCAAAGAATGTTTGTCAACACCACCCGTGGTAAGAGCACCAAAAGTCGGGATACCGTTTCGGCTATACGTTGCTACAGAAGATAGCGTGATAGGAGTCGTGCTACCTCAGGAGGTGGAGGAAAAAGAATACATCATCATGTTCCTGAGCCACCGCTTGCTAGACGCCGAGACAAGGTACGTGTTTGTAGAGTGTTTGTGTTTATCACTTTAATATGCTTGTACCAAGTTATGTCACTATCTTCTCCCTAACACATGTATTGTTGCTTGTCAAACCGATGTCATAAAATAAATGTTGCAAAACCTAATTCTAAGTGGTAGAATCAAGAAATGGGCTTACGCTTTGATTGAATACGATTTGGCTTATGAACCTCTAAGAGCCATGAAAGGCCAAATTGTCACTAATTTTATAGTTGATCACCACATAGATGTCGATTGCTGTAACAGTATTGCTCTAATTGAAGTAGTGTCATGGAAACTTTATTTTGATGGTTCGGCTTGCAAGAGTGGCCAAGATATTGGAGTGGTTCTCATATCACCTAGTGGCATGCGCTCTGAAACCTCGACCCATTTAGAGCGGTTTTTTACTGGCCGACTATGACTAAGGATTTTTTAAAGTATTATAGACGGTGTGAAGCATGTCAAAAGTTTGGTAATATTTAGTTGGCTCCTGCATCGCTACTTAACCCTATTATCAAACCATGGTCGTTCTGAGGTTGGGGTCTACACTTAATCGGCCAAATCCATCCTCCCTCTACAAAAGGACATTGGTTCATATTCTGCTTGATATTCTGCTTGATTGTTAGTAGAAGGAAATTCTAAATGGGCCGAGGTCTCAAAGCGCATACCACTAGGTGATATGAGAACTACTCCAATACCTTGGCCATTTTTGCAAGCCGAACCATCAAAATAAAGTTTCCATGGAGCTACCTCAGTAGAGCGACGTTGCCACCACAATTGACATCTACGTGGTGATCAACTATAAAGTTAGTGACGATTTTGCCTTTCATAGCTCTTAGAGGTTCATAAGCCAAATCGTACTCAATCAAAGCATAAGCCCACTTCTCGATTCTACCACTTAGAATCGACTTTTGCAATATGTATTTTATGACATCAGTTTGACAAGCAACAGTACACGTGCTAGGGAGAAGATAGTGACATAATTTGGTACATGCTGTTGACACGAAAACGTGCCCCCGCACTTGGGTCAGTTCGACGATCCAAAAGTGTGAAGATACTTAGGGACAAGCCTAAGCATAACACAACACCGACGTCACGTTCCGACTACCCTTAGCCGTGGTAAGGGGGTGGAGTCATCAGGTAATCAGATCACACAAAATAATCCAATTAGCCGAAAGAAATATATTAAATAGAACAAACCAGCAAACCGAGCGAAGCCCGATTGTTCGAAGTATGGTGCGAAGGGTGTCTCCGAAGTGTACCTTCGGCGTTTGATGTGAAGTGTCCCGCCAAAGGGTACCTTCGACGTTCGGGCTGATCTGGCCAAAGATGAACTCCGAACGGATCTAGATGCGACAATCACCTTCGAACAGCGGGGTTCGGCGTCAAGTCTACGATACAGCAAGATACAGAATGATGACTCAGGCGTAACGCACGCGCGCGACTTCATCTGGAGCGGAGTACGAGCATGGCGAAGCTTATCGTGATGAAGTCTGTTAGTGAAGCGTGTTGGCGTGTGGTCAAAGCAGGGATCTCGTCGAAGAGTGTTCTGGCAACCTCTGAAACCAATCTCTCAGCTCCGGACACCTCCAGCGAAGTAGCTCCGAACGTAGGTAACCTGCAACAGAGTAGATTCGAATTACCAATTCGGCCTGAGGACCGAATTCTGCTAAGTGTTGTACTAGGAGCGAAGGTGTAGGACCAAAAGTAGCGACCAGAGGGGGGGTGAATGGGCGTCTAAAAAATTCTTTCGAATCAATGGCCTGCTCCCAACACCCAACGCACCTCAATGGACTTAACAGAAAAAAATGTGAACAGATCAACAAAGCGGAAAAGTATCTAGCCTATAAACGAGAGGTGTTCTAGACAAAGAAACACCAACAAAGTGCTGATAGGCAGAATAACAATGTATTTAACACATGAGCGGATCAAGGTTCACATAGATCAATCATCGCAGCAAATAATCTGAGTGTACGTAAAACGAGATGAGAGGTTACTGTTCAAAACTTGTCTCCTGTCTGAAACCTGACGAAGCCTGTGTGGTGCGAAGCCTGTGCGGTGCGAAGACTCTGCGGTGTCGAAGCTGGCTTCGGAGTACACTGTGTCGAAGCCTGAGTACCAGCTGCCGAAGCTTGTCCAAAGCGGTCGTGCCGAAGCCTGTAGTTGTCGAAGTATGCTTTGAGGTCAAAGTGCGAAGGCCGATGGAGTCGGAGCTAGTTCGGAGTGGTTGTGCGAAGGATGCAAAAAGAACTTCGAAGACAGAATAAACTCGGACCGAAGCTACCTTCGAACCGGGGATAGTGAAAACAACACCTGGAGTATGTTTCTGCCGAAGCCTGCTTCAAAACAAAACACACTTTGAAGATTCGGAGCTTAACACAGGAGAAATTAACTTCGAAGCGAAACAGAAAAGTCGAAGCCTGTCTCCGAAGGGACTTTGCACGAGCAAAGTACACCCTCGTAAATACTTCAAACCTTATGGTGCAATCTAACCGAAGCCTGCTTCGCAGCACACTTCGCAAATCAAACTCCGGACTAAAACTTATCTACTTCGAACAGGCAAAACCTAAATAGTTCAGAGGTGGACTTCGAACACATTGAAAACCAAAACCCTTCGAACTAGGTCTAGCTTCGAATCAGAGACCTCAATCAAAAAACAGCAAAGCTAAACATAGTACCAACAGGACTTCGCAAGTAGTACTTCGAAGTCTGCAGCAAAGCTGTGAGGGGTTCACTCCATGGTACTCGAACTTTGGTTTCTTTGCCTGAACATCAAAAACACATGTTTTCCTGTGCAAAGTTTAAGCCTCGACTGTAGCGAAATAAAAGCAGGAACTAGGTGCGACTGCAGTCTATGCCATAGACAACGAAGCTATGCAGGAAAAGAAGGAGCCGTGTGAGAGATGATGAGTCTGGCAGCTGTAGGCTAGAAGCAAGCTAACAGAGCTGTAGATCGTAGCTTGACAGCTACAGGAACTTGCGAGAAGAACTAGTATTCACAGACGAAGAACAGAAGCAACCAGAGAAAAATATTTGCATAGAGACAAAACAGGTAGACACGCCAAAACTGTTCACCAGATTCGTTGGAAATACTGCAAAGATCGCTGGCTGTGAATCACGGAATAAAACATGAGGAGGCAAGAACTCCTGGTGAGCGCATGCAGAACGAATCGGCGGTGGAGAGGAAAGAACACCAGGAAGAACAAAAAAGGCGGCGCACACAAAACATGAGTAGGTGAGGTGAACTCTAATTTTTTAGATTAAAGTGAGTTAACCCTAACCCTAGGGATTGGGGCCCTATTTATAGGCAGCCCAATAGCCTAGGAATATTCCACCAGACCCTTAGGGTTTTTAACAGACACTGAAATAAATGGAAAAGACCAAACTGCCCTTAGGATATTTTTACAGAATCGACTGACTGACTATGGGCCTAAGAACAAAATAGTAAACTCCTATTTATAGATGACTTATCCGGAAGCAGAGCTTTCGTAGCGACTAAGGCTTCGCCTCTGAACAGTCCGATGCGAGATCAGCGGTAGTCAGTTTTGCGCCGAAACTGACAAAGCGTCCACTGAATTTGCACCAGGTACCCGGATTGGGCCGACCCGATTCCGCACCTCTCTCAGCCCGGCAATCACTCGCCGCCCGTGTACCTGAGTCAATCCTGGTCAACAACCCAGTGGATCCTCTGCTGCTCCTAGCCCATGTACCTGGATTGGGCCAGCCCGATTTTGCGGCCCCTCTGCCCGACAGTCACTTGATGCCCGTGTACCTGAGTCACACGCGGCCCAGACGCAGCAGGTCTTCACTTCTCTTTAGTCCTCTTTGACTCCCGTTGACAATGACTCATCACATATGGAGCCATGAGGCCCACGCTCTTCAGCATGGCTCCTCAATCTCCCTCTTGATGAGTGCATTGCCAACACTTCTCTTCATCAACTCTTCAGTACCTGCGAACACATGTGGAAACATGAAAACAAAGCACAAGAAATAAAAGAAGAAGAAAATAAAGTAAAAGTTTAACCCTAATGACCAAAAGCCAAACAAAAGCAAGAAACGGTCATAATGGTTAACCAAAAATAAAAGCTCAAAACGAATGCAGACTCAGAATTATTAACAAGGATAACAAAAGAGTAAGGACAAATGGGACAAAAACTCCCCCTGAAACAAATCCCAGAGAAAACCAAAACTCCCCCTTAAACTCTTCTCCCAAAATTTCTCCCCCTTGTTGACAATTTAACTCATCAAGCGAGACTAAATGCACTCTAAAGAGACACAGACTCCCCCTGAAATGCAACTCCCCCTCAAAATATGCAATGAATGCAACTGGGGTGTAGGTGGAGTGAAGAAAGCATGCTTCTCAGATATGATTAACTGCGATTTACAAAATCTAACAGGTATAGCAAAGGATATACTGTCTAAGACACATGACATGATCAGTGCAACAGATGATATCTAAAGAAAGTCATTAGCATGCATTTTTCAGTTTTTGCAAACAGAAGAATCACCACATTTTCCAGTTGACAAGCAAGGTAAAGCATGAGATGCAGAAACTAACTGATATCTACCAAGATAAGCATTGTTCAAAACAAAGTGCTTCAGCAAACTTGTTATCTTTTTAATTTTCAGGCTTTTTCTTTTTCCTTTTTCATTTGTGCCAGGGGTTAATTGCATGTCAAACCTTATGCTGACCGACCAAGTCAAGCCTAGGCCAGAACTGGACCATCAGAAGCTTAAGACATTGGTCTTGGCATACACTACATTGTCCTAGTTCATACCAAAGTGCTATGGTAAGCAGTCCAGAACAATGCAATGCGACAAAGCAAACCCACTTGGATCTTTTCAAATTATGCGTAAAAAGGCATGGATTTTTCATTTTTCTGATTTTACATCATTTTTATAGCACATTTTCCATGTTAAAGCATAAAGATGTCCAAGTTGCATATTTGCATCTAAGTGAGGAACTAGCTACAAGGCATGTAACAGATAGCAAAAGCATTCGGCCTACACATGCTAGCTACCAGAAGCAATGGTGATCATTTTTGAATTTTAAAGCATAAAAGCCATGCATATGACAGATATCAGACATATCAAGTGAACTGAAAAAAAGCATTATCATCGACAAGTAATCAAAAGCATGTACCAGCTAGAATAAGTAACGCAGTTCAATCATATAACAGAAGCAAGCTCAAAGTGTGATATGTGAGTATGTATGATATGAACACACACAAAAAGACTCAAGAAAAGAGTAAAGAAGAAAGAAAACTGACACAAAATATCCTGAAAAGGATACACAACACCCAAATCCCCTCGTAAACGCTCAAAGGTAGACTGATCTAGGGGTTTGGTGAAAATGTTAGCCAACTGATGATGAGTATCAACATGAACAAGGTCAATGACATCTTTCTCATATTGATCCCTTAGAAAGTGAAAGCGCACATCAATGTGTTTGGTTTTTGAATGGAGACACGGGTTTTTCCCTACACTAATAGCACTGGTGCTGTCGCAAAACAGAGGAACTCTGGTAGGAAAGAACAACCCAAAATCTCACAAAGTGGAAATCATCCAAACCAACTGTGAGCAGCAGCTAGCAGCAGCTACATACTCAGCCTCGGTGGTTGAAAGAGCAACTCTAGACTGCTTTCGAGAAGACCAAGAAACAAGAGACGAACCAAGAAACTGGCAAGTACCGGAAGTCGACTTGCGATCCAACCGGCACCCACCAAAGTCAGCATCCGAAAAGCCAGATAAATCAAGAGATGATGATGCTGAGTAATAAAGACCAAGATCAGGCGCATAGGTGAGATACCTGAAAATGCGCTTGACAGCCTGCCGATGAGACGCGTGTGGTGAAGAGTGGAAGCGCGCGCACAGTCCCACGGCGAACTGAATTTCTGGTCTCGTCGCCGTCAAGTACAACAGTGAACCGATCATCCCTCGAAACTCTCTCTCGTTGACCTTGACGCCGCTCTCGTCCTTGTCCAGGCCCCCACATGTGCCCATTGGGTTCATCTGAGGCTTCAGCTCTCCACCAAAGTCGAACTTCTTCAACATGTCTCGAGTGTACTTACCCTGGTGGATGAAGGTGCCGTAAGAAATACTTGAGCTCACCCATGAGGCTCATCTCAAACTCGCTGTGCATCTGCTCAGAAAACTTGGACACAAGAGCATCAGTAGTAATGCCAAAGATAATATCGTCCATGTAAATCTGAGCGACTAAGAAATCTGATGCATCTCTGAGCAAGAAAAGAGTTTTATCCACAAAACCCATCACAAAGCCCTTCCCCAACAAAAACTGCTTTAACCGGTCATACCAAGACCTGGGGGCTTGCTTCAGACCGTATAAAGCTTTCTGCAGCTTAAACACATGTCGAGGAAACTCAGGGTTCTCAAAACTGGGGGGCTGCCTAACATAAACCTCCTCCTTTATGTACCCATTCAGAAAAGCACTCTTGACATCCATTTGAAAAATCTTAAAACCCTTCGAAGCGGCGAAAGCTAAGAGAATGCGAATGGACTCAAGACGGGTAACAGGGGCAAAAGTTTCTTCAAAGTCAATACCTTCCTTCTGGCAAAAACCCTGGGCAACCAGTCGAGCTTTGTTGCGCACCACAACCCCATCTTCACCTTGCTTGTTTTTGAACACCCACTTGGTGCCTATGGGGTTGCATCCGGGTGGCAGCTCAACCAGTGTCCAAACACGATTGTGGACAAAATTCTCAAGCTCTTCTTGCATGGCATTAATCCAATTAGAATCAGAAAGAGCATGAGAAACGTATTTGGGCTCAAAAGATGCAACAAAAGTAGATTCAGCAAACACAGCAAGAGAGTCAACAGACGAACGCAAAGTCCTCTCAGACAAATCACCGATAATGAGCTCTGAGGGGTGATCACGCTGAACTGCTTGGGATCCCTGGTGATCTGAAGTCACCACACCGGAGTCAGTAGCTGGCCACGCTGGACTCGACTAAGGGGGCTCGATCGAAGTGGAAAAAGTGATCAGAGGTCCGCCCTCGTCCTCAGTCGAAGTCTCAGAAGGTGTGGGTTCTGCAGGCAGTGCAGAAGGCCCACCCTCATCAATAGCTGGAGCGTCGTCATCTTCCTCGAAGATGGACTCTCCGAGCTCACCATCTCTAGAAGGCTCAAAAGAAGGAGTCAAAGAAGGCAAGTACTCATCAAAAGAAACCTCACACATCTCGACAAGCTGCTGGGAGTCGAGGTTCCAAACACAGAAGCCTCGAGAATGTAAAGCGTAGCCAAGAAAAACTCCATCCCAACAACGAGACTCAAACTTGTCCAAGTGCCCTCCCTTCTTGAGCACAAAGCACTTGCAGCCAAACGCTCGCAAGTGGCTCACCTTGGGCTATCTGCCAAACCGCAACTCATACGAAGTCTTACCTAAGTAAGTTCTAAAAAATGCGGTTGGCTAGATAGCAAGCCGTGTTCATGGCTTCAGCCCAAAAGCGCCTAGGAGTCCTATGCTCATCGAGCATCGTCCTGGCCATCTCGACTAGCGTGCGGTTTTTTCGTTCCACAACGTCGTTCTGTGGGGGAGTGTAATGAGCAGAAAATTGATGATCAAGACCCTGATCACTACAGAAGCTGACGAACTGAGAGTTCTTGAACTCAGAGCCATAGTCAGAGCGAATCGCTCGCATCCAACCATTGTTCTCATTCTTCAGCTTCAAAATTAGGTCATGAACGAAATGAAAAGTCTCATCCTTAGACTCCAAGAAAAAAACCCATGGAAATCGAGAAAAATCATCAACAATCACAAGCGCATAGCACTTCCCACCGACTGAGCGCACCCGAGCTGGACCAACAGTGTCCATGTGTAGCATCTCTCCTAGGTACAAAGTCATCACCTGAGTCACAGGTGAGTGAGAGACGGCAACCATTTTCCCGTGACGACAGGGATGGCAAACTAGATCCTTCTCCATCTTAAGCTTGGGCAATCCTCGAATGAGGTCCATAGAGCTCAACCTGACTAGCAGATCAAAACTCAAATGGCCCAACCTCCTATGCCACTTCTAGAGCTCAGAGGAGGATCCAGCAATCAAATATTGAGAAGGGCCAAAAGAACTAGAGAAGTTAATCCGAAAAACCTTACTAAAAGGTAAGATCTGGCAAATCAAAGACCCTCTAGAATCAACTACAGAAGAACTGCCCTTCTTAAAACAGACCTCCAAACCATCCTCAAGAAGTTGCGAAACAGAAATCAAATTAAAGTTCAAATTCCCAACCAAAGCAACGTTCTTGAAAGAGAAATGGTCTGAGATGCGAATTGAGCCAATGTCGTGTACCTTTTCTTGACCACTGTTCCCGAATGTGATGTATTCCTTGGAGCTTGGGGGAGAGAGACTGGAGAACCATCTGCGATGTCCCGTCATGTGGCGAGAACATCATGAGTCCATGATCCAAACATCCTCCAGTTCCTGATCCTGCATAATCAGTGGTTGTAAGGGGGAGCAAATGGTCCGGCACCAGGTTTAGCAAAAGAACTAAACCAGTGTCGAGCCATCTACTCAAAAGACGGAAAGCAGAAATCATCATAAGCGTTGGGACCAAAACGTGGCTCAAAGCGCGGTCCACGGTTCTGCCTAAAATCTTGGCCACGAGGTCCAGGACCTTATCCAAAATGACCCGGAGCTCTGCTGGAGCGAACACCACCAACTAGAGCACGGGCATGAAAGTCGTCTCCTCTACCACCACCTACACGACGCGGCCTGGCCTCTACCTCTCCCTACGTCGAGGAACTCTCAGTCTACCACCCTATTGGTAGAACTGCTCCTAGCCACCACGAGCTCTCTCTGCTCTCTCAACCCGCTTTCTCCTGAAGCAATACTCCGCAAGATGCCCATCTCTCTGGCAAAACTCACAGTGGTAAGTGGGCTTCTTGGGATGTGGTTGAGGCTTGGGGTTCTTGGGCTTAGTGGTGTTTGGTGTAGATTCCTTGGTGTGAGAGGGTCCTGGAAGAGAGTCAAGAGAAGTGCAGAGGTGTTTGGGCTTTGGAACCCAGATGGGCTTCTTGGGTGGAGCTTTGGGCTGTTCTTGGAACACTCCATCCTTGGGCTGACTAGCCTGGAAAGACTCAGTGGAGTGAGTCTTGGGGTATCTCTGCTCAGGAGTCATTTTACTCAACTCCACTGCCCAGCTAATGGCCCTCTCAAAGTCAGCCTTGGTGTAGGTGTAGCCTACCCCAAACCCATCCTACCTCTTAAACTGCTGGATCATCATGCCGAGATGTGGCTCTCTGGCATTGATCCAACTCAGGATTGAACGGAGGTAAAACTTCTCATTTTGAGCATCAGCTAGCTCCTCTCTCAAGGAAGCTAGTACCTCCACCTGAGACAAGCAGGTCTCACACTCTCTATCAACCTGGACAGACTTCTCGGCTTTCAGCTTAATTAATTCCAATCTAAGAGACAGGCAGTTCTCACAGACATTGGGTGGAACTAACAGTGTCTCAATCTCTAACCTAGTCTGCCCCAGCTCAGCTCTAACTCTCTCCAACTCGCTCAAATGCTCATCACCCTTGGCTTTAAGTTCAGCTAGACTGGCTAGATGGGATGGGCAATCAGCACAGGACATGACGATAGTGGCATGAGCATCTTTCAGCTCCAGCTGAGCGCTCTCAAGCTTAGTGGCCAAAGCGCCCCTCTCATCAACCCTTTTTGTATACCTGGAATTCAGAGTCGCCAGGTCACACAGAAGCACCTCACACTTTGGGCACTCACTGCTATCACCCAAGCAAGGGGAAGAAGATAGACTCTCAATTCTACCGTTGGCCACAGCAAGCTCACTCTCTAATTCATCTATCCTCTTCTTTGCCCCTCTAAGCAGTTTTTCCCGATATTTTAACTCCTGACGATTACTTTCAAGTAAATCAACAATTTCTCGTTCGTAAGATGATACCTTTTCATTATCGTCATCGTCGGAGTCATCGGAGGAGCCCTTCTCTTCCTTATCCCCAAGAGCCATTGAGCAGAAGCTCTTGAGGGATCTTCGGCGTTGATGTGAGCGGCTCTTCGGTCTGTCCCCGAAAGCCATGAAGCATAGGCCCGCCAGATCATCCTTGTCCTTCCCCTTCCTGATGACAATCTCCTCATCGCTTGAGCTTGATGAAGAGGAAGAAGACGTGGACCGCTTGGAGTAGCTCTTCTCCATCTCGGGGAAGAAGGCCTTGTCGCGCTTCTTGTTCTCTCACCGGTAGTCCTTTAGGGCCTTTCTGAAGAATCTGGTCTTTGGCTTGCCCTTGGTGAAGGAGGAGCTGTCGTGCTTGCCGGAGTCGTGGAAGCCACCACTGGTGCCCTTCTTGTGACCATTGCGCTTGGGGAAGTCGGCGATGAAATGTCCTGGGTCACCACACTCAAAGCATCCGGTCTTTGTGCCGTGTCTTTTGAACATCTTTTTGTCATAAACACGACACACCCGGTTGTTAAAAAGACACAGGTCATCATCTCCCAAAGACGCAAGCTGATCCTCAGTGATAGACATCAAAGAGAAACCAGCACAACTCACAGCAGAGGGATCAACAGAAGTTGTAGCAAGGGCCAGGGATTTTGATCCAGAGCCAGTGAGATTTAATCTCAGCTGGATATCAACCTCAGTGGCCTTCAGCTTGCTAAACAACTCAGAAATGGTCAAGGTATCATAAGATGTGCTCTCAATGATAGAGGATACCTTGATCTCCTAGATCTTAGGGTCCAAGGTATGGAGAAATTGAGCGTCGGCTCATGATCTAAGACTAACTGAACACCCTCAGCCTTGTTGGCCCGAAGCTTGTTTATGATCGATTGAAAACGACCAAACAACGCTTCAACAGATTCACATGGCTTCTGTGTGAAATTCTCATATTCACGCCGGTAGGTCTGATAGAGCTTAGCCTTGACCTAGCCTGTCCCCTCATGGTGTGCCTAGAGGGTAGCCCAGATCTCTCTCGCAGTGGTGACATGGCTCACGTGCTCAAATTCAGAGGGACCTAAACCAGAAAACAGAATATTCACCGCTTTGTTGTTGTTCTGATGCTGGGCAACAATATTTGGAGTAGTGCGCTCAGCAACAGGTAACACTGTGAAAGTAGCGTGAATACAAATGTCCCAGATGTCCGAGCTTTGGCTCATGAGATAGGCTCGCATGCGAGTCTTCCAATAATTATAGCCATAAGCGTCCAAGGACGGGACCTTTCTAGGAGACGTCATAATGACTACTGGGGTTTAGAACCAGTTAAGGTATGGAAAAACCCTAACCAGGCTCTGATACCACTTGTAGGACCGAAAGTAGCGACCAGAGGGGGGGTGAATGGGCGCCTAAAAAATTATTTCGTATCAATGGCCTGCTCCCAGCACCCAACGCACCTCAAAGGACTTAACAGAAAAAATGTGAACAGATCAACAAAGCGGAAAAGTATCTAGCCTATAAACGACAGGTGTTCTAGACAAATAAACACCAACACAGTGCTGATAGACAAATAAACACCAACACTGTGCGATGCGAAGCCTGTGCGGTGTTGAAGCTGGCTTCGGAGTACAATGTGTCGAAGCCTGAGTATCAGCTGCCGAAGCTTGTCCGAAGCGGTCGTGCTGAAGCCTGTTGTTGTCAAAGTATGCTTGAAGTCGTAGTGCGAAGGCTGATGGAGTCAGAGCTAGTTCGGAGTGGTTGTGCGAAGGATGCAAAAAGAACTTCGAAGACAGAATAAACTCAGACCAAAGCTACCTTCGAACCGGGGATAGTGAAAACAACACTCGGAGTATGTTGCTGCCAAAGCCTGCTTCGAAACAAAACACACTTCGAAGATTCAGAGCTTAACACAGGAGAAATTAACTTCGAAGCGAAACAGAAAAGTAGAAGCCAGTCTCCAAAGGGACTTCACATGAGCAAAGTACACCCTCATAAATACTTCGAACCTTATGGTGCAATCTGACCGAAGCCTGCTTCGTAGCACACTTCGCAAATCAAACTCCGGACAAAAACTTATCTACTCCGAACAGTCAAAACCTAAACAGTTCAGAGGTGGACTTCGAACACATTGAAAACCAAAACCCTTCGAACTGGTGTAGGACCGAAAGTAGCGACCAGAGGGAAGGGTGAATGGGCGCCTAAAAATTCTTTCGAATCAATGGCCTGCTCCCAACACCCAACGCACCTGAAAAGACTAAGCAGCAGAGTGTGAACAGAAAACCTAAGTGTAAAAGTATCTAGCCTAGAAACAACAGATGTCAAAATCAGAGAAACACCAATGTAGTGCTAATAGGCAGATAAACAAAATACTCAAGACATGGCAGGTCAAAACTTCTCAAAAGATAATCTAAGTGTATATAAAGTGAGATGAGAAGTTACTGTTCAAATTTGTCTCCTGTTTGGAACTTGGCGAAGCCTGCTTCGCTGTGTCGAAGCCTGCCTCACAGTGTCGAAGTCTGCTTCGCAATGTCGAAGCCTGCTTCGCAGTGTTGAAGCCTGCTTCAGAGGTCAGTGTCGAAGTCTGGCGAAGGCTGTTGTGAAAGTGCCAAAGATTTGTTTGGTCTAGCCTAGTTCGAGTGTGGAAGAGAGCGAAGTATGCTTCAAAGCGAAGTATGAGAGTATCGAAGCTTGCTTCGAACAATGTACTTCGAAGCCTGGACTTCGAACAGAAAGGTTCGAACAAGCTCACAGAAAAGCAACCTCCGAAAGATAGGCGAAGCCAAACACACGGCAGCAAGACGAACTCGAAGCCTATACTCAACCTTCGAAGCTAGGTTGGTCGAGGTATGACAACCGAAGTTGAGACCTTCGCTCCAAGGGTTAACTTCGAAAGACAAGCTCCGATCGTACACACTGTGACCTTCGAAAATGACAACTAGAAGGAACTCACATCGAGCGAAGTCTACCAGAGAGACAAGCTTCGAAGCTAACTTCGAAGCTTGTCGAAGTAATGACCTTGAACAGCTCGAGATAGAGAACACCTTCGCAAAGACCGTCGAAGTGTGTCAAGCTGACAGACAACACAAAATGTACTTCGAAGCTAGAAACAAAGTACACAAAGTGAAGTCGAAGTACAAGCGAAGCCCTCGAGGATGTCGGATCGAAGCCTGCCTCACGGAGCTGAGGGACTTCGAACAGAGAGAAGGGGCTTCGCTAGAAACAACCAGAAAAGGGACTTTGGCCCTGTCAACTCGATCAAAAAGCTACGCAGCAAAAAGTAAGCCTAGAGTACTAGTGTACTGTTGCTACAAGGAGTAGGTACTACTTGCTACAGGCAAGAACTAGTACTCCTCACGTGAAGAACAGAAGCAACAGAGAGAAAGTTCAGGAATAAGAAGCTGCTGCCTGTAAACCGAAGCATTAAACCCACACAACAAACACTGCGCACCGAATGAAAATAGCAGGGAATAAAAACTTCACACCAACATGATGAACAACAGAGACACAGGAATGAAAATATCATGAGCAGAAGCCTGGCGGCGCACAAATAGGAGAGAGAATGTAGGAAACAAAATGACCCAATAGAATAGAAAGTGATTTCAGCAAAAGGGTGACCTAACCCTAGGGATTGGGGCCCTATTTATAGGCTGCCCAACACTAGGAATATTCCACCAGCCCCTTAGGGTTTTTACAGACCCTAAAATAAAGGAAAAGACTAAACTGCCCTTAGGAATTTTTACAGACTCGACTGACTGACTGTGGGCCTAGAGACACAGATGACTTATCTGGAAGCTAAGCTTTCGTAGCAACTACGGCTTCTCTTCTGGACAGTACGATACAAGATCAACGGTTGTCAGTTTTGTGCCGAAACTGACAAAGCCTCCACCGACTTTGCACCAGGTACCCGGATTGGGCTGGCCTGATTCCACAGCTCTCTCAGCCCGGCAATCACTCACCGCCCGTGTACCTGAGTCAATCCTGGTCAACAACCTAGTGGGTCTTCTGCTGCTCCTAGCCCATGTACCCGGATTGGGCCAGCCCGACTTCGCAGCCCCTCTGCCCGACAGTCACTCGCTGCCCGTGTACCTGAGTCACACGTGGCCCACGAAACAGCAGATCTCCTCTCATCTTCTGTCCTCTTTGACTATCGTTGACAATGACTCATCATATCTGGAGCCATGAGGCCCACGCTATTCAGCATGGCTCCTCAATATCCCCCTTGATGAGTGCATTGTCAACACTTCACTTCTTCAGCTCTTCAGTGCCTGCGAACAACTGTGGAAACACGAAAACAAAACACAAGAAACCAAAGAAGAAGAAAATAAAGTAAAAGTTTAACCCTAATGACCAAAAGCCGAACAAAAGCAAGAAGCGATCATTATGGTTAACCAAAGGTAAAATCTCAAAATGAGTGCGATCTCAGAAACATCAACAAGGATATCAAAAGAGTAAGGACAAACGGAACAAAAACTCCCCCTTAAACTCATATCCCAAGATTTCTCCCCCTTGTTGACAAGTGAACTCATCAAGCACTCAACAAGACACAGACTCCCCCTGAAATGCAACTCCCCCTCAAAATATACAATGAATGCAACTGGGGTGCATGTGGAGTGTAGAAAGCATGCTTCTCGGATATGATTGACTGCAAATTACAACATCTAACAAGTATAGCAAAAGACATACTGTCTAAGACACATGGCATGATCAGTACAACAGATGATATCTAAAGAAAGTCATTAGCACGCATTTTCAATTTTTGCAAACAAAAGTATCACCACATTTTCCAGTTAACAGGCAAGGTAAAGCATGAGATGTAGAAGCTAACTGATATCTACCAAGATAAGCATTATCAAAAACAAAAGTGCTTCGGCAAACTTCTTATCATTTCAATTTTCAGGCTTTTTCTTTTCTCTTTTTCATTTATGCCAGGGGTTATTTGCATGTCAAACCTTATGCTGACCGACCAAGTCAAGCCTAGGCCAGATCAGGACCATCAGAAGCTTAAGACATTGGTCTTGGCATACACTACATTGTCCTAGTTCATACCAAAGTGCTATGGTACGCAGTCCAGAAAAACGCAATGCGACAAAGCAAACCCACCTGGATCTTTGCAAGTTATGCATAAAGAGGCATGGAATTTTCATTGATCATCATTTTTATAGCACATTTTCCATGTTAAAGCATAAAGATGTCCAAGTTGCATATCGGCATCAATGTGAGGAACGAGCTACAAGGCATTTAACAGATAGCAAAAACACTCAGCCTACACATGCTAGTTACCAGAAGCAATGGTGATCATTTTTCAAGTTTAAAGCATAAAAGCCATGCATATGACAGATATCAGACATATCAAGTGAACTGAACCAAAGTATGGTCATTGACAAGTATTCAAAAGCATGTACCGGCCATAATAAGTAAAGCAGTTCAATCATATAACAGAAGCAGCTCAAAAGTGTGATATGTGAATATGCAAGGTACGAGCACACACAAAAAGACTCAAGAAAAGAGTAAAGAAGAAAGAAAAATGACGCAAAATATCCTAGAAAGGATACACAACACCCAAATCCCCTCGTAAACGCTCAAAGGTAGACTGATCTAGGGGTTTGGTGAAAATGTCAGCCAACTGATGATGGGTATCAACATGAACAAGGTCAATGACACCTTTCTCATATTGATCCCACAGAAAATGAAAGCGCACATCAATATGTTTGGTTTTTGAATGGAGACAAGGGTTTTTCCCTACACTAATAGCACTGGTGCTGTCGCAAAACAATGGAACCCTGGTAGGAAAGAACAACCCAAAATCTCGCAAAGTGGAAATCATCCAAACTAACTATGAGCAGCAGCTAGCAGCAGCTACATACTCAGCCTCAGTGGTCGAAAGAGCAACTCCAGATTGCTTTCGAGAAGACCAAGAAACAAGGGAAGAGCCAAGAAACTGGCAAGTACCGGAAGTCGACTTGCGATCCAACCGGCACCCACCAAAGTCGGCATCCGAAAAGCCAGATAAATCAAGAGATGATGATGCTGAATAGTAAAGACCGAGATTAGGCGCATAAGTGAGATACCTGAAGATGCGCTTGACAACCTGCCGATGAGACGCGTGCGGTGAAGACTGAAAACGCGCGCAAAGTCCCACGGCGAATTGAATGTAAGGTCTTGTCGCCGTTAAGTACAATAGCGAACCAATCATCCCTCGAAACTCCCTCTCGTTGACCTTGACGCCGCTCTCGTCCTTGTCCAGACCCCCAGATGTGCCCATCGGGGACATCTGCGGCTTCAACTCCCCACCAAAGTCAAATTTCTTAAGCATGTCATGAGTGTACTTACCTTGGTGGATGAAGGTGTCGTCCTTGGTCTGCTTGATCTAGAGCCCTAAGAAGTACTTGAGCTCACCCGTGAGGCTCATCTCAAACTCGCTGTGCATCTGCTCAGAGAACTTGGACACAAGGGAATCAGTAGTACCGCCAAAAATAATATCGTCCACGTAAATCTGAGCAACTAAGAAGTCTGAAGCAACTCTGAGCAAAAAGAGAGTTTTATTCACCGAACCCATTACAAAGCCCTTCCCCAACAAAAATTGCTTCAACCGGTCATACCAAGCCCTAGGGCTTGCTTCAACCGTATAAAGCCTTCTGCAGCTTAAAAACATGTCGAGGAAACTTCGGGTTCTCAAAACCGGGGGGCTGCCTAACATAAACTTCCTCCTCTATGAACCCGTTCAGAAAAGCACTCTTAACGTCCATTTGAAAAAGCTTAAAACCCTTCGAAGCGGCAAAAGCTAAGAGAATGCGAATGGACTTAAGACGGGCAACAGGGGCGAAAGTTTCTTCAAAATCAATACCCTCCTTCTGGCAAAAACCCTGGGCAACTAATCGAGCTTTGTTGCGCACCACAACTCCATCTTCACCTTGTTTGTTCTTGAACACCCACTTGGTGCCTATGGGGTTGCATCCTGGTGGCGGCTCAACTAGTGTCCAAACCCGATTACGGATAAAATTCTAAAGCTCTTCTTGCATAGCATTAATCCAGTTTGAATCAGAAAGAGCATGAGAAATGTCTCTGGGCTCAAACGATGCAACAAATGCAAATTCAGCAAACACAGCAAGAGAGGTAGACGAACGCAAGGTTCTTTCTCTCAAACCACCGATGATGAGCTCTGAGGTGTGATCACGCTGAACTGCTCGGGTTCCCTGGTGATCTGAAGTCACCTCACCGGAGTCAGCAGCTGGCACCTCTGGACTCAACTAAGGGGGCTCGATCGAAGTGGAACAAGTGATCAGAGGTCCGCCCTCATCCTCAGTCGAAGTCTCAGAAGGTGTGGGCTCTGCAGGGGTGCAGAAGGCCCACCCTCATTAGCGGCTGGAGTATCCTCATCTTCCTCAAAGATGGACTCTTCGAGCTCACCATCGGAAGGTCAAAAGAAGGAGTCAAAGAAGGCAAGGACTCATCAAACGAAACCTTACAAGTCTTGACAAACTGCTGGGAGTCGAGGTTCCAAACTCGGAAGCCTCGAGAATGCAAAGCGTAACCAAGAAAAACACCATCCCAGCAACGAGACTCAAACTTGTCCAAATGCCCTCCCTTCTTGAGCACAAAGCACTTGCAGCCAAACGGTCGCAAGTGTCTCACTTTGGGTTGTCTGCCAAACTGCAACTCATACGAAGTCTTACCTAAGTAAGCTCGAAGAAAAATGTGGTTGGCCAGATAGCAAGCCGTGTTCATGGCATCAGCCCAAAAATGCCTAGGAGTCCTGTGCTCATCGAGCATCGTCCTGGCCATCTCGACTAGCGTGCGGTTCTTTCATTCCAAAACGTCGTTCTATGGGGGAGTGTAAGGAGCAGAAAACTAATGGTCAAGACCCTGATCACTACAGAAGCTGACGAACTGAGAGTTCTTGAACTCAGAGCTGTTGTCGGAGCAAATTGCTCGCATCCGACCATTGTTCTCATTTTTCAGCTTCAAAATCAGGTCATGAACATACTGAAAAGTTTGATCCTTAGACTCCAAAAAGAAAACCCACGAGAATCAAGAAAAGTCGTCAACAATCACAAGCGCGTACCATTTCCCACCGACTGAGCGTACCCGAGCTGGACCTACAGTGTCCAAATGTAACAGCTCGCCCGAATACGAAGTCATCACCTAAGTCACAGGTGAGTGAGAAGCGGCAACCATTTTCCCATGATGACAGGGATGAAAAACTAGATCTTTCTCCATTTTAAGCTTGGGCAATCCTCGGATGAGGTCCATAGAGCTTAACCTGACTAGCAGATCAAAACTCAAATGACCTAACCTCCTATGCCACTTCCAGAGCTCAGAAGAAGATCCAGCTATCAAACAGCGAGAAGGGCCAAAAGAACTAGAGAAGTCAATTCGAAAAACTTTACCAAATGGTAAGATCTGGCAAATCAAAGACCCTCTAGAATCAAACACAGAAGAATTGCCCTTCTTAAAACGCACTTCCAAACCATCCTCAAGAAGTTGCGAGACAGAAATCAAGTTAAAGTTCAAATTCTTGACCAAAGCAACATTCTTTAAAGAGAAATGATCTGAAATGCGAATTGAGCCGATGCCACTTAGTTTCCCTTGACCACTGTTCCCAAAAGTGATGTACTCTTTGGAGCTCGGGGGAGTGAGACTGGAGAACCATCTGCGATGTCCCGTCATGTGGCGAGAACATCCTGAGTCCATGATCCAAACGTCCTCCAGTCCCCGATCCTGCACAATCAGTGGCTGTAAGTGGGAGCAAATGGTCCGGCACCAGGTTTAGCAAAAGAGCTAAACCAGTGTCGAGCCATCTGCTCAAAAGACGGAAATCAGAAATCATTATGAGAGACCGGACCAAAACCCGGCTCAAAGCTCGGTCCTCGGTTCTGCCTAAAGCCTCGGCCACGAGGTCCAGGACCGTAATCAACACGGCCTGGAGCTCTACCGGAACGGACACCACCATCTGGAGCACGGGCATGAAAGCCGTCTCCCCTACCACCACCTACACGACGCGGCCTGGCCTCCAGCCTCTCCCCGCATCGAGGAACCCGTAGTCTACCACCCTGCTGGTAGAACTGCTCCTGATCACCACGATCTCTCTCTGCTCTCTCAACCCGCTTCCTCCTGAAGCAAAACTCTGCAAGATGCCCGTCTCTCTGACAAAACTCACAATGGTAGGTGGGCTTCTTGAGATGTGGTTGAGGCTTGGGGTTCTTGAGCTTAGTGGTGTTTGGTGTTGTTTTCTTAGGTTGAGAGGGTCCAGGAAGAGAGTCTAGAGAAGTGTGAAGGCGTTTGGGCTTTGGAACCCAGATGGGTTTCTTGGGTGGAGCTTTGGGATGTTTATGGATCACTCCATCCTTGGGCTGACTAGCCAGGGAAGACTCAGTGGAGTGAGTCTTGGGGTATCTCTGCTCTGGAGTCATTTTACTCCACTCCACTGCTCGGCTAATGGCACTCTCAAAATCAGCCTTGGTGTAGGTGTAACCTACCCCAAACCCATCCTGCCTCTTGAATTGCTAGATCATCATGCCGATCTGTGGCTCTCTGGCACTGATCCAACTCAGGATAGAACGGAGGTAAAAGTTCTCATTCTGAGAATCAGCTAGCTCCTCTCTCAAGGAAGTTAGAACCTCCACCTAAGACAAGCAGGTCTCACACTCGCTATCTATCTAGACAGACTTTTCGGCTTTCAGCTTGATCAACTCAAGTCTAAGAGACAGGCAGTTCTCACAGACGGTGGGTGGAACTGACAATGTCTCAAGCTCTAGCCTAGTCTGTGCAAGCTCAGCTCTCACTCTCTCCAAATCACCCAAATGTTCATCGCCCTTGGCTTTCAGCTCACCTAAGACAGCTAGATGAGATGGGAAATCAGCACAGGGTGCGACGACAGTGGCTTGAGCATCTTTCAGCTCCAGCTGAGCGCTTTCAAGCTCAGTGGCCAAAGCGTCCCTCTCATCAACCCTTTCTGTGTACCTGGACTTCAGAGTCGACAGGTCACACAGAAGCACCTCACACTTCGGGCACTCACTGCTATCACCCAAGCAGGGGGAAGAAGATAGACTCTCAATTCTGTCGTTGGCTAAGGCAAGCTCACTCTCTAACTCATCTAACCTCTTCTTGGCCCCCCTAAGCAGTTTTTCCCAATATTTTAACTCCTGACGATTGCTTTCAAGTAAATCAACGATTTCGCGCTCATAAGATGTTACCTTTTCGTTGTCGTCGTCGTCGAAGTCATCGGAGGAGCTCTTTTCTTCCTTATCCCCAAGAGCCATTGTGCAGAAGCTCTTGCGGGATCTTCAGCGCTGGTGTGATCGGCTCTTCGGTCTGTCCCCGAAAGCCATGAAGCAGAGGCCCGCCG
Organism: Zizania palustris; assembly: GCA_019279435.1. Taxonomy (NCBI): domain Eukaryota; kingdom Viridiplantae; phylum Streptophyta; class Magnoliopsida; order Poales; family Poaceae; genus Zizania; species Zizania palustris. Next base: position 79,956,693 of record JAAALK010000079.1, read on the forward strand.
GATCATCCTTGTCCTTCCCCTTCTTGATGACGATCTCTTCTTCGCTTGAGCTCGATGAAGAGGAAGAAGACGTGGACTACTTGGAGTAGCTCTTCTCCATCTCGGCGAAGAAGGCCTTGTCGCGCTTCTTGTTCTCTCGCCGGTAGTCCTTCAGGGCCTTCTTGAAGAATCTGGTCTTCGGCTTGCCCTTGTTGAAGGAAGAGCCGTCGTGCTTGCCGGAGTCATGGAAGCCACCATCGGTGCCCTTCTTGTGTCCATTTTGCTTGGGGCAGTCGGCGATGAAGTGTCCTGGATCACCACACTCAAAGCACCTGGATTTCATGCCATGTCTTTTGAACATCTTTTTGTCATAGACACGATGCACCCAGTTGTTAAAAAGACACAGGTCATCATCTCCCCAAGACGCAAGCTGATCCTCAGTGATAGACATCAAAGAGAAACCAGCACAACTCACAGCAGAGGGATCAACAGAAGGTGTAGCAAGGGCCAGGGATTTTGATCCAGAGCCAGTGAGATTTAATCTCAGCTGGATATCAACCTCAGTGGCCTTCAGCTTGCTAAATAACTCAGAAATGGTCAAGGTATCATAAGAAGTGCTCTCAACGATAGAGGATACCTTGATCTCCCAGATCTTTGGGTCCAAGGTATGGAGAACCTTGAGCGCCTGCTCGTGATCTGAGACCAACTGAGCACCCTCAGCCTTGTTGTCCCGAAGCTTGTTTATGATCGATTGAAAACGACCAAACATCTCTTCAACAGATTCACCCGGCTTTTGTGTGATGTTCTCATATTCACGCCGGTAGGTCTGGTAGAGCCGAGCCTTGACCTGGGCTGTCCCCTCATGGTGTGCCTTGAGGGTAGCCCAGATCTCTCTCGCAGTGGAGAGATGGCTCACACGCTCAAACTCAGTGGAACCTAGACCAAAAAACAGAATGTTCACAGCTTTACTATTGCTTAGATGCTGGCAATGATACCAGGAGTACCATGCTCAGTAACCGGCAATATAACAAACGTATCGTGAACGCAAATGTCCCAAATGTCCGAGCCTTGGCTCATAAGATAGGCTCGCATGCGAGTCTTCCAATAATTATAGCCATAAGCTTCCAAGGATGGGACCTTGCCAGGATATGTCATGATCACTACTGGGGTTTAGAACCGGTTAAGATATGGAAAAACCCTAACCAGGCTCTGATACCACTTGTAGGACCGAAAGTAGCGACCAGAGGGGGGTAAATGGGAGCCTAAAAATTCTTTCGAATCAATGGCATGCTCCCAACATCCAACGCACCTCAAAAGACTAAGCAGCAGAGTGTGAACAGAAAACCTAAGTCTAAAAGTATCTAGCCTAGAAACAACAGATGTCAAAATCAGAGAAACGCCAATGTAGTGCTAATAGGCAGATAAACAAAATACTCAAGACATGGCAGGTCAAAACTTCTCAAAAGATAATCTAAGTGTATATAAAGTGAAATGAGAAGTTACTGTTCAAATTTGTCTCCTGTTTGGAACATGGCGAAGCCTGCTTCGCTGTGTCAAAGCCTGCCTCGCAGTGTCGAAGCCTACTTCGCAGTGTCGAAGCCTGCTTCGGAGGTCAGTGTCGAAGTATGGCGAAGGCTGTTGTGAAAGTGCCGAAGATTTGTTTGGTCTAGCCTAGTTCGAGTGTGGTAGAGAGCGAAGTATGCTTCGAAGCGAAGTATGAGTGTATCGAAGCTTGCTTCGAACAATGTACTTCGAAGCCTGGACTTCGAACAGAAAGGTTCGAACAAGCTCAGGGCCTTTCTGAAGAATCTGGTCTTTGGCTTGCCCTTGGTGAAGGAGGAGCTGTCGTGCTTGTCGGAGTCGTGGAAGCCACCACCGGTGCCCTTCTTGTGACCATTGCGCTTGGGGCAGTCGGTGATGAAATGTCCTGGGTCACCACACTCAAAGCATCCGGTCTTTGTGTCGAGTCTTTTGAACATCCTTTTGTCATAAACACGACGCACCCGGTTGTTAAAAAGACACAGGTAATCATCTCCTAATGACTCGAGCTGATCCTCAGTGATAGACATCAAGGAGAACCCAGCACAGCTCAGAGAGGAGGGGTCAATAGAAGGTGTAGCAAGGGCTAGGGTCTTTGATCTAGAGCCAGTGAGATTTGATCTCAACTGGGTATCAACCTCAGTGGCCTTCAGCTTGCTAAACAACTCAGAAATGGTCAAGGTATCATAAGATGTGCTCTCAATGATAGAAGATACCTTGATCTCCCAGATCTTAGGGTCCAAGGTATGGAGAACCTTGAGCATCTCCTCATGATCTAAGACTAATTGAACAACCTCAGCCTTGTTGGCCCGAAGCTTGTTTATGATCGATTGAAAACGACCAAACAATGCTTCAACAGATTCACCCGGCTTCTGTGTGAAATTCTCATATTCACGCCGGTAGGTCTGATAGAGCTGAGCTTTGACCTGGGCTGTCCCCTCATGGTGTGACTGGAGGGTAGCCCAGATCTCTCTCGCAGTGGTGAGATGGCTCACGCGCTCAAATTCAGAGGGACCTAAACCAAAAAACAGAATATTCACCGCTTTGTTGTTGTTCTGATGCTGGGCAACAATATCTGGAGTAGTGCGCTCAGCAATAGGTAACACTGTGAAAGTAGCGTGAATACAAATGTCCCAGATATCCGAGCTTTGGCTCATGAGATAGGCTCGCATGCGAGTCTTCCAATAATTATAGCCATAAACTTCCAAGGACGGGACCTTTCTAGGAGACGTCATGATGACTACTAGGGTTTAGAACCGGTTAAGGTATGGAAAAACCCTAACCAGGCTCTGATACCACTTGTAGGACCGAAAGTAGCGACCAGAGGGGGGGTGAATGAGCGCCTAAAAAATTATTTCGTATCAATGGCCTGCTCTCAACACCCAACACACCTCAAAGGACTTAACAGAAAAAAAATGTGAACAGATCAACAAAGCGGAAAAGTATCTAGCCTATAAACGACAAGTGTTCTAGACAAATAAACACCAACACAGTGCTGATAGGCAGAATAACAATGTATTTAACACATGAGTAGATCAAGGTTCACACAGATCAATCATCGCAGCAAATAATCTGAGTGTATGTAAAACGAGATGAGAGGTTACTGTTCAAAACTTGTCTCCTGTCTGAAACCTGACAAAGCCTGTGTGGTGCGAAGCCTGTGCGGTGCGAAGCCTGTGTGGTGTCGAAGCTGGCTTCGGAGTACAATGTGTCGAAGCCTGAGTATCAGCTGCCGAAGCTTGTCTGAAGCGGTCGTGCTGAAGCCTGTAGTTGTCAAAGTATGCTTGAAGTCGAAGTGTGAAGGCTGATGGAGTCGGAGCTAGTTCGGAGTGGTTGTGCGAAGGATGCAAAAAGAACTTCGAAGACAGAATAAACTCAGACCAAAGCTACCTTCGAACCGGGGATAGTGAAAACAACACTCGGAGTATGTTGCTGCGAAAGCCTGCTTCGAAACAAAACACACTTCAAAGATTCGGAGCTTTACACAGGAGAAATTAACTTCGAAGCGAAACAGAAAAGTAGAAGCCTGTCTCCAAAGGGACTTCACACGAGCAAAGTACACCCTCGTAAATACTTCGAACCTTATGGTGCAATCTGACCGAAGCCTGCTTCGCAGCACACTTCGCAAATCAAACTCCGGACAAAAACTTATCTACTCTGAACAGGCAAAACCTAAACAGTTTAGAGGTGGACTTCGAACACATTGAAAACCAAAACCTTTCGAACTGGTGTAGGACCGAAAGTAGCGACCAGAGGGGGGGTGAATGGGCGCCTAAAAATTCTTTTGAATCAATGGCCTGCTCCCAACACCCAACGCACCTCAAAAGACTAAGCAACAGAGTGTGAACAGAAAACCTAAGTCTGAAAGTATCTAGCCTAGAAACAACAGATGTCAAAATCAGAGAAACACCAATGTAGTGCTAATAGGCAGATAAACAAAATACTCAAGACATGGCAGGTCAAAACTTCTCAAAAGATAATCTAAGTGTATATAAAGTGAGATGAGAAGTTACTGTTCAAATTTGTCTCCTGTTTGAACTTGGCGAAGCCTGCTTCACAGTGTCGAAGCCTGCTTTGGAGGTCAGTGTCAAAGTATGGCGAAGGCTGTTGTGAAAGTGCCTAAGATTTGTTTGGTCTAGCCTAGTTCGAGTGTGGAAGAGAGCGAAGTATGCTTCGAAGCGAAGTATGAGAGTATTGAAGCTTGCTTCGAACAATGTACTTCGAAGCCTGGACTTCGAACAGAAAGGTTCGAACAAGCTCATAGAAAAGCAACCTCCGAAAGATAGGCGAAGCCAAACACACGGCAGCAAGACGAAGTCGAAGCCTATACTCAACCTTCGAAGCTAGGTTGGTCGAGGTATGACAACCGAAGTTGAGACCTTCGCTCCAAGGGTTAACTTTGAAAGACAAGCTCCGAACGTACACACTGTGACCTTTGAAAATGACAGCTAGAAGGAACTCGCGTCGAGCAAAGTCTACCAGAGAGACAAGCTTTGAAGCTAACTTCGAAGCCTGTCGATGTAATGACATTGAACAGCTCGAGACAGAGAACACCTTCACAAAGACCGTCGAAGTGTGTCAAGCTGACAGACAGCACAAAACGTACTTCGAAGCTAGAAACAAAGTACACAAAGTGAAGTCGAAGTACAAGCGAAGCCCTCGAGGATGTCGGATCGAAGCCTGCCTCACGGAGCTGAGGGACTTCGAACAGAGAGAAGGGGCTTCGCTAGAAACAACCAGAAAAGGGACTTTGGCGCTGTCAACTCGATCAAAAAGCTACGCAGCAAAAAGTAAGCCTAGAGTACTAGTGTATTGTTGCCACAAGGAGTAGGTACTACTTGCTACAAGGAATAAGAAGCTGCTGCCTGTAAACTGAAGCATTAAACCCACACAACAAACATTGCGCACCGAATGAAAATAGCAGGGAATAAAAACTTCACACCAACATGATGAACAGCAGAGACACAGGAATGAAAATATCATGAGCAGAAGCCTGGCGGCGCACAAACAGGAGAGAGAATGCAGGAAACAAAATGACCCAATAGAATAGAAAGTGATTTCAGCAAAAGGGTGACCTAACCCTAGGGATTGGGGCCCTATTTATAGGCTGCCCAACACTAGGAATATTCCACCAACCCCTTAGGGTTTTTTACAGACGCTAAAATAAAGGAAAAGACTAAACTGCCCTTAGGAATTTTTACAGACACGGATGACTTATCCGGAAGCTAAGCTTTCGTAGCGACTACGGCTTCTCTTCTGGACAGTCCGATACAAGATCAACGGTTGTAAGTTTTGCGCCGAAACTGACAAATCCTCCACCGACTTTGCACCAGGTACCCGGGTTGGGCTGGCCTAATTCCGCAGCTCTCTTAGCCCGGCAATCACTCACCGCCCGTGTACCTGAGTCAATCCTGGTCAATAGCCCAGTGGGTCTTCTGCTACTCCTAGCCAATGTACCCGGATTGGGCCAGCCCGACTTCGCAGCCCCTCTGCCCGACAGTCGCTCGCTGCCCGTGTACTTGAGTCACACGTGGCCCACGAAACAGCAGATCTCCTCTCATCTTCTATCCTATTTGACTATCGTTGACAATGACTCATCACATCTGGAGCCATGAGGCCCACGCTATTCAGCATGGCTCCTCAACTGGGTCTATCTTTGAATCAGAGACCTCAATCAAAAAACAGCGAAGCTAAACACAGTACCAACAGGACTTCGCAAGTAGTACTTCGAAGTCTGCAGCAAAGCTGTGAGGGGTTCACTCCACGGTACTCAAACTTTGGTTTCTTTGCCTGAACATCAAAAACACATGTTTTCTTGTGCAAAGTTTAAGCCTCGACTGCAGTGAAATACAAGCAGGAACTAGGTGCGACTGCAGTCTATGCCATAGACAACAAAGCTATGCAGGAAAAGAAGGAGCCATGTGAGAGATGATGAGTCTGGCAGCTGCAGGCTAGAAGCAAGCTAACAAAGCTGTAGATCGTAGCTTGACAGCTACAGGAACTTGCGAGAAGAACTAGTATTCACAGACGAAGAACAGAAGCAACCAGAGAAAAATATTCGCATAGAGACAAAACAGGTAGACACGCAAAAACTATTCACTAGATTCGTTGGAAATACTGCAAAGATCGCTGGCTGTGAATCACGGAATAAAACCTGAGGAGGCAAGAACTCCTGGTGACCGCATGCAGAACGAATCGGCGGTGGAGAGGAAAGAACACCAGGAAGAACAAAAATGGCGGCGCACACAAAACAGGAGTAGGTGAGGTGAACTCTGATTTTTTAGATTAAAGTGAGTTAACCCTAACCCTAGGGATTGGGGCCCTATTTATAGGCAGCCCAATAGCCTAGGAATATTCCACCAGACCCTTAGGGTTTTTAACAGACGCTGAAATAAATGGAAAAGACCAAACTGTCCTTAGGATATTTTTACAGACTCGACTTACTGACTATGGGCCTAAGGACAAAATAGTAAACTCCTATTTACAGATGACTTATCCGAAAGCGGAGCTTTCGTAGCGACTACGGCTTCGCCTCTGAACAGTCCGATGCGAGATCAGCGGTCGTCAGTTTTGCGCCGAAACTGACAAAGCGTCCATCGACTTTGCACGAGGTACCCGGATTGGGCTGACCCGATTCCGCAGCTCTCTCAGCCCGGGAATCACTCGCCACCCGTGTACCTTAGTCAATCCTGGTCAATAGCCCAGTGGATCCTCGGCAGTCACAGGCGAAGTAACAAGGGGATAGCAATCTATTACGTAGATTAACGGATACTTCACAAGCGAAGTAACTAGGATTACCACTATTCCGAAGTGGCCGTCGGAGGGCTTCCTAGAAAACCCACGAAGAGTATAGAAAAGTAAAGATAAAGTAAATATGATTCAAAGCTAGGGCTTTGTGGTTGATTTTGTTGGGGGGTCCTCTGAACCGGCCTCACCCCTATATTTATAGGGGCTAGACTTCTAATCTATAAGTGTAACACCCCAAATTTTCAAAGAAATAAAAATACCATTTATTATATTTTTCAGGAATTAATTGATTTGGAAATACCTTTAATGCCCTTCTTAGATTATTTGAACTAGAACCTAGGTTAAATGACCAAACCAGAGGCTAGAAAATTTGGTATATGATCCCAAGGCCAAGATATATTTTTGAGAATTTTTACAAATTTTTATCACCCTTGGAAGTAGCCCAAATATTTTAAACCATTTTCCGCAATTAAATTTATTAGGAAAACATTTTAAATAGTAACATGCCTCCCTCCCTCAATCTCCCCCAACCGGCCAACCCAGCCAGCTCCCTCCCCGCGCCTTGGACTGATAGGCAGACCCCACTCGTCAGCGACCCCACCTCTCCCTCTATGCACGCCCAATGACCCGACCCCACCTGTCAGTCTCGCCCATTGCCTCACCCGCGCCCGCTGACCGCCTTGGCCCACCTGTCGGACCCGTCGTCTCTGCGAGATCCGCCCCCAAATCCCCCCCCCCCTCACAGGCCGACGCCTTAACGCGCCTCGGATCCACTGCCCCCGACCCCCTCCCCTCAAATTGAGCCCGGCGTTATGACGCCCGATCCCCAGCGACCGTTTCCCCCATTAAAACCAGCCCGATCACGTCCCGGTTCGATGAACCTACCTACAACCCAAGCTCGTCGGCGTTGAAACGCTTTTACTCTCGACCACTATATTGCGCCCCCTCTGCCCCCGTCGGTGACCCTATTTAAACCCCCTTGGTACCCCGTGTCCACCCCTCGATAACACTCGGAACGAACCTGACCAGACCGCCTGTGACGCTAACTTCAGCGCCTCACCGCCACCCTCGCTCTAGCCGCCGCTCGCCGTTACCAGAGTCCTCCTCCACCCTCGGTGACCACACCTCTATGACCACCGGGGCCGCCTCGACCCCGTCCATCACTCCGTCGCCGACGAACCCCACCGGAACGCCATCGCCGACGAGTAACCTGAACTCCTTCGCCGCCCCCGCTCGTCGCCGGCCACGCTCCGACGACATCTCGCCTCGCCTAAGGTACCCTCGTGATCCCCGTAGTCCCTTCCGTCCATTTTAGCCCTTAGATCCGGCCACCACCGCTCGCCGTGACCCCTGGCCCGCTCGCCGTCGCCGGAGAAGATGACCGGCGCGGGTAAAATACCCGTGTCATGTCGGATTCATCCCTGACCGTGCGATCGTGATCCGACGGCTGAGATTAAATCGATCCTTCGGTTTAATCCACGACGTCAGATCTGAGCGAAGCGGTACGGTGCGATCTCGTGCGTCTGTTAGTTTTTAAAACCCTCGATGGATCTGGACCCTCCATCGCGTACCGGTTCGATGTTTTAATCCTGGCCGTCCACGTCAACTTAGCGCCCTCGCCTCGCCCGTGGCCACCCGATCACGATCCAACGGCGGATCTGGATCTAGTGCACGCGCACAGTGCGCGAGTTCACGGTGAATCCGGTTCACCGTGGACCGACGCCCGTTTTTGGATTTAATTTAAATTCCAGAAATGGTTTTAAACTTCTAAAATACATATCTTGTGCATTTTAACTCCAAAAATTACCATTTCAATTCCAGAAAATCTATAATTTTATTCTCTACATGTTAATGCAATAAAAATAGTAGGTTTACATTAAGTAATTTATTTTTGTTTAATAATATATTCAAATGCACTTTAGGGAAAATTATAAATTGGTTCATTTCAATTTTAGAAAAAATATATTTTATTCTTTTCATGTTAGTGTAATGAAACCACTAGGTTTACACTGAACCTCTTATTTTAATTAGTTAGAAAATTTAAAATACATTGGTTTACATTATTATCCCTTTTAGAAAGGCCATTGTTTCATTAAAAGTTCATTTTTAAAATGTTCCTAAGATAAACTTCAGAAAGTTGATAACTTTATTTTTCCTGGGTTCAAACCAATCAAAACTTATATACCTGTTGTGTGGTTTTTGGATTGTTTAATTGAATGTTATGTTTAATTTATTTATGTCGAGAAGACTACGACGCCACCGAGGAGCCGGAGTATTACCCGGAAGTTCCCCCGTCGCCTTTCGCTGAACAAGGCAAGTCACCAAACCAATCTTTTGAGCATGTTGAACCCATGTTTTACTAAACTGTCGCTAAAACACATAGGATATACATGCATTAGTCAAATGAAACCCTTACAATATATTTATTAGGATCCCCCGACCATGATGTGCAACCCAAGCCATGCTATCTAGCCTAAACTCCTTGTCACCATATGATTAGTACTATTAGCTAGTGTCCAATGTATCGACACGATTGCTATAGGATTAAAAATGAGTCGTAGCAACTTGGTTCTACTATATGATCCCCGTTATCCTTATCTTTGGAATTCTGTTGGTGATAGAGTTTTGGTTGTGAGTGTATGCATGGTGGGTTCCGGGTGCAAGCTAGGGCATTGGTCGGTAGCACCCGAGGCACTATAAGGACCGGTCTATGGGATCCGTTGCAATACACTTTCGTACTAACCACAAGTCTAATGGGTAAGTCCTAACTAAGGTATGGAGTGTTCCAAACCGAGGCCACCACTTGGAGATGGGTCAAGCAGCACCTGCGGTTGGCTTGTGCCTACATGGTGCAAAAGGGGGTGCGACGTTAGCCGGGATGCGGCCCGGCGCGCCGGCGAAACCTAGAGCGGGTGGTTATCGCTTGGAGCATTTCATGCTGAGGTTTTGGCACGAGTTCCCGTGGTATGGGTCATCTCGTTACACTTTAGTGTTTGGGTTGAGTGTGTGCCTTGTGGGTACAGTAGTACACCTCTGATCAGAGTCATAAATCTTTTCGAAAAGCCGAGCCCACGGTCAAGGGCGGGTTGCATGACATCCCACTGTTAGTTTACTTTTAAATGAATGTGCATGATGATTTGACATGTAAGGACTATTGTGCGAGGAGGGAAAACATACTCCTCGAGTTAGATGGTATTATGATGTTCATGTTTATTATTCCGCATTATTAAAATTGGCTACACTAAATGCAATAACTGAAAAATGTACTTTTCCGCACTTTTAGCCATTATCCCTCCTTTGTTATTACCTTGCATTACTACTGCATTTGCGGTGGCTTGTTGAGTACTTTTTGTACTCATACCCGTTGGACACATCATTTAGAGGATGTCTACTACGAGGAAGATGGTCTGGAGTAGCGACCCAGTCAAGAAGAAGATCCTGAAGAGGGCGTTCATCATGCTTTAATTTACTTATTTTAATTTTACTCTTTTGTAATAATGTGGTCTGCATACCACGGATGACTGCTCGTATGTACGTGTCGCATGATGAACCTCTTGTATTATTGTTTTTCTTTGGAAATTCAATAATGTTCCGATTTGTTAAATCGGGGTGTCACAATAAGTCTAATCTGTTATGACTCGGCTGAATCACGTGTAGAGATAAACACTTAGCCAGAATCGGATTTAACTCTATCTCTGCCCGAAGTGGGCCTTCGGCCAGGTCCGCCGAAGTCTACTCCTCAAGCTGAAGCTTCGACGGAGTGGGCCTCTGAAGGCCTCCTAGCCGAAGGTTGTGGGCTGGCTAGAAGCTTTCGGAGCCCATAGCCCAGTGGTCCTTTGGCCCTGTAGGGCTTCGGCCTAACCCGGGACATGTGCATTTTCGGCCCAAATTACTAAAATTGATATTTTGACAATCTTAATCATTGATACCATTTTTTGCTATCAACACATGCATAATAGAGTGATAAATACAAACGCTCCACAAACACGTACCTTGTCTCGGCGTCCAACAAGCGGCGGCTCAAGAATGTGATGATGTACTCTTTTTCCTCCACTTCCTGAGTTAGCGCGGCTCCTATCACGCTATCTTTTGCAGCAACGTACAGCCGAAACGGAATCCCAGCTTTTGGTGCTCTTACCAAAGGCGGTGACTACAAGCACTCTTTAATCTTCTCAAAGGCGCTTTGCTGACTTGCCCCCTAAGTGAACTCAGCTTAATTCTTTAGTCGGAGTATGGGGACAAAAGCATCGATCTTGCCAGACAAGTTAGATATAAAGCGACACAAATAATTTATCTTGCCTAGCAACTTTTGCACATCTCTCTTGCATGTCGGCACTTCAAAGTTCTTAATCTTTTCAAGCCTCTTAGGATCAATCTCAATACCTCTTTCATGAATCATGAATCCTAAGAACGTGCCTGCCAACACGCCGAATGCACACTTTAGTGGGTTCATTTTTAATCCATACTGACGCATTCTATCAAAGGCAACTCTCAAATCAGCTAAATGGTTGCCCATAGCATCCGATTTTACTACAACATCATCTATATAGACATCTAGCATAACTCCTAGCAAGTCATGAAAGCTCAGGTTCATAGCACATTGATATGTAGTGCCAGCATTCTTTAAACCAAAAGTCATGACGACCCACTCAAACAAGCCGACAAAACCTGGGCATCGAAAGGCCGTCCTGTAGATGTCCTCTTCGGCCATAAAAATTTGATTATAACCAGCGTTGCCATCAAGAAAACTTAGTACCTTGTGTCCTGAAGCATCGTTGATTAACATGTCGGCTATCGGCATGGGATACTCGTCCTTCAGAGTGGCCTTGTTCAGATCCCTGGAATCAATACAAACTCGTATTTTGCCACTCTCCTTCTTCTCTATAGGCACAATGTTAGCAACCCATTCAGCATACCTGCATGGCCTAATAAATTCAGCCTTAAGCAATTGTTCTATCTCTTCTTTAACTCGGTCGTACATGACCGAATTAAAGCAATGAGGGGGCTGTTTATAAGGCCTAAACCTGGGTTTGATAGGCAACCGATGCTCTACGAGCTCACGGCTTAGTCCGGGCATCTCACTATACTCCCATGCAAAACAATCAACATATGACCAAAGCAACGTCATTACTTCGGCCTTTTTGCTGGCTTGTAGGTTTTTGTTTACAAAAGTCGTCCTCGGAATACTACCATTGCCTTTATCAACCTCTTCTAAAGGATCGGCCGACGTGAAACCTTGACCTAACTTTTTTACCTCGCTAAAATCTTCAGTGTCTTTGGCAATACCGTTTAGAAGACCGATATTGCTCCACATGAGACTTTAGCCAATCAAGATTACTCTTACTAGACATGACTATTAGTTTAGAAATAGCTGTGCTACATTAGCCGGCTTTATAGACACAGGTACAAAACGTCCCATGGACAAGCTAACGAAGTCGTAATCCGAGAGGTCTCTACCTGATACACACTCTACTTTGTCATGGATGGTGTCGATGGATACATCGGCTAATGCTACTTGGGCTGAAGTAAACCTTTGGTTGGAAAGGTTTGTCTTTTGCATATCGGCTTTGGGCCCAACCTTCCAATTCTAGTTCTTAGGTGAATAGCTTGTCGCCCACGTAAAGATCCCTATTGGCCGATACCTTCTTGGAGCCAATTATCACTCTCTTCATCTCGTATCGGCCAAGCTATCAGTTGGCGATCCTATCGACCACCTCAATGACCTGTGGTGGTTTCTCCAACTCTAGTTCAATGTTTATATAGCTGACGTTGTTGGTGGGCCTTCTCTCGCTCTAATGTGTTTCCCCACCGATTTTCCCGAATCGACTACTCCTATTTTCTACCGATGCTCTTCATTGGGTAAAGTGGTAGCATGCCGTTCTACTTTTCCTTTGCCTCCTGCACCCATGGTCGCCTGCTTTAAGGGTTTTTATCTTGGATTCTCCGGTCAGACCATCTAGTATCCATACGAGTATTACTCGGAGTATGAGTTCCCTCATTGGCTAACCTTGCTTGATGTATTCCGAGACGAAGAATCCATCCGCATATTTATGGCCATGATTTTTTCTTGCTTCCTGCCTGTCATTTTTACCGATGAGTATTCTCGGTAGGGCTCTTACAAGTTCTACCACCCATCGGTCTTTACGAGACAATTAGGCTTCAGTCAACTCCCACCCTACCTCTTCTTTGTTGATCAAATCCAAACTCGAGGGGAAGTCAAGGATATCGTGGAGTGGGACCGCCTCCTCTATATAACTGATGGGATCTGTGTCGGTGATTTTTCTTCCTAGACAGTTTGTCGGGAAACCTCTACCATCTTCCACCGATGGTGGGGTGAACTAAAGCAGCATATATTCAACCACTCTTCACTGATTTATCCTCGACTCCACGGCCGTTGGTAAGTCTTGACTTCTTCTTATAATGCTGGTTCTTGGGGTGTACCTATATCTTTTGTTTATTTTGCAGCCGACGCCGATCGCCTCTTCATCCGTGTGGGCCCCCACTGTCCGCACTTTTCCAAAAGCCGAAGTCCCCTCTTCTGTCTAGGATTACATTCATCTTTTGTGTCATTGACATTTCTCCACTCATGTTCCTGATATTGGACATCTCTTTTGTTCTCAGCCACCACCGTCTCCTATCGACGTCGACTCCCTCTATGTGGTGTTTAACCAAGTGTTAGATGATCCTGCTGATCTTCGACCGGCCCAAGCCGCCGAAGTTGTTGCCGTAGGAGTCGGCACTCGGGATGATACATTGGAGGCTGCTGCCACCGGTCCTAATGTACCGGCCACTGCCGACGTCGTCGCCGCTCCTAGTGTGGTCGCCACCGAAGTCGTGCCTGCTAGTGTCGATGCCATTGGGGTCGATGTGCCAGGAGTGGCCATCACTGGTTCCAAGGCATCGACTACCAATGTTGATGTCACTCGCGAGGTATCTTTATTTATCCATTATTTTGCCTTATGTTGTCTTTCATGCAATCGACACCAGCCTTATGCGCAGCCGACGCTCAAGGAGGACAAGGCCGACGAGGAGCACTCTCCTACCCTCCCAGTCACCATGACAGAGAGTGATGTTACGACATCCTCTACCGACACCTCCTCGCAGTCAACTATCCCAACTAGGCCAGTTGATGTAAGTGTCCTCGCGTTTATCTTGGCATGCTATTCCTTTTATCCATCTAACCTTTTTCTTTTTTCTAGTCCTTCGCCCGATAGTTTCCTTTCAACATTAGCCTATACCTTGATGCCGATGAGGTTCCTGCTCCATCGACTACTTCTCCACTGACTCTCGAAGTGAGAGAGGCCTTATTGGACTTGCTGCACCAGCTAGAGGATCCGGTCGAAGCCTTGGTCAATGATTCGGGTCCGATAAGGGCTCATTTCAACGATGTCGTGGACTCTCTCACTCTGAAGTTGGTCGACGCTCTCACGCGTGCTGCCTTCCTATAGTTCCATCGGCTGGAGGTGCAGCGGGCCGCGAAATAGATGGCCGATTAGGCTAGCCATGCGTCGCTGTTGGAGGCGATAAAGACCCATAACGAGGGGATAAATACTGAAGGCACTCTCCTGAGTCACATTCAAGATGAATCGTTGGCTACATCGTGGGAGTTCTATCAACTACGGGTGGAGGAGGCTGAATTGGTCTCGAGGATGGATGGGGTCCAGACAAAGATTGCCTAGAAAGAAGGTGCCCTGGCCTCATTCCTAGCTAGGATCGAGGCCCAAAAGCACTGGCTTACCATTGTCGTCTGCCAGCCGCAGCGCTGATGCTGCACCCTTCAAGTTATCCTCAGATCAGATGATGAAGACTGGGCCATCCTCCGAAGTGTTTACGCAATCTGGTTGCGAGCGATCGAAGCCATCCATTGTGTCGTTGCTTAGATTTTGTGTACGGTCTTCGACTTGTAACCTAAAACATTATGCTTTTGCAATATATATTAATCATTGACCCCAAAGTTGGTTTTGATCTTTTTGTATCTAAGGGCAATGCTTTAGCATCGGTCGTCTAAAGGCGATACCATCGGTATTTGTTTTCTTGCGTGTAGACCTATAGGCATTTATCTGTTCGCTCAGAAAATACTTCTTTAAATACTTTCCTTTCAAGGCCTTCATGAACACTTCTCCATCTAATCCTTTGAGTAGATAGACATTGCAAGGCACCACTTCGTGTATTCTAAATGGTCCTTCCCAATTAGGCAACCACTTACCGAACCAATTGTTCCTAGACCTGATCGGTAGGATAAGTTTCCATATGAGTTCCCCTTGTTCAAATGACTTAGGCACCACTTTCTTATTATAAAACCTGGCGAACCATGCTTTGTTTTCTTTGATCTTCTCAAGGTCTCTCAATCGGACCTGCGCTAAATCATCTAGGTCATCTGTCATTAAACTATATTAATCATTGGCTATGAGTTGGTCCTATAATGCAATCCTTGTTGAGCCAATGTTATTTTCCCACAGTAGTACTCCTTCATGGCCAAAAAATGCACTAACATGCTTTTTGGCATGCCCGGTGGGACCACACTTTAGCAATTCAGCCATGGCGGGTGAACTCAACGACGACAACATCATTCTGATCACCCTGGACACCTTGATTGAGGAACAAAGGGCGGAGGTATGGAAACACATTGATGCTTTCCAGGAGCTATTGTTCGAAGGCTCCAAGTTGTCTCTAATTGTTGTATGTTGTTGCCTCACTCTGGTAAAGCTGACTTGATTATCGTACAATATAAAGGAAAAAGGATTGCCACATGACACAATGATGCTATGATTAAATGATCTAGCATGATGGAAAACAATCCATATCTATGAGCCATGTGCTAGCATGAGGCCTTCGGGTTGTCATGCTTTCAGATCGGCACTTCACGATGTTGGGCCCAATCATGTCGTGCCTAGGTCGAGACATAGGCCAATGAGCTAGCACGACATGGCTTGAATAGGGGTGGCAATATACCCGACGGAGCAGGGGACCCACTCCTATGGGGTTGGGGCTGGGTCTAATTTTTTACCCATGGGTATATCGAGTCGGGGCCCCACAATGAATTGGGCTTGGTTCTGGATCTATTATTTGACTCGCTGGTCTCCACGGGTCCCCGGCCTAATAGAAAGAGGCCAGTATGTACATCACCATATACATAAAAAACTCTAGTTCAGTCTCAATCCCTAATACCCCACTCTCATGACCCCAACTCCTCATCCCTTTCCAGTCGTCCTGCTCTTGCGGTTTGCCTGCTGCGTTCCTCTGGCGGCTGCCTTCCTTGCCACCAAACCTCATCATCCACCACTCGCCTTCCTCATCGTCGAGCCTGGATAGAAAGTACTTGCCTTTCCTATCGCCAAGCCTCACTAGTCCCTAGGCGCCGAGCGGAGCTGCCTACACCAAGCAACGCTATCGGCCCTGGACACCGAGCGGAGGCGGCCGACACCAATGCAAGGCAGAGGTCACTAGTCCTAGGAGCTAGACGGGAGTGGCCAACCTATATACGAGTCTTTAGGGACCTATCGGTTTTGTGGGCAATCCGGCGGGTCTAGGTTTGTGTGGGGAAATCTACCAACAGCGCTAACAAGGTTGGGTTCAGAGCTGGTATTGGTCAATCCGGCCCCGCTCAGCCTCATTGCCACCCCTAGGCCTGAAGGCACATCCGCGCCGTGCTAAGCTCGCACCGTGCCGATGTGGCCATCTACTTGGGAGTTCAAAGATATTATCTATTAAAAAGACTTAGGTATTCCTTTACTTTTACTTCAATTTTTATTAATAAAAATATTGTTTTCTTATTAATAAAAATTATTTTACCACTAATATATAAAATTTAGTTTAAAAGAAAGGTTTTCATGCAATGGATGCATCAATACTAAACAATATTAAAATATAGAATGAATAAATAGGAAAATGGAATATAAATCTCTCTTTTAGAGAGAAATAATATATATATAGAATAAAAATTCTTTTGAGGTTGCATTATGGACGTGCTGCACGTGTTGCTCTAATATAATATGAACATGTCTTATGTGCACTAAGAACAAAACCATTTCTTACACAAAAGTTGGGGAAAAGGAGAAGCAAGCAAGCAAGAAAAAGAAAGAAAGAAAGAAAGAAAGAGATAGATAGATAGATAGATAGATAGATAGATAGATAGATAGAGCCAAAAATGGATATACTACCGAACAAAAAAAGGAAGGCGCTCGCTTTGCTTGCCATTGCCATTATATTCTCAGTAATGGTTTCCCCTGCGCCTTGGCAACGACGGCCGGCCGCTCTTCGTTGTGCTCGCCGCTGGCAGGGATGACGATGACAACCGAGTGGTCAGGCGAGCTGCTTGGCTTCGGACAGCAATGGCAGACTTTGGTTTTCTGTTCACGGCTGGCAGCGGCAGCGGCAGCGACAGCTGGGCTCCGGGCGGTCGCGTCGGCGGAACTTTCCGGCGCTCCGGTGTCGGCGAGCTGGGACCTCATCGCCAGCGATCTCGCGGTTGCGCGGCACGCGTCTTCCCTGTTGCCGCCCCTCCACTTCTCCCTCAGCAGCATCATGCTGTTAAGCACGACGAGCAGGGACGTCCCGACGTCGGCGAGCACGGCTGCCCACAGCAAGGGGCGCCATGTCGCCGCGAGAACGAGCACGCCTGCCTTCACGGACACCGAGAACGCCACGTTGACGGCGATGGTCCGGCGGGCGCGCCTACCTAGCCTGATGGCCTCGGGGATCCTCAGGATGTCGCTGGACATGAGCGTGGCGTGGCTGATCTCCATGGCGGCCGCCGACCCGGAGATGCCCATGGATACGCCCACTACCGCCGCCGCCAGCGCCGCCGCGTCGTTCATCCCGTCACCGACCATCATCGTCGGGCCAAAAATCGACTCGAGGCCGTCGACGAGCCGGACCTTGTCCTCCGGGAGCAGCTCGGACTGGAGCTCCTCCAAGGCGCCGCCGAGCTGGTCCTGCGCATGCTTGGCTGCCGCGGTGCTGTCTCCTGTCAGCATCACCGACTTGATGCCCAGTGATCCCAGCTCCCGGATTGCTTCTCCCGCGCCTGTCCGGCACTCGTCGGAGAGCATGAACACGCCGGCGAGCTCCCCGTCGCAGATCACGTAGCCGATGGACACGCCTTCCATGTTACCACTCGTTTCTTGGACTGCAAAAGTCACGGTTAATTCCGTCACCAGCTTCAGTTCACTCTTAGGACAATATCAACTTATGCCTTTTTAAGGATATCTTATCTTCTTATAATAATAATACACCTATCTTTATGAAGAAAAATTTGATCATATATTTTACATTTAAATGAAAATTTAGGATTTAATTTTCTAACCTACGTGTCATTTTATCTAAGTAGATCCTATATGTTAATGATATGAAGAGTACATTCTCAATTTCACCTAAAGAAAAGGTATATGTTCAAATCTCTAATCTAAAAACCATACTCTCAACCTTATTTTCTTACTGTAGATTATAGTAAAGTTTTACACTTCTCTTTTTCTCTCTCTTCCCCGATAATTCAAATTTTCTATTCTCCGTTTAAATGTTGTGACGATATTTTGTATTACTTAAAATATTGTTTCTTTATTTTTTTTATTCTGTCTTCCTTAGTTTTTTGTCACATTAGATTTTTTTCTTTACATGCTAGTATAATAAATAGGCTAAAACAACATCCTACATGGAGACTTGAGACTACTTAAGCTGTTACAATGCATTATCAGAAACTGAGCTATATGTTTTATTCACCTGTCTGATGAGTTGGCGATGATGCCCTTGTTAATGCCCTCCTGTTTCCGATGTAGATGTGTTTTCCATGGATTTCACCATAGATTCCCTCTCCCGGATGTATGCAAAAATCGGCGACATTTTCCGGCTTTGGCTCGATGGACTTACACTGAGCATACTCCACTAGTGCACGCAGCTGCCATAGGGTGGCTTGATTTGCTTTCAATGCTCGAAACCCTGCAAGAACAAGAAAAACATACATAATTTGTGCCAAGAATTTCACTATTGGAGTCTCAATTCAATCAATCCATCACAAAGAATAAAATTTTCTGACCAGTAAATAAGATGGTTGATTTCAAACTTCCCCAACCAGATGGAAATCGCGGATGCTGAACCTCCCACTGGTGATCGTGCCGGTCTTGTCGAATGCCACTGCCCTGATCTCTCCCAAGGACTCGAGAACGTCTCCTCCCTTGATGAGTAGACCCATCCTCGCCGCGCGCAGCATGGCGCAGAAGGTGGCCACCGGAGTCGACAGCACCAGCGCGCACGGGCACGCGCTCACCAGCAGTACCAGGGCCAGCTTCCACCATTGCTGCAGCTCGTCTGCTCTGAACAACAACGCCGGGAGCAGGGCCACTCCTGCTGCAAGAACAACCACAGCTGCAAAAGCACAAATTACAAGAATGGTTTTCTTTTCAATCCTGATGATAAAATTCGTCATGTCCACTGATATGATGGAGATGTTGAGAATTCATGTAGTACTTTGCGTGTAGGAGATGATAAAATTCGTCATGTCCACTGATGGAGATGATAAAATTCGTCGTGTCCGTTGCTCACCTGGCGTGTAGTACTTTGCGCATGAATCGATGAGCCGCTGCGTCTTGGACCTACTGTTCTGCGCCGCCTCCACCAGCCTCTCCATCTTGGCCACCGTCGAGTTCTCCGCGAGAGCCGTCGTCCTCACAGCTACGTAACCTGGATCTCATCGTTCACCGTTTGGACATTTGTAGATTCGTGACCAATGAGGGCTTGTTTGGGAATTTCAAATCCCAGCTCATTCCCTGTGGATGGGCCGGGATTTTAGTTTAAAATCCCGGCCCATCCACAGGGAATGGGCCGGGATTTGGGGTTCCCAAACAGGCCCTAATAGTTAAGACTCAAGTTAGTTAAGACTCAGGATAGTTAAAGATTCGAATAGGATTCGCGTTAGTTATGTTCTAGTCCAAATAGAATTCAAGTTAGTTATGTTCTAGTCCCTAAAAATATAGATGTAAGCCCTTGAGGCAAAGGCAAGCAAGGAATAAAGATTAGTCTACAATCTCTGCCCTAGTTCTCTGAAGTTTCCCCCGTTCTCTATAGTCTCTCCCGTTCTGCAAGATAGCATAGCGAGGGGATTCTTCCCACGCCGGCTATGAGCTACGCATCCAAGGTCCCCTGCACTAGGGTTTGGGGCCCTTGACAACTTAGTATCAGCATCTAGGCAATTCCCCTCCACGCCACCCGCCAATATGCCGCATCAATCCGCCAACATGTCCACAAAAAGCCCACAACCTACCATGGCCGAGATGATGGCCTAGATCAAGGACCTCGTTGTTGCCATCACCGTCCTATCCACCATCACCGCTAGCTACTGTCTGGCAATCCAGCGCTTGGACCAAGGTCGCCAGCCATTGCCGCACCCTTGGGACTTTACCTTGGGCACTAGGGCACTTGTGCCCTCACCGCCAGCCCGGCTGATACTACCGGCACCCCCGCCACTGACCTCTACGATAACAACGGTCACGGTGGAGAGCCAGCTGGTCAAACGAATGTCCCAGTCAGAGATGGAGGAATGCCATCGCCTCAGACTCTGCTGCAACTGCGACGAGAAATTGGGCCCCAACCATAATCGGGTCTTTCAAGGTCTCTTCTTCCTCGATCTTGCCTTCGACGACGACGATGACGACATCACTGAGCCAGTTGAGTAGTAGGAGGCCGACCCACAGGTTTCCTTGCACGCCATAGCAGGTGTCCATACAAGCGAGACAATGCAAGGCCCCCTCCAGCTAGGTGGCGTCTCCTTGTTAGCCCTCCCCGACTCTGACTCTACCCACAACTTCATCGTTGAGGAAGCAGAGGGATAGACCACTCTACGCCTATGTTCGCACGGGAATATGCTAGTCTTGGTGGCCAATGGTGAGCATCTCTCCTTCCTGGGCATGTACCGTGACGCCCCATTCCAGCTCAGCTAGGAAGAGTTCAAGGCTGACTTATGGCGCAACGATCACAAGATTTGCTAGCGTGGCCTCGCCTGCCCGTCGCATATGAATACGTTGACAGTTTCGCCCCTGTTCTACCAGCTCGAGGACGAGCTGATCTTCAAGAGGGAGATGTCATGTGCTATGGGCCTTGTGCCTGTGAATAGTACCGCGCCTTAAGGCCCATAGCACATGACATAAGCACATAGACATGCACAACTATGCACGTGAAAGATGAAACACACATAAATATCAGAAGAAAACATGTATAACAATTGGAGGCATTAAAAAGAACGAAATGCAAAGATCAACCTTCTGTCAGAGAAGATCGAAGAGCTAGAGCTTCCCGCGATATATCTCAAAGTAGCTTAGCCACAACTTTAAATTTTGATTCTGGTAAATAGCCACAACTTGTCTACAAAATTAAGAACGGTGGGTTTTAGCTGAATTCTTGACAAACTAATGAATAATGATACTTAGAAAAAAAATCTTAATACTACAGGTCAGAATGGTACATTTGGAGTGAAAAGTAAAATGAAAAGTGCTCTACTCAATGTTTGAACTTTGAACCAATTTTCTATGGTTACAAAAGTAACTTTAATTGAGAATAATCACGAGAAGTGGGAGATATTGCTGTCACAAAATCCAGGTACAACAAATCACAAGACACAAGATTGTCACCCTATATAAACTTTATACCCTTTTCCACTGTGTTCGTAGTGAAAATGGTGTGATGGAAAATAGATATAAAAATAACCAAAATGTTGGCCATATATTTCAACTGCATGTACATCCAACAAACTATTTAATAAACTTTGTATTTAAAAATATGCATACCTAATATAACAGCTGCCCTAGACAGATCATTCTTGAATTTCGCAATTCGTGCAAAATTTGTAGCTCTAGCCTCAGAAACTAATCATTGGTCATCTGGTAATGAATTGGTGCTACTTGTTGATGGCGGATTTGATTTCTTTACACTAATGTTATCATATCTTGCCCTTTTCCTTGTATAAAATGAATTTCATCAATTACAAGCTTTATTATTTACATTTTGAACGCAATGCGAACTAATGACACATTAATTCTGCTGATCCTTCAGCAATGGTTAGTAAAATCTCTAATCTTACTCTTCAGAATATCATTTAGACTAAAAAGAAGTGTTGCTAACAAAGAATATTTCAGTAAAGGAATTTAACATGAAGAATGAAATAATCATGCATTTCTTTTTGATCAACCAAAGCCTGTAATCACTACGGAAGGAAAGAATTGATATTTTGACACTCCAAAGATGTGTACTTTGTTTATAATGACACTTCTGAGGCTGACATATAGAACCATCTGAATCAATGAAAATAAGTCCAGATGTCAAAAATAGAGCTAGGACTTGGGCCGGACTTTTTTGGGCCGGCCCAAAGCACGTAGGCCGGGCCCATGCAAAGCACGACCCGGTACGGCCCATGGATGGACTGGGCCAGCACGGCCCGTACAAGGGCCATACTTGGGCCTAGAGGTTAGGTCCGGTGGGCGGCCCGGGTATGGTCCTTAAAGTGGGTCGTGCCTGGGCCGGTCCCGCCCAAAAAAGCCCATGAGTAAATAATTCATATGCATAAGGAGGAGACATGTTATTAAAAATTAAAAAGTCTGCAAATTACTATTTGAATATACCTTGCTCTATATCATGTGTAAGACAAATCAAAATTTGAGTCATTCATATATAGGACAAATCAAAATGTAAATATATATGCTCAAGAGCAAAGAAAGTAGTATTAATGAACTAGTATTATGTGTAAATTATTAATGAAATTCATTTCCCCCTATTTTTTGGGTTGTTCTATTATTTTATGTGAACTAGAATTTTCATTATTCAAAGATAAATTAAATAAATATTTTCATAACCCTAGTAAGAGACCATCTAATAATGTTACAAATTTAGGGCCGTTTTTGGGCCAGCCCGGCCCATCCAGGCCCGACGTGCTTTGGGCCGTGCCTGAGCTTGGCTAACACTACTTCGGGCCGGCCCAGCCCGGCCCTTAAATTTATTGGGCCAAAACGGCCCGGCCCATTTTAGGTCCTAGCCCAAAGGGCCCGGCCCAGCACGGCCCATCTCCCAGCTCTAGTAAAAAATGTGAAGTCATTTTTTTGAAGTGTCAAAATAACAAATAGGAAGGAATACAAAACATTCGGCACAGCCTATAGATGATGAAAATTATCAGATCCACCACTCAAGAGCTCACCATGACCCACCTTTACCCGAAACCCAGAGGGAAAAAGGCACTACCTTTCACGCAGTTTCGTACCAAGCTGGCTAGTATGCATACCATTTCACAGGAATCAGATCATTGAGGGATGTTCAGAGGGAAAGAGAGGTGCTGACCCTTGCACGTTGCGGAGTGTCTGGTTGAAGCGCCATTCCGTGTTGTTGGGGCTTCCTCCGCCGCCACTCATCATCGACTGCCGGTTCGAACGCCGGAGCTAGTGCGTCGGAGAGCAGCCACACCACATGGACCGGTGTAAGGGTCCGATACACGAGATGAGGGAGAGAGCAAGTATGGCTTTGGCTTCACCATCGCCATCCGTCACTGCCGTCCTGCTAATTGATCAGGGCCGCTGTCACTACTAGGGTTTGGGCCGTACAGCGCAGGGGCGAGCGAAGCAAGGAGAGGGAGAGGGAGATGGCGCAATACTGGGCGGATCGCGGGAGGGTGCTGCGGAAATGCGACGCGGGGGATAACGCAAAGATTAACGGTTTAGGCCGAATCAGCTAATAGCTAGTCCGAGTATCTAGTTGGCTGATTGAAGTAGCTACTTGTTGGGTGGGTGGGTTTTATTCAGTTACATAGTAGGTAAATAAAAATCTGCAGAATCTGGAGAAGCTGGGGTTAGCCAGCTTTTCAGCTACTAGGCTTGGAGAGACTAACTGCTTCTGCAGATTTTGAAAATCTGGACTACCCGAGATGCTGTTTGAGGGAGCTTCTAAATACTAAAAGTATCTAGCCAACCAGAAGCTCCCCCAAACAGAGCCTTAGATTGATTCGACGAGTAATAGTAAAAATTAACGGTTCAGATTATTCGGATGATAAAGGCAACTCGCCAATTATACGTTAGTATAAATGTATTTTTTGTTTGCCCTTATTAGATACAAGCATATAAAATATATAATAAAATATAAAATGAATTTGCTTTGTAAAAGTGCAAAAGTGGAGGGAGTATTTATTTATCTCTTGCTTAATTAGTAACGAAACCGAAAGGCAGGGACAGATCGAGAGCTGCATGCATGTAACACGGGGTGCAGGCCCCTTTGTTAACAAACCACTGTGTTCTTCACCTCATCGTGTCGTTAAGCTGAAAAAACCACTGGTTTTTCATTCTGCAATTCGTCAGATTCTTTCCTAGTTGGCCACTTAATTGGCCCCTCTCTCGGTTATTGATCAAACTCCCTCGCTGCCAAACGATCAGATCAAGGCGAAATTTCTGATGTCATCCATTGCGTTAGTGGTTCAGTTAGATGTATTAGGTCTGGTCTCTTAGTTTCTCACGCAACTAAGTCTAGCTATCTCCGAACGTACGAAGACGATAGGAACTTCTGATTTCTGCCATCCCGCTGATTTGAAAAATATATATAAATTACATTCTTTAAGCTTGTTAGATGTCGGAATAATTCGTAAAGAAATAAACTATCTAAAAGGGCCCAATGGTATTGCAAAAAAGTTTGATTTACTTATTTGAAGGACGGTTTTATTGGCGTGGCGAAACCACGAGTAGTTTTGGCTCACTTACAACCGACGTGACGTTGGTAACGTGTAGATCAACGAAAAAGTATAAATTACATTTTTGTTGGATTATTCAGACATTTAGCAAGCTTAGAGGGTGTAATTTAAATTTTTTTCATTGATCTTCCACGTCACTAGTGTCACGTTAGCCGCGTACATCGTCAGCCAAAATCGCTCGTGGTTTCGCCACGTCAGCAAAATCGCTCTTTAAAAGTGTAAATTAAGGGGTTATTTAGACATCCAGTAAATTTAGAGGGTGTAATTTAGACTTTTTTCCTTTAATTAAATAATGCTTTCATGTGAAATCCAAGCTTCCCAAACAAATATCAAGTTCATGAAAGCTAGACGTAAGAACATCTCCAAGCTAAGTGACCCGCTATTCAGTCCTATAAAGCTAAAATTTAGTAAATCCTTTGAAAATCTTGATGTAATAGACTCTATTTCCCTAAATTTTTGTCTCTATTTGTTGTCTCTATTTTTGTCTCCCTAAATTCAACAATAGAACCCTAAATTTTAGTAAATCTCCAAAAATCTTGATCAGGCTTCATTTATTTTTACACTGTCTTCAATATTTCCCTAAATCGCCTCCCTATGTTATAACAATCATATTTACATGCCTATATTCCTAGCGCTATATTTTTTAGTACATAGATATATATTCGAAGATATGTTCCTGCCATTCACTTGTTGTCTCTGCCATTCTCCACCGTGCAATGACTATATGAGTAGGTGTCTGTCTATTATCCGGCGTCTTCGTCTTTAATCCGATGCCGTGGAATTCACTCTAGCTGCACACGTACTAATGAATTAATTAGGTCAGATTAATCTCACAAATTAGTATATAGTTCTACAATTAGTTTTATAATTAATTCACGTTTATTCTCTCTAATTAGTATCTGACCATATGATATCACAAGTTAGCACATGGGTTCTACAATTAGTTTTATAATTAATTCATATTTAATAGTTCTAATTAACATCTGAACATGCCTATATTTCTAGCTCTATATTTTTTAGTACCATTGTTCCCACGCAACGACAACTTGTATAGTCCTTAGTAGCCGAGTACACTTGTCCTTCACTGTATTGCTATAAAAAATCACTTCTTATCCGACATCTTCAATATGCTCATTTTATCCTTAATAATCAAAGATCTAATTCAATTATTCTTCGTGATTAATAGCTTCTTATCCATCATCCGCTTTACCTTGTATTTTTCAAATCCATCAATTATACTTAACAAGCTTCCTTGATCGAAATTCTACTCGTTGATTCTCACTCATGAGCAATCAACATTTTTGCTTGATACCGAAACTTGACCTAACACACAAACTCATGAAAATGGTTAGTCCCAACATCCGTTTTCATTAATCATTAAACTCAATACAATTCAAGGACTGAGATCTTTCAACGAGAATTTGATGACCTTTTTTGAGAACCCTCTTATTTTTGACTCTCAAGTAGAGACCCTGTTAGATTTCGATTTTTTCACGGCTTTCTCAAAAATAAGTTTAGGGCCTGGATAAGGGTCATGCTGGAGTTGCTCTAATTATATTCATGCCAATGTACCCAACAACCGTACATACAAATGGCAAATGAAGAATAAATCAGATTTTAACATGATTTTTACTTGTGGATAAATAGGTAACCATGTAAGATTATCATCCCTATATACAATGAGGTTTATCTTGTAGATGATATATATCGGCTATATTTGTGAAGACTATCCCTTCTCCACGAGGTAATAAAAGGAAATATTTTGCTCAAGCTCAAAATGCGGCTAGGAAAGATGTTGAATGACCCTTTGGAGTTTTACAGGCTTGTTTGTGTTGCCACTCTTATTGGACGAGCTCGGTTTTGTGATGAAGAGACGCTCCATCAGATCATGACAGCGTGTTATCATATAATTCAATATTTTTTTGTAATAACTAATATAATTATTGTAAAGTTTAATTAAATTTATCATATCAATTAATTCAATATTCCTGTAGTATTTGTCTAAATTTCTTCCAAGAATTATTCAATCCACACAAATTTGCTCCAAATTTTATCAGTTCGTAGGGAGGAAAAATTTCCATGAGGGTCTTTACAGTTTTCAAACAAGTTTCACGGTAAGAATTCCTGATAGATTTGCGCCACACAAAAACTAAGGTAATCTTACCAGGACAACCATTGCAGTAAACTAATCCATAAAATATATATAAAAAATAAGTTTAGCTATCCATAAGTATTACGAAACTATATTCAGCTACCCATAATTTATGGATTATTCATATGAAATAAAATTATTTTCTTCTCTTCTTCTCTTTTTCTCATGTACTCTTATTTATTTTATTTGCATGTGAGTCCCAAACTATTTGATTCATGTCTTCTACCGTTGGATTATCGTAGCTGTCATCTTGATTCTGACCATGATAAATTCGAAGTCCAAAACCACGGAATTTGTTTGCCCATGGGGCCTACAAAACAGGACAAAAACGTGTCGCGTGTGTTTTAAAAAGAAGAGAAATTCCACCGAACATCTCACACTGCTCTCTCCTAGTCTCCTTCATCCACCGTTGTGATCTGTGACACCGCCGCCACCTCTCCACATCTTCAACCCAATGGCGGCGGCGGCGGCCAGTGGAGCCCCGCCGGCGCCGCTGGCGGTGGTTGGCCCGCAGTTCTGTGCGCCGTACGTGGTGGCGCTCACCGTGACGAAGAAGGCGATCAGCCTCACCGACGGCGACTTCACCGTCACCGACGCCAACGGGGCCGTCGTGCTGCGGGTCAAGGGCACCCTCTTCTCCGTCCGCCACCGCCGCGTGCTCCTCGACGCCGCCGGCCTGCCCATCCTCTCCATGCAAGAGAAGGTAACCGCCGCATGTCCCCTGCAGCATCAGTGCCCCGCCCTGATAATTTCCTTGATTTGTCGAGACTTCGTCGTAAATCGGAGTTGCGAGGATCGATGCAAACCACATGGAATTTTGTATTGATCTGGAGATTTTGATTTGTATTAATCACACGGTCAAAATGTTCCGTTCAAATTGATTGGATGAGATGACGAGAAGGTGGTCAACTTCCTTGAGAAGAGAGAATTGGCTCAATTGGGCTACTGGAAATCGGGTTCGAATTGACCTTGAATTTCATGTCTCAGGAAGGCACCGGAACCGTTTGGCAATTGATAGGTGTCTTGATGAACATGACCCCATTGTGTTGGGGAGAAATGATCTCCCTTTCTACCTAATCTGTGTCACAACTTGAACCAAAGGTGAAATTAGGACGTTGACTGGGTGCTTCAGCAACTAATTTCGTGATTCTCGTGTGCTTAAACTATTCTGTAGGATGTTGAGATCCATAATACTTTGTTAATTCTGAACATGAATTCTTGAAAAGTATGTTCAAAGCTACCCGTGTTTCACCAATATAGATCCAATTCTCACCTATTTTAGTATTTTGCAAATCAAATCCTTCTGCCCACTGCAATGAAAAAATTGTCTGTACCTATAAATACTTCACTAAGTTGAGTGATCATCAATTGAATATCACTTAAGAACAGCACATTTTCAGGTATTTAGCATGCACAACAGATGGGAAGTCTTCAGAGGGGACAGCTCGAATGCGAGTGATTTGCTCTTCACTGTGAAAAAATCTTCAATTATCCAACTGAAGACAGAGATGGATGTCTTCTTGGCTGGGAACACAGCGGAGCAAGTATGCGATTTCAAGATCAAGGGTAGCTACTTTGACAGGTCCTGTGTCTTCTATCTTGGCAACTCAAACACTATGATAGCTCAAGTAAGTACCGCAACTGGTTCTGTTTTGCACCACATTGTGGAGGTTTAGAAAATCTTGATTTGTTATGCATGATGTCCCATCCGCAGATGAACCGTAAGTTTACTGTTTCAAATGTGCTGCTGGGGAAGGACACGTTTGGCGTTACCGTATTCCCGCAAGTCGACTACGTGTTCATTGCAGCCCTTGTTGTGATTCTTGATGATGTTCACAGGGACAAATCTAGACACGAGTGATGATAATTGGGAGCACTCATCTCAAAACACCCTATCTTCTTCTTATGAAACCCCAAATGCCCTATAAGTTCCATACCTGTCATATTATAGCAAGTTGTTGATGCTGTCATAAGTGGTATTGGATTATTGTTGTATGTGAATTTTACTAGCGAAACCAACTGTTGAACTGTGTTGGTTTTCTTGATGCTCAATGATGTGTATTTACCTTCCCTCGCAAATAATAATAGTAATGTGTATTTACCTTAATGTTTGACCACTATTCTTTATCTGCATGCAGCAGTGGATGTTTGTCCGTTTAAGATCAGGTTGAACAGTTTAAATGTTGCTGATAAAAATTCTGTTGAATATGACCATATGCAACATGGTGGCCATAGCCCATAGTTCAATCACAAGCTATGTAGAGTTTCTTGGTCGTCCTGAACTTTATCATAGCAACGTCACCTGCAGTTTGTACCGAATATGTTGTCCACGAAAATAAAGCTATGAAAGGAGAAGACTGAAGCAAATGGGACAGCTTCCAACTTTATCTTTACATCACCTACAACAAGAGCATGTCTTATTCAGTAAGACTGTCTAGCCATAGCCATTATGATATATAAACTTAAAAATGGGTGTTTCATTTAGCTTTTGCTTAAAATATTTGAGTCCAACAAAGTAGACAGACGTGTAGTACCCATTTTAGGTGAGAGGCCAGGTGGAACCCAAAATAAAATAAAGTCTTCTTGTTTTTCTTCACGTGCAATAAAAGGTGAGAGGCCAGGTGGAACCCAAAATAAAATAAAGTCTTCTTGTTTTTCTTCACGTGCAATAAATCCCGCCATACAATTATGATCTATCTCCTCTGTTGAAGATAGATGTTTTTAGGTGTGAGACTCATTTTCTCCGCTGCTACCCATACCGCCTGCTACCCATACCGCGTATGGAGCTCATTTTGGTAAAGATAACATTGCTAGTTTGCTCATGGTTATCTCAGCTTACCGGAAGCACAAAACAGGAGCTTTATCTCAGTTTGATTTAGAGCACTTTGACGGCATATTCTACTGATATATTCCACTATCATAATCTTATAGTTGATTTAGAAGGATAAGTTAATACATTTGATTGATAATCTTTTGCCGCATCTGCTCCAAGCCTCCAGCCCTTATATACCATTTTTCAATTTTGTCCTACCGCATCGCTTGTTTTTAGACAGTTTTAGCATTTCTTATTTGTAATAACATCAACTAAGGGGGTGTTTGGATCCAGGGGCTAAATTTTAGCATGTGTCATATCAGATATTTCGATATTAATTTGAAGGACTAACTTTAATTAATTATAAAAATAATTACAGAATCAGAGACTAAATCGCGAGACGAATTTTTTAAGTCTAATTAATCCATAATTAGAAAATGTTTACTGTAGCATCACATTATCAAATCATGGTGTAATTAGACTCATTTGATTCGTCTCGTGAATAATCCTCCGATTATGAATGAGTTTTGTAAATAGTCTACATTTAATACTCCAAAATAATATTTAAACATTTGATGGGACAGGAGCTAAAAAATTTTAGCCCATCCAAACACCCCCTAAGATTATAATAAAAATAATTTTAACCCCTCGTGATGTGTTTTTTTGCTGTGGTTTGTAAGTCAAAATACGGGACCGAACTAATGAGAAATCATTTTAGAGCGACACTAAAGATTTCTTATCGTAACGATTCAAAAGAGAGCTGAAAAACAGAAAAGTACAGAAATATAAATTAGTTCAAGGTCTAAAATTGGCTGCAAATTTAGTCAGTTCATTGACATAAAACACAATGGACCATGAGTCAGCCTGGACTGGACCGGACCGGCCCGACCCGGCCCATATCCGTAGCTACTCCCAACCGAGGCTAATAATGGGTCAGGC
This sequence comes from Zizania palustris, assembly GCA_019279435.1. NCBI lineage: Eukaryota > Viridiplantae > Streptophyta > Magnoliopsida > Poales > Poaceae > Zizania > Zizania palustris. Next base: position 79,987,068 of record JAAALK010000079.1, read on the forward strand.
GTTGGGCCGTTGATCTTTGGGCCTACCTTTCGATCTTCGTCTTAACGACGAGACGGATCTCGAGACGCAATCACGCAAACAATGCCGGCACCGCAACAACTCAGCGATGCCGGAGAAGCCCTCTGACACCGGGAGCACGCCAATGGAGGAGTCGCCGTTGCCTGTGCCGGCGGTGGCCAGGAGGGCATTTGGAATGCTCATATTTTATCGGTGCCTTTTGTAACCGCAACAAGGTATCCATAAAAACATATTAATATTTGTAAGATATAATGTTAACAATACATATACGTATATACATATGCAAATGTTATTCTACACTACGGGTGTAGAATGCATGAGCAGGATCGAGATCGGGTAGGGCATAGGGACGTGTTGGATGGGTGGGTTCGGTTAGGTTGGTCGGTGTAGAATATCATTCTACACCCGTGGTATAAAATATTTGAGAGTGCTTTTCTAACCCACTATGTAGAATAACTATTCTACATCCATGGTATAGAATAACACACACACATATATATACAAATGTTATCCTACACCATGGGTATAGAATAACTATTCTATTGAGAAATCTAATACTGAGAAAAAAGAAGTACCCAATTACTATTCTACTAAAAAAATCTATTACTGAAAGTAGTCGATGTAGAATAGCTATTCTACACACGTGGTGTAGAATAGCGCTCCCGTGTATATATATATATAAAAGATCTTGATCTTGAGGTCTAACCAAATGCTCTTGGTTTTATGAACGGAGGAATATGACTTATATATTATAATTAGTTTAATTTTTTAAAGTCAAACTTTTTTAACTTTAATAAAACTCTTAAAAAATATATTTATATATACACTATCTAATAAATATTATATTAAGATATATTTTATAGTTGATTTAATTAAACTAATTTGATGTTGTAGTTATTGATATTTTTTTATAAAATTGATAAAAGTTAATGAAATGTGACTCATAATAAAATCAAACAACAATATATAAGTTAGGAAGTACTATAAAATATGTACTTCATGCAATACTTTATAATATATTCTCCGTAACATATTATAAGTTTTTTTGTATTTTTTGAGTTATTTTTTTCTGATTTAGGTCAATTTTATAAAAAAATATTGACAATTACAACATGAAATTAATTTTATTAAATCCACCCTAAAATATATTTTAATAGTTTATTTATTTGATATAATAGAAAGGCCTAGAGCTTAAGGCCTAACTCTAACTGTGCTAATCATGCCTCCGCCAGGTGTGGTATGATTTTTTGCTACATTTCAATACGATGTGGTCAACGCTATATATCCTCCTATTGTTTGACTCCACTATCTGGTATTGTAACAGTGAAATTACCGCAGTAGGGTGATAAAATTGAAGAGTTTCAACATGAGTTAGCTTTAACTGCAATTCAAAATTGCAAGTAAAAGTACCTCTCCATGTCGCACACTCACACTGCTCGGTTAGCTGACACTACAATTCAAAATGGTCGCAATAGTGTTAATTATGATTTTTTTTAAATAATATTTTTTTGAAAAAATTTCAATTGTGTATAGCCGATTCAAAAAAAATCAAAAATAAATACCGGTCGGCTGACCATCGACCAAACCAGGTAGTATCAGCCCTGGTTCGGCCGAACCTGCCAAGTTCAGCCGACCATCGACCGAACCAAGGTGACGTAGCGGGCCAACGTCTAGTACACGAAGTAGCAATGACTACTTCGATCGATCCAGGCTACGTCAACATGGTTTGGCCGTGAGTTAGCTTTAACAGCAATTCAAAATTGCAAGTAAAAGTACCTCTCCATGTCGCACACTCACACTGCTCGGTTAGCTGACACTATAATTCAAAATGGTCGCAATAGTGTTAATTATGATTTTTTTAAATAATATTTTTTTTTTGAAAAAATTTCAATGCCGATTCAAAAAAAATCAAAAGTAAATACCGGTTGGCTGACCATTGATCAAACCAGGTAGTGTTAGCCCTGGTTCGGCCGAACCTGCCAGGTTTAGTCGACCATCGGCCAAACCAAGGTGACGTAGCGGGCCAACATCTAGTACACGAAGTAGTAACGACTACTTCGGTCGATCCAGGCCACGTCAGCATGGTTCGGCCGTGAGTTAGCTTTAACTGCAATTCAAAATTGCAAGTAAAAGTACCTCTCCATGTCGCACACTCACACTGCTCGGTTAGCTGACACTATAATTCAAAATGGTCACAATAGTGTTAATTATGATTTTTTAAATAATATTTTTTTTGAAAAAAATTCAATTGTGTATAGCCGATTCAAAAAAATTCAAAAATAGATACCGATCGGCTGACCATCGACCAAACCAGGTAGTGTCAGCTCTGGTTCAACCAAACCTGCCAAGTTTAGCTGACCATCGACCGAACCAAGGTGACGTAGCGGGCCAACATCTAGTACATGAAGTAGCAACGACTACTTCGGTCGATCTAGGCCACACCAGCATGCTGACGTGGTATGGTTTGGCCGTTCAAAGGCTGAACGTTGCTCTATATAAGGAGGCCGAACACTGGCTCTATTCTTCAACTTAAGAGGTAAGTTTTCTTCTCCCCTCTAGTTTTATTTTTTGTAGTATAATTTAGGAGTTGTTCATGAGTAATTTAGGAATAGTTTATGAGTAATTTATGACTAATATAGAGATAATTTAGGAGTAATTTAATAGTAGTTAGCAGTAATTTATTCGTATTTACACATAATTTATGAGTTATTTTATAGGGCTAGGTTTAGCCATTGAACGACCAAACCAGGCCATGTCAGCATGGTTCGACCGACCATCAGTCGAACCAGGCTGATGTGGCTTGGTTCGGCCGAACTAGTCGTTGTGCGCAAATGTGGAGTGGTCATTGTGGCCACGTTAGATTGGTTCGGCCGATGGTCATCACACTGACGTGACAAGGTTCGACCGACCATAGGCCGAACAAGGGCTAACACCACCTGGTTCGGCCGACCGGTACCTATCTTTGAAAATTTTTGAATCGGCTATACACAATTAATTTTTTTTCAAAAAATATTATTTTAAAAAATCGTTAATTATCATGATGAGCGTGCAGGAGTTGTCCTTTGGCGCCAATCTAAAGAAACTTACTCATAAATACATCACTCCAACCTTCACCAAGAGAAATGAGAAACGGTTCACCGAGTGTCAAATACTTTGTCGAGTGTAATTTGTCAGACACTTGGTAAATCCCAAACAGTCGGCAAACTTTATATTTGTCGAGTGTCCCCGTCGTATACACTCAGTAAACTACTTGACATTTGGCAAAATATTTTTTTAAAAAATCGATCCGATGGAGGAGTTGACAGCGTGACGTTGGCCCAAAAAACAACGCAGATTTGCCGAGCAAGAGCAAGGAAAAAATTAACCATTGTGGTTAATCATATCAACTACACTCATGTCCTGCTCAAAACTGGCAGAATCTAGATAGGTTAATAAGCCTGACAAAATGTTTCAACCATCTTACGTACCAATGGTTACCGATAACCATGGTTGACTATCGATTATTTATCATCTGATTAGTACTAGTAATGGAGCACCATTACAGTAACCAAAATTAATGTTGTGTGAACGACACTACATCATTACTAGCATGATAGGATGAGTTTATAGATAGACTAATGGTGCGTTTGATTCTACTTTTAAAACCTACTTATTCCACCAAAATCAATTTTTAGTACAAATTCTGAACACTGCTTTTGTGCTAAACCACTTCGCACATACCCATTCGTATTCTATTTTTCTCTCTTCCCCAACGCATACTTCTCACCCAGCCCCTGTCGCCGCCCCGTCGCCCCCCTGGTGACTAGGGCCGCCGCCTCCCCTAGCCCTGACCCATAGCAGCCTCTAGCCGACGATCGGTCATCGCCGCCCGATGCCCCCAGCCAACGATCGTCACCGACCCACAACTGTCCCCATCCCCGACCCCGTCGCCACCCTCCTCGCCTAGCCTACTAGTCCCCTGGCTGTAGGTTGCCGCCTTTCCCACCCCTGACGTCCCCTTCCTGATGCTCGATGCCTCTACCCCTACCCAACGCTCGACACCCTTGCCATAGTAAGCCCGACGTCCTTAATTAGCTTGTTTTCCACTATTTTTCGCATTGATTGCTTGTTGTTATTCAGCTTGGAATAGTTCAATACTTGTCACCACTTGATTATGTATTCAACTTGCAAAATATGTAGCTTATGTTGTGTTGTGAATGCTTAACATGACATATAAATGTCGTGGAACATTGTTTAATAGCTATTATGGCTGAGAAAAAGAAGGTCGTGTGTGATAATACAGATTTCAAGCACTTAATTGACATTTGTAAAGAGGAGATAGAAGTTGGGAATATGCCGAATGGTTCTTGGACTAGAAAAGGTTGGAAGAAACTCGAGGAATTTTTTTCTAAGTCCAGGCTGAAGTTAGTAATGACACAATTGAAGAATAAATTGGATAGCATGAACAAGGGTTTCACGTTATTTATCGAATTGGAAAATTTACTGATCTCCTCGTATGATTTGACATCAAGCCACAATAATGTTACATCAATTGAGTCATTAGCAATGTTCATATGGATTATTGGAGGGTCCAAGTCATTTTCCCAAGCTGAGGACCAGTTTGTCCGCTCAACAGGGACAATCTACATGAAGTTTAAGAAAGTTTTTATGTGTATGCTTAAGTTAGAAAAAGATAACATCAAGCCGAGGGATCCAACGTTTAGCAATGAACATGATAAAGTGAAGGAGGATTGGTTCTGGCCTCATTTCAAAGACGCTATTGGTGCTATAGATGGATCAAATGTGAAGGTCATAGTGCCTACTGAGGAGGTGATCAATTACACCTGTCGCCATAGATATGCATCCCAGAATGTACTTGTCATATGTGACTTTGGCATGAGGTTCACATTTGTGGTTGTTGGTTGGTCGAGATCCACACATGATACATAGATCCTTAACCATGCATTAGCAAATTTCCCTTCATTTCCTATACCTACAAAGGGTAATAGAATAATAAATAATGTTACCAAAATTTTTAGTTCCTTACGTGTACCCAAAATACTAACTTACTTTTGGGGTTAATTTCCTTCAAGCCACCGTTATTTTGCAAAACGTCAGAAATACTATTACAATTTTAGTATTTGCTCATATACCATTACTATTCTTAAATTCACTCTTTTATACCATTAAAATTAAATTTTTTAGCTAAATTATTTTAATAAGGAAATATTTTACCAGCTCTAGATCTCAAACTGTATCAAATATGGACTCAACAATATTGGTCATACAAATTGCGGTCTTTGTTTTTTTAAGATGTAAGCATACGAGTGACTAAGCTCCTTTTGGAACCCATCAACTAATAGTTAACTAATAGTTAGGAACTAAAAATTAGTTTTATCTCACTAATCAGTGAACTAACTATTAGCTCAATGACTAACTAATGGTTAATTCATTAATCCACAAAAGTGAACTAATTTGAGCTAATCAGGATCCTCGTACTATTTTGCCCCTACACCGTTATAGTATGATTATTATAGCAGGGCAAAATCAACCTTAGCCACATATTAGTCCAAAATATCCAAACATGCAAGATTAATTTTTATCCAACTAACTATTAGCTAGCTAATAATTAGTTTTAGCTATTAGTTAGCTAACTATTAGTTTTAGTCTATTCAAACGGGTTCTAAGAGGGTGTTTAGTTACGAGGACTAAATTTTAGTCCTTATCACATCGGATGTTTAGATATTATTTTGGGGTATTAAATGTAGACTATTTATAAAACTCATTCATAATCGGTGGATTATTCACGAGACGAATCTAATGAGTCTAACTATGTCATGATTTGATGATGTGATGCTACAATAAACATTTGCTAATAATGGATTAATTAGGCTTAATAGATTCGTCTCGTGAATAATCCTCCAATTCTGCAATTATTTTTATAATTAAATAATGTTTAGTCATTCAAATTGATATGCAAACATCTGATACGATATAGACTAAAATTTAGTCTAGGAAAACAAACATCCCTAAATCTAGGGAGTTTCCACAAAGGGCTGGGCAATTTCATGGCTGCAAGCTTCCCTTAGAAATAAAATTATTGTACAATAATTTATTGGTTCGCACCAACCTGTTTTTGCTCGCGATGGGATGATAAAGCAATAATATGGTAGCATGGTTTCTACAATTAGTTTTATAATTAGATCATGTTTAGTACTTCCAATTAGCATTCGAACGTCCGATGTGAGGTCGGACGGGGCTGAAGTTTAGCCCATTAGAACCAAACATGCCCTTAATTCAAGTCCGGCATACCATTGTTGGGGTTGGGCTAAACAAAATTAATAAATTAAAAGAGCTGTGGTACGTTACAACATTTACCTAATAATTTAAAAATAAACTAAAATTAAAAATACTTGGGAAACCTCAACAGATAATTGAAAAGTTAGCAAAAAAATTAAAAAGTTTATACAGAAATTCGAAAAATTAGTGTAGAAAATTAAAAATTCTCTGCAGAAAATTAGATAAAAACAAATGAAAAATTCATAATATTTCTAATATTTCTGGTGTAACCGGTTTTCACTAGGGTTCATGAAACACATTTACATGTCTAGCTGGCGAGTGATAAGTTATCATCGGTCTGGTTTTTACTTTTTACTAAACAATAATAATAGAAATAAATCTGTTATTTTGCAATATACATAGCTTCCTTTTTAAAATAAAAAATAAAAAATAGTAATATATTCCCTCTGGTGTACAAATAATAGTTATTTAGACATAATTATATATATGTGTTATTAAATGAAGTCCCGGGTGATGTCTCAACCGGTTACGGTGTCTTGGCTTTAATCCCGGTGGGCGAGTGTTTTGCACTAAGTTTCGTCCTGCCAACTCTCACTGATGCATGCTATAGCTCTCTTGCATCCGAACAAGCTCTCGATCTTGCATCCGAACAAAGTGATGGCTTTAGAAGTTGAAGAAGCATTATTTCACTTGAACATGGTGCCACCTTTTGTGGGGGGTTTAGGTACATAATTTTGTGCTTCTTCTAATTTTGTTTCATTTAATCATGTTACTTTGTTAATCATGTGATTTTTTTGCTACTTCTAATCTTTTTTAATCATGTTACTTTGTTAATCACGTGATATTTTTACTACTTCTAATCTTATTTAATCATGTTACTTTGTTAATCATGTGATGTACTGTTGCATGCGAATTCTAGCAACGGCTAATCCTTTTTGTAATCTTAAAATTTGCTTACTCATGTTACTTGTTTCATTTATGTACTGTGTATCTTATAAATAGTTTAATCATGTGATTTTTTGCTACTTCTAATCTTTTTTAATCATGTTACTTTGTTAACCATGTGATATTTTTTAATCATGTACTGTTGCAGGTGAATTCTAGCAACGGCTAATCCTTTTTGTAATCTTAAAATTTGCTTAATCATGTACTGTGCATCTTATAAATAGTTTCATTTTTGTAATCTTGTTAATTTGTAATGCGCTTTTTCAATAGGTTTTGACTTGAACCAGCTACCAGTTGATTTAGAAGATGAAAACCACTTATTTGACTTGAATATGGAGCCACTTGTTGCCGGTGTGAAGCGGAAAGATGCTTCCGAGGAAATTCAAAACAAAGTGTAGCATGAATTGTTGCAACTAAGTAAGAATGGAGTGCTACCAAAGAATGCTACTAGATAAGTTGCTGCAATGTTTGGTCTACATATTCGAACTGTTCAACGATATTGGGTTGAAGATAAACTCTCACTTGATCAAGGTACTCTGGTTAGTTTTGCAAGTAAAAAAAGAGGTAGATGTGGTCGTAAGAAGAGTCTAATAAAATATGAACAGTTGCACAACGTTTCTCTTAAGGATAGAAGCACCCTTGAAGATTCATGTAAAGTACTTGGCATTTGCAACAAAACACTTTTGAAACATGTGAAAGAAGGAATGGTTAGAAAGCACACAAGTAGTATTAAACCGTATCTTACCGATGAAAACAAAAAGGCTAGATTACAATGGTGTGTTGACATGCTTGAACATGAGAGTTTACATGATAATCCAAGATTTAAGAGTCTTTTTGACCAAGTTTTCATTGATGAGAAGTGGTTCTTTATTACTTGTAAATATGAGAGGTATTATTTGTTTCCTGATGAAGATGAACCTTATCGGACTTGTAAGAGTAAGAAAAACATCCCTAAGCTCATGTTCTTATGTGCCACTTCTCGACCAAGATTTGAGAATGGAGTTTGCACTTTCGATGGGAAGATTGGATGCTTTCCTTTGGTTACATTTGAACGTGCAAAGAGGAGTAGTATTAACTGACCAGCTAGAACAATGGAAGTGAAACCCACCACTTCAATTAAGAGATATGTCATTAGAGAGTTTATTATAGAGAAGGTGTTGCCGGCTATTAGAGATAAATGGTCACGTGATGATCTTAACAAACCAATCTACATTCAACAAGACAACACACCCTCTCATATTGAAGTTCATGATCCACTCTTTTGAGAAGCTGCACAACAAGATGGTTTCAACATTCGTCTCATTTGTCAACCTGCCAACTCTCTGGATTTCAATATATTAGACTTGGGTTTTTTTCGTGCCATATAATCAATTCAATACAAGAAAACAACAAAAACAGTTCAAGACCTAATTCTAGTTGTGCAAGAGGTTTGTGATCTCACTATAATTACAATTAATTTAGAATTTTGTCTATTAATTCATTCCATGTACTAACATAGTTTTAATATTGCGGGCATTCCATGAATATCCTCCACGCAAGGCAAATATAATGTATTTAACACTTCATCAAGTTTTGAAAGAAACAATGAAAGCTCATGGATCCAACAAGTACAATCTTCCTCACATGAAGAAGGGCAAACTAGAAAGACAAGGATCACTATCATTACAAGTTCATTGTGAAACATCATTAGTAAATGGAGCCATAGAAAAGCTTGCTGCATGAAACATTTAAGAATATCACTAGAATTTGTCACAGAATGTACTCTAGTTCAAATTGATTTGTTCAATACATCTTCTTTCTTCGTTGCCTAGTTATGTTTTTCTCCTCTTCGTCTTCATCATCGGAAGGAGTACGTAGCCTCGCAGCCCTCTGAAGTGAAGGTCACACTACCGTTGCTGCAAATCAATTTGAACAAACGAGAGTGCAAAATTCTTGTTTATCCAAATCGTCACTGCAAATCCATACAAAATCCCTACAGTTTTCCATACAAAATTACCTGCATATTGATTTCTCCTCCGCTGGCCACTGCCGCCGCTTGTGGCCGCCCGCGCGAGAGCCTCCCGCACTGCTACCGCCCGCGTGAGTGCCTCCTCCGCTGCCATGCGAGATGCCGCACGCACGAGCGCCTCCAGCACTAACGCCGCCCACGCGAGCGCCTTCTCCGCTGTCGGGCGAGTTGCCGCACGCGCTTCCGCCTCTAGCACTGCCGCCTCCCATCCTTGTGCCTCACCTACTGCCGCACGAGCTGCCACTGTGCACGCTTCGGCCTCCCCCACTGCCGCCTACGCACTGCCGCGTGCGTTGCCGCCTCCTCCGCTGCCGCCACACGCGTTTCTCGCCTCACCGAGTCACGTCAGTAACAGCTCGGATCAGATTCAACACTGGAGATGGAGATGCGGGAGACCTTTGGTCCATGGGGAAAGCTTTCGGTAGCTTTCGGCAGTAACAGTTTTCGACAGCTTTCGGAAGGCAGGAGGTGCTTCAGAATGCTTTTAATGTAGAAACATTTTGGGAGAAGTGGCATTCAAAGGGACAAACACTTTGATTCACACGGTGACTAATATTTGTACACTCTCAATAAAACCCAGAATGACTATTATTTGTACATCGGAGGAAGTACATAATAATCGAGTCATTGCTGGTAATCGGTTAGTACCAGTTTTACAAACCTAGTATATCTACCCTACTATATAAAGAGTTTAGTATTTTTCATCATTGGGGACATCTCGACCATCCATCTCTCCTCTGTCATCATTGGGAGTATTTGAGCCATTCAATCTGTCATCATTTATTATTGGGAGCATCTGGGCCGTTCAATCCATCATCACTCATCATTGGGAACATATGGACCGTTCATCCTTCCGCTCGATCCCGCAGACAACCTCTCGTAATCCCTGTAATCCCCGCAGACTGCCATCTATTTGGCTCACCTGCCATCTAATTGGTTCACCTGCCATCTAATGGCAAAAATTAATTAAGGCAATATATTTTAGCCATACTTTCCATAGAAAACCTGCATGCATGCTGATCTATACTTTCCATGAAAAAAATGCATTTATTTACCTGATTACACTCCTTTCCTTGCATGGAGTCTACATGATCACGCCGCCTTTTATTTGCTTCACCTGCCATCTATAGCAAAACTACGCTGCCTTGTATAGCTTTATATATAATGGAGATGAGAGGGAGGGTGGAAAGCGCAAGACGATGACCTCGACATCCAGCTCAAGCGCGGGCGGGATGAACGGGAAGCGGCGGCACGATGTGCTCGCGGTGATCAGTGGGGGCTCCGGGCGTTGGGGCTCTGAGCGGTGGGAGCTTTGGGCGACGGCGGGGCATCTCCAAGCGGTGGGTGATCTGGGAGTGCGGGCTCCGAGCGGCGGCGGGGGGGGGGGGGGCTACGGAGGGTGGGACTCTGAGCAGCAAGAACATTGTTTATACTTTCTATGAAATTTTCTTTTGTATCTTATCAACTGTCTAACAAGATATTAGTGGTTTATTTACTCTATTTGTATTGTGCTTATGTACCTTCACTGATTTTTAGTTTTCTTATTTTGGTAGTTTTACTTGTTGCATCCAATCAAGTGTTGGAGCATGTTGAAGTTGTTTCTTGTTCATGTTCTATTTCTTATTGTGGATAGTAAGTATTCTTACACGACATCTATGGCGACAGCAAGGATACCGGGGCGGTGCCCTTCGACGCGCGTGGCCTCAGTAGTTGGTATTGTGAAACGAATTAAGGAAGCTAGAATAAGATGTGATTTTATAAGATGATCTACGATGATGTTTAGAAAAATAAATTGATATCAGATTTATAACATGTTTGTTTCAGTTTCTGTAACTATAGCCATTTTTAGAATCTAAAGTTAAAAAAGAGTTTAAATTCTAGAAACACTAAATTTTTAGGATATTCACAAGCTACATATATACTCAGACTATACATGTAATTAGATCGCTAGCTACTAAAAATCTATAGCTATCAGAAACTAAGTCATATTTATTTTAGTTTGGAATTACAACAATTTAACTTTTTACGTAAGATGAAATAAGCGTATAGGTCATTTGTGGGTTGATACATTCATTTTGATGCTGCAGAGTGTTTCATTGATTATTTGTTTTCAAAAATACTAAAGATCCACGATTCGTTTGGAGACCGTTGCTACCGTGTCCCCAATGATATGTTTAAGGAGAGATAGATTTTTCGTGAGATACTTTAATTTGTACTCTTTCTACACTAATACACTGCTTTACTCTGATTTGTTTTTTTGTTAATACGTGATCGTCAAATTTTAGATTGCTTGACATGTTATTTTCTGTATGGAAAAAATGCATGCATGCACATTTATTGTACACCGCGGCATTCAAATTTTACTTGCCATATAATTAATGCCTAATTAATGTGGCCGTCAAATTTTAATTGCTTGACATGTTATTTTCTGTAAAAAAATGCATGCATGCACATTTATTGTATACCACGACAGTCAAAATTTTACTTGCCATATAATTAGTGCATAATTAACGTCTCAAGAATATTTTTGGAACTATTGGAATTCACAAGATAGTTAGTTTAAAGCAAGATTTCAACTGGGATGTCGTCCGTCAGTTTTATGCCACGGTGTTCATACCTTCCACTTGTGATTCTCTCACCTGGATGACAGGAGATATTTTCTTCATTGCTTCAAAGCAAGAAATTCAGAGTGCTTGGGACATAAGGTTTTCTTTTGGCCTCAGATTGCATGATGAGTTTACTCATAATCCTTTGTCAGAAGCTGAGATAGCACAATTCTATATTCCTTCTGCTGCTCACAAGATTGGAGGGGTCACTGGAATGAAGACCCTGCATAGTGTGGCACATCGTATCCTGCGGCACTCCATCTTACCCCGAATGGGCAACAACGATGCCATTCGTGGTGTTGCTTGGACTCTCCTGGACGCAGTGATGACTGGAAAGAGATTTGATGTCATCCACTTGATGCTATATGAGATGGCACTCTCAAAAGGAAGCCTCACTCTTGGAGTCTACTATGCTCCTTTTATCATGAGACTGATCTTGAGCAAAGTGGGAAACGTGAATGAGCGTCTGGATATAACTCACTCTCAGTATAGGCCTCGTTTCTCGGCTGTTCCTTTGGCTCCAGCTGCCGATCCAGCTGATGTGGGTGCAAGGCAGTTTCATCCTCAAGACATACCCAACAGCTCTTTTGCTCCTCCACCTCCTCCACAGGATTCTGGATCAGGCGCCTATGGCCCTCCTCCTTATTTTGGTATGGATGCCGCTCAGTTCTTTGATCCGGTGCTTCAACAAGTGACAGCGGGTTTCCTTCAGTTAAATACAAGGATGGATCAGATGGCTTTAGGTCAGGAAGCAATCACCACCCATCTGCAGGACCTTCAAGGCAGTCAAGAACGTCTCAACTCCAGGATTGACACTCTTTCTTCTCGAGTTGATCGGCTAGATTCATCTTCATCAGCAGGCTATCCTCTTCAATATCAGCGCCGTCGTCGTCGCCTTGATGATACTCAGCCTCCTCCATCCCAGGATTAGTCTCTTTTTGGTTTTTGATGCCAAAAGGGGGAGAAGAAGATTAGAAAGAATAGTCAGGAGTAGTCAGGATTAGTTCCTAAGATCTAGTCTGCTCTATATATCTATCTATAGTTGGTTGTTTTAAGAACCCTATTTGCTTCCTATGTCATGTTGAACTTAATTTGAACTATTTGCTCGCATTATGACAAACTCTTATGTGCTTTGCTTTATTGAACTTTTGAATTGTGTTTGGCATTATGTATACTTAGAACTCATATCTTGCTCCACATACTTGCACCCCATCACTCTTTCAGGGGGAGATTTGTGCTTAATTGTAGATACTTCTATTAACATATTTCTTTATCTCTGGAATGTTTGTCATCAAATACCAAAAAGGGGGAGATTGAAGATCTAGGCCCCATGTGAGTTTTGGGAGTATTTGAGCCATTCAATCTGTCATCATTCATCATTGGGAGCATCTGGGTCGTTCAATCCGTCATCACTCATCATTGGGAACATATGGACCGTTCATCCTTCCACTTGATCCCGCAGACAACCTCTCGTAATCCCTGTAATCCCCGCATACTGCCATCTATTTGGCTCACCTGCCATCTAATTGGTTCACCTGCCATCTAATGGCAAAAATTAATTAAGGCAATATATTTTAGCCATACTTTCCATAGAAAACCTGCATGCATGCTGATCTATACTTTCCATGAAAAAATGCATTTATTTACCTGATTACACTCCTTGCCTTGCATGGAGATTCTTGCCTTGCATGGAGTCTACATGATCACGCTGCCTTTTATTTGCTTCACCTGCCATCTATAGAAAAACTACGCTGCCTTGTATAGCTTTATATATAATGGAGATGAGAGGGAGGGTGGAAAGCGCAAGACGATGACCTCGACATCCAGCTCAAGCGCGGGCAGGATGAACGGGAAGCGGCGGCACGATGTGCTCGTGGTGATCAGTGGGGGCTCCAGGCGTTGGGGCTCTGAGCGGTGGGAGCTTTGGGCGATGGCGGGGCATCTCCAAGCGGTGGGTGATCTGGGAGTGCGGGCTCCGAGCGGTGGCGGGGGGGCTATGGAGGGTGGGACTCTGAGCAGCAAGAACATTGTTTATACTTTCTATGAAATTTTCTTTTGTATCTTATCAACTGTCTAACAAGATATTAGTGGTTTATTTACTCTATTTGTATTGTGCTTATGTACCTTCACTGATTTTTAGTTTTCTTATTTTGGTAGTTTTACTTGTTGCATCCAATCAAGTGTTGGAGCATGTTGAAGTTGTTTCTTGTTCATGTTCTATTTCTTATTGTGGATAGTAAGTATTCTTACACGACATCTATGGCGACAGCAAGGATACCGGGGCGGTGCCCTTCGACGCGCGTGGCCTCAGTAGTTGGTATTGTGAAACGAATTAAGGAAGCTAGAATAAGATGTGATTTTATAAGATGATCTACGATGATGTTTAGAAAAATAAATTGATATCAGATTTATAACATGTTTGTTTCAGTTTCTGTAACTATAGCCATTTCTAGAATCTAAAGTTAAAAAAGAGTTTAAATTCTAGAAACACTAACTTTTTAGGATATTCACAAGCTACATATATACTCAGACTATACATGTAATTAGATCGCTAGCTACTAAAAATCTATAGCTATCAGAAACTAAGTCATATTTATTTTAGTTTGGAATTACAACAATTTAACTTTTTACGTAAGATGAAATAAGCGTATAGGTCATTTGTGGGTTGATACATTCATTTTGATGCTGCAGAGTGTTTCATTGATTATTTGTTTTCAAAAATACTAAAGATCCACGATTCGTTTGGAGACCGTTGCTACCGTGTCCCCAATGAGATGTTTAAGGAGAGATAGATTTTTCGTGAGATACTTTAATTTGTACTCTTTCTACACTAATACACTGCTTTACTCTGATTTGTTTTTTTGTTAATACGTGATCGTCAAATTTTAGATTGCTTGACATGTTATTTTCTGTATGGAAAAAATGCATGCATGCACATTTATTGTACACCGCGGCATTCAAATTTTACTTGCCATATAATTAATGCCTAATTAATGTGGCCGTCAAATTTTAATTGCTTGACATGTTATTTTCTGTAAAAAAAATGCATGCATGCACATTTATTGTATACCACGACAGTCAAAATTTTACTTGCCATATAATTAGTGCATAATTAACGTCTCCGTCAAATTTTAATTGCTTGACATATTATTTTATGTATGAAAAAAATGCTTGCATGCCATATTATTTTGTTTTTGCCGTACTATAAAGAGGGGTTGCATCTTGGTTATGAGTTGATTTTCAAGTGCCAACTTGCATTGCATGTAGTAGCTTTTGATCATGTGTGGTTGTTGCAAAAGTTACAAAATGCAGCTTTTGGAGTGTGTCTGGCCCTGGCGGTCTGACCGACCATATGGGTCCGGTCAGACCGGCTTGAGATGGGCGGTCCGACCGGCCAGGGGGCCGGTTCGACCGGGTTGCACAGGTTTTGCAAAAAGCGTTTTACAGAGCCGACGGGAGCTCTATCGGTCCGACCGAGCCGTTGGCCGGTCAGACCGGGTAGGGCCGGTCCAACCGGGCCAGCATGGCCGGTCAGACCGAATGGACCTATCACATCAGTAAAACGGCTAGTTTTCTAGCCGTTACAGTAAGGGTCAGTCAGACCGGCCCAAGATGGGCGGTCAGACCGATAGTGCGTAGAGAGCCACCTAACTCATGTAATGGCTACTTTTTGGGTGTGTGGCTATATAAACCCTTGCTACAGCTCCTTTGCTAGACTTTTGGCATTCATTTGAGCAAACTTGAGCACAAGAGAGTCTCTCCCACCATTGAGCACTAAATTGAGCACTAGTGTGGTTGGGAAGAAAAAGGAGTGATCAAGTGATTGAATAGATTGCATTGCATTTGCATTTTGGCACTTGATCGTCTTCTCCTAGCTTTGATTGCAGCTTGTTACTCTTGGAGGTTGCCACCTCTTAGACGGCTCGGAGAAGAAACCGGTGATCTCTCCAAGAAGGTTGTGGAGGAGACCCGGGAGGTTGTGAAGGTTGGAGCTCACCTATCCGGAGTGGAGAAGAGCTACCACTAGTGATCGAGGCCCGAGAGTTGCACTTCCGGTGCCGGCTCATCTTCAAGCTAATTTCTCCTTGAGAAATCCGCGGCTTGGTAAAGAGAGCAGTCAAGTGAAACTCGCCTCAACGAGGACGTAGGAAATTGGCAAATTTCCGAACCTTGGGATAAAATTCGGTCGTCTGTTGTCCCCTTTACTTTGAGCAAGTTAAATTGTGCAAATTTACCTTCTTAGAGTAATTTATCTTTGCCATCCTAGCTTGCACTATTTTAATCTAGTTGTTTGTTACATTTGTCTAAGGTCCTTGTCTAGTGATAATCTTTATTGAATTAGGTTTAAAAACCGCCTATTCACCCCCCCTCTAGTCGGTACATCGATCATATACTCTCCTCCCACAGCTCCCTCTCTGTCCTGCCACACATGGTTTTCGCATAGCTCGTGGGGCTCCGGGTGGCAGGGGGCTCTGGGCGGCGGGGAGGGTTGCGGGCGGGCGGGGCTCCGGGCGGCGGCGAGGGTATTCTACATTACTGTTTTTCTAATGATTAATATGTAAAATGCATTTACAGGATAAGAATGTCCCGAGAACGATGTTTCTCATGGAAATACTGAAGTACAACGACAACGAGTGCAAAAAGAACTTACCTGAAGAAATTTGAGAAATGCTTAAACGTGTTGATATATTTTACTTTGTATAGTACTTTGTTTAACCAAATAATAATAATATAATTCTTTTTGTTTTTTATTCTCTAAATTCCTGTTATACCTTGTGTATTTTTGCTTGGCCGAACCTGAGAATTGTAGCCACCAGCCCCGCACCCCTCTATCGTTGGCCTCACGGACCTCCGCCGCCGTCCCCGAACCCCAACGCCCGGCCCTTGCATGGCTCCGCCTCCGGCCCTGAGACCCGCGCGCCTCTGCGCCCAGCCTCGCATGGCTCCGTCTCCGGGAATCATCCCCCAGCCCCTCTGCCACTTGCAAATACAAAGTATGTTACATTTACGAAGCACATTACAAATACGAAGCGCAAGTATACCAACACACTTCGAAAAAAATTGCTGCAAATAAGCGCTAATCGAAACCCAAGTAAAAACAGGATCGAGTCCCTGAGATATTTGCATGCCTGTTCGATGGTCACCAGTTGGGCATTAAATGTCTACATGGTTTGAGGCCACCCCTCCGACACTAGGACCCCGAAGGCCCATCATTCGAGGGTACCATTCTACAAGCGTCACTTGCCCCAGGATGCACGCACCCCTTCTCTAAAAGAAGGGCTACGTGCGAGGGGCTACTGTTGGTGGAAATAGATTACCCTAACAGGGGCCAAATGACCAGTATGTTTCAAAGCCTCTACAGGACCGAAGACAACAAGGCTAGCGAGACTGAGTGCATGCCCAGCACCGTTGTCCTGGGCGGAGTCTTCACCGGAGGCCACTACGAAGCCTATCTCGAGAAGCCACAAAGCGGAATGCCAAGCACCGAGATGCCCTCCGAGTCGCCCTCCAGCGCGCCCTCTGAGGCCCCCACTTCGTCCTGAGCCCCTTCGCCCCGGCCTCGCATGGCTCCGCCGCCAGCCCTGAGGCCCCGCGACCCTCCGCGCCGGCCTCACGCGGCTCCGCCTTCGGCCGTTAGGCCCCAGCCTCTCTGCCGCTGGAAAATAGTCAAAAGTTCCTAATTTAAATGTAACACATCTTTGTTTTTTGTCATTTACCGTTGCGTAGCATGGGCCCACTACTAGTAATCCTAAAAAATCAATGCATTTTTCTTAGTGACCGGATTACTCGTGCATGTATTGTGCAGGTAATCAAAATCAAAATACCGCCGCATGTTCATAATTGGCACCTAGTGAAAGGAAGATGAGTAAGTTGATATCGGATCTTACTAGAACTCCGATGTTTATTAGTACATTGAGATGAGAATAGTCTTAAGATGGTTGATCTTCTAGAAAGTTCTCGTATCACAATCCGATAATCCCACATATGACTTTCAAATAAAATCAGAAATGCGTGGTCCTCTTCAAAAATAATAAAATAAAACACAAAAATGCTGCCAGTTCTCTTATTAAAGGGATTATGTAGCCTACCTAATAATTATTCTACATGTGTGCGTACTGTCACGAGGTACAGCCACAACCAGAGCAAACTTTTTGGAGGAATTAAAGGGAGATGTCCAAGCTTCCTTTTTCTTTAATAAAGATGAGCTGACATACAACGAATTTTTCATACAAGCTAAGAAAAGATTAATGATGAGATATGAACAACTTATGTTACTAGTGAGAGCAATTCATGAAAAAGATAAATGACTAACTTTTGATTAAATCATATTCTAGGTATAATTCGTTGTCAGCGAAATTACATTAAGCCATCTCTTTAATCACATCTGTTCCACGACATCTCCCCTCTACTGGTATGACTGTTGTACAAATTTTATAATTGTATTTATCTGTATCTCTTATTCTTAGGTGATTTTATTATTTTAATCTCTTATACCACCAATTAAAATAACGGTGGAAATCATTTTTTATTCTAATGACAAAGGAATATACATAAAAATTAATTAAAGATAAGCTGAAATACAATGAAATTTTGTTACAAGCTAAGAAAAAGGTTAATGATGTTCTTTCTTGCATACCTTTCTCATGGTTAATTTGCCTCCTTTTGTACATGGTGATCTTGGTTGACACGTCAGGGACTTGGATTCAGATCGAACGATCACCGCTCTGATCTGAATATCTGATCCTAGTTAAGCTTCCATTAAGTTGTTGCTCTTGATGTCATTAACAGAATGCATATGAGAGTTGAAAGATATTAATTTGCAATCTGATTAATTATAGATGTTGTTCAGGTAGAATCCAATGTTTGAACTGGGTCTCATTTGTGCAATCTGACACGGCAAGATATTGGTTGGTTTGCGAAACCTCGTTTTTTTTTCTGATTATTGAAGCTTGCGGAAGGTTTGATTATTGAAGCTTGTTTTGGAAAGTGTCGGTGTCCCTCTTGCTAACCGTTAGTCAGTTTCGTATAGCAGTGACTAGCTTGCTGTTGGGAGATATTTTGAGATATTTTTTTATACAATACTGCTATTTTAAGGGATAGTATATGTGATAACAAGTACAATAGAAATGTTTTTAGAGTTGTTTTTGGATTGTTTGTTAGAGCCGGTGGCCCTGGTTTGAGTGTTTTTTCCTGATTATAATCTCCCCAAAATTGTAATCTTGTAAATTTTTTTAACCTTATTAATACAAACCTCCGTACTGTGTCGTGTTAGTTGCTAAAAAAGAAATCTCTTCTCTGTTTCGTACTTTTATTCCTATGTACCGACGTGAGATCTTGTTGTTGCTCCTGCCCTTAGAGGTGAAGCCAAAAATATATACTGATACAATTATTTTTAACTAATTATTAAAAAATCAAAAAAAATCATACAATTTGATAACAATTTTCATATAAATAAGGAGCTAGATACGATGGCTCAAGCCCCAGCGTTCTACCCAATCTCCGCAATTTGTATTAATATGAACAAATCATTTATAGTCAATCTTAACCTATTCTATAGGGATGTACCGAGATTTTAGACTAAAATTCCGATCTATCCGCACCGAAATTGGTAGCCTCCAAAACAGGTGTTAGTGTAGAAATTGAAGCTTCTGTAGAGTTAGAGACTAACCAGAAATTCTTACCTGTAAGTACCAATGCTAACTAAACATAATAACTACTACATTAAAACTGCCCGATACAAGTTTGTAGTGATTTTTTAACCTTTGACTCCAGAGATTCAATGCAAGGTAAGGGGAAGTTTCAAATGTATGCTTGGAATTTCAAAAGGTGAAACATGCTCAAATCAAATCGATATAAAGGTCCGCGTTGTTAATTATTCCCTCCATTCAATTTTAAATGACACAGTTGACTTTTATCTCAATGTTTGACCATTCGTTTTATTCAAAAAATGTATACAAATATGTAAAAATATAAGTTATACTTGAAGTACTTTCACTAATAAAACAAATTACAACAAAATAAATGATATTTCAAAAAAATTGAATAAATGATACTTTCATTTAAAAGTGGACGGAGGGAGTAACTTCGTATATCTACGCATGCGTTAAAATCTTAAGAAAAAACAAACAAACCACTACCTCGATAAAATCTGTAAAATGTACATGATAACATATATATTATCCATGTTCTCAGAAAATGAAAAGCCAACAGATTAACAATCATGCATTACACACTTTGAGTAATGCAGTGTGTAAAGTACTCTGGTTATTTGATTCCTCTAGCTCTATTATTTTCGCCACTGGCAAGAGTAATGCAGTGTTATCAAATAAATGTCACGTTGTCTGAAACTAAATTTGATTAGATATTCTAACCTTTAAAGATATGAAGTCAGTACTGAATTACATCAGAACTTTAAGTTGAGGTGAGACTACTACGATTCTCAAAATACCCTTTTCCAAACCCAGGTAAGGCTAGAATTCTCTTAGAATCCGGACCCATTTTTGAAAATGAGCCAGGATTTTAATTCAAAATCACGGTCCATCCTCAGGGAATGGACCGGAATTCTGGACTCCTAAACCAGCCCTAAGGGAATACTATCGTGTGACAGTAAACTTCATTGGTTCGTTCGATTATGATTGCAGATTTACGCTAGGTTTAATTCGGTTCTAAATCTAAGATTTTTTACCTAATCTAATCTAGCACTTACAAATTAGATTTAAAAAATATTAGATGTGGATTGAAAGTATTTCGTTGAGTTGTTATGTTTTATTTTGGACTAAAAATAAAATTTTTAATCATTTTATTCGTACAAACTCCAAATTTAGTATAGATCTTGGAGCTAGACTTATGCAAAGCAAATTCCTAGTCCTTGTTTGGGAGATATATTATATTTTGTTAGTAATAAGATATTTGCTATCGTGTAGCACATAAATTGGTATTATTTGCTCTTTTGTTCCTTATATATATATATATATATATAAAACATATTATCTTTAGGTCCAGTTATTATATAACTATGTGCGCTAAAAGAACAAACATCCCTCAATCATGCCAAGAACGAAATCTTGTTTAGTGATAGGTTTTCGATGCTTGAGAGTTTCTCCATGGCCTTTTAGTTTCTTGTTTTTTTAGTTCATTTCGACATGTGTTAGAACCTTCCGTCATCTTAAAGAATGTGTTCCCAGATGATGATCAACCAAAGATCATGACAAGTGTTTATACACTCAGTTTCAGACAGACAAAATTATTCATCCTCCAAACAACCAAATTTAAAGCCCTGCAAGAAATCTATCAGAAGGAAATGTATCCAACCTAAAATATTAGAAATTCCAGCTCATACACCACACTGTACCTGCCATACCTGTGTGCTACTACTGTAACATGCAGCTATTGCAACTCTTAAATCTTAATTAGCATAGCACCACAAGAGTGTGAATGTGCAGCAAGCCAGCAAATCTTGATTTCACGGACACCGATTTCACCAGTGATCATTGCCGGCTCCGAAGCACCCTGCAAGACGCGGCGGCCGCCGGAGGTCGACGTCGCCGCCGCCGCCGCCGCTGTCCTGTCCGAGCCAACGGCGGCGATACGCCGATGGCGGCCACAAGCGCCTCCTGATGCTCATCACCCAGCTCCTCATCCAGCCTCCTCCTCCTCCTCCTCCTCCTCCTCCTCCTGAAGCCCAAGAAGAAGACAGCAGCTTCCACCTCCTGCACTTCTTGGCCCACGACGGACGAGAACACGACGACGAGTACCGCTGGTACGACGGCGGCGGCGAGATCGGCGGCACCGCCTCGCCGTCGGTGGCCGCCGCCTCCGCCGGCACGACGGCGCTCTTGGGCGTGCCCGGCTTGGACTCCCAGACGAACGGCACCGTCCCAGCTCCGAGGCTGTAGTACACCCTGAACGACCGAGACGACGCATTTGCCACCCCTGACCGATCCCTCGACATGATCAGCCTCGAGCTCATCATCGGCATCATCCCTCCTTCCTCCTCACTCGAGCTCATGAGAGATGATGTATAATTATATATACACAAAGATCTTAACACAATGATCCGCAAATCTTCTACTGTTCCTGAAAAAAAAATACAGAGAGATCGAGATTAGGGGACGTCGATTATCTAGCTAACCGGACACTCAGAAGTGTATTAATTTGTGTTTGTGTGGCTAAGCATGTGTGCAAGATTAATTGAGATGGGACTCTTGTGATTGAGTGAGTGAGAGAGAGAGGCTAGGTGTATACATATATATGTTAGAGCTTTGATTGAGTTGGCTTTTTTTTTCAAGGGTGTGGATATCAGCAGCTAGCTTGAGGATGAAGAGTGATGGGTAGCTAGATATCTAGTGTTGAGAAACTCATACGAGAAAATAATTGACACATCAATCTTTCTAAATCGGTCGCCGGTGCACAAAGGTATCATAATACGGGTCAATAATGTGAAGAGAGGTAGAGGGCGACCAAACTTGACATGAGAGGAGGCAATCAAAAGGGACTTGAAGGAATGAAATATCCCAAAGGAGTTGTGTTTGGATAGAAGGGCTTGGAAAGAAGCTATCCACGTGCCCGAACCGTGATTAGATCTTTTCCCTTTTAGTGCTCTTAAAAGCTTTTCCCCTCCCCTTTCTCTCTCTTTTTGGTGACTTCTTGTGGGTTTCAACTCTAGCCTACCCCAACTTGCTGGAGACTAAAAGGCTTTGTTGATGTTGATGTTGATGTTTGATTTATAAATAGAGAGGTTCTATACTCAATTGCATACAAATTAATCTAAACAATAAAAAGTTCTTATTTTCTAATAAATCGTATTGAATTTTCTAGACTACACATGTAGCAAAGTTCGTCAACAAACTTACAAACTAGATGTGGGTGTGATGTGGTGGGTGTGGCAATTTAAGTTTGTGTTTAGGTGATAATGACCGTGACTAATTATTCTTAATTAATAGTACAATGATGTGTTCTTAAAAACCGAATAAGTCTTTTGTTACCGGTCCGGTGGTTACAGGTTGGTAACCACGAGAAATCGAACAAAATTTAAATTCTAATTTCTTAATTGGTAAGTAACAGCGAGAAATCGACCAAAATTCAAATTATAAATTTTGAATCAAACAACAACCTAGTAACCTAACCACTGGTTACCAATGACGGTCTGTGTTCAGTTTTGCACCGGTAATCAATCGGGTTAGCCAGGTTAATCAACCGGTTTATGTCAAAACCGACTGTTTTTTATAAAATACAGAAAACATAAAAATTCATAAAAACATGTATAAAATAGAAATAACTGACATTTGTTGTTTTTTGGTTGAATTAAATAGTACATAATTATACATTTAGTAATATTATTTTGTGAAAAAACAAAAAACCAAAAAAACAGCAATAACTGGAATACTGGATATTGGGCTGTACCATTTTTTATTAGACCAATTTTTTATAGTCCAAAAACTATTGCAAATTTGAATATTTTTGAAAAATAAATTCACCAAAAAATCATCATAAATCACCTAGTATTTATAGGACTTTTTAAAAGAAATTGAAAATTGAAATTCAAACTGACTGAGGTAGATCAATCCTTTACTTTCTTTCCTTTTTACTTTGAGATTTGTGTTTGTGGATCAATCCCTCAATTAAAATACACAGCACGATTAAATTCTTCCATGATTGTGTCATCTGACCTAGCTAGCAATAACAGATAAGACAGCAAACTACATCAAAACAGGAAAAAAGAAAGAAAGAACAGGACTACTTTCATAAACGCATAGCTAATCACCGTATCCAATCTGCTTAATTATGAACTACCAGCTAATGCGTACGAGCTTAACTTATAATTACGCATGTTGTTTCTCCAGGAAGAAAAGAATTTGGAGAGAGGGAAAAAGTAGGCGCTGAATTGAGGTCGTAACCACTCCCTCGTCCTTTCAGAGATGAGCTTCATGCATGCATTGCAACACATCCGTTGTTCCATGCAGCTCAAGTACCATCGCCGAGCACAAAGCTAGGGCCACTTTACTTTAGCTTTGTTTGTTCTTTAAGACCTTTTGCAAAAGCATGGTCTTTGCAACAGTGTCAATTGTTAAGGCATCAGAATGTTGTTTGTTTGCTTGCTTTGCATATATATTAGTCATTCATGTGCAATTGTATATTCTTTTTACTACAATTTTGTGATAGATACACATGAATATATCTCAAAGACCCGTACCATGTAAAGTAACACCGTGAAGTCGGAGATCAGGGTGTTAGGATAAGATCTCGGAGGAGAGGGGGCCGAGTCCCTCTCCTCCACGCGCACTCAGCTCGGACCCTAACTACCGCCTCCTGGTATTACGCGCGCCCTGATCGGGGGCGCCCCAACCAATCCATGGTTGAGGGGCCCCTGCCGCTAGCACAACAACAATATAAGAGGGGAGGGCTCAGGCTGCAAAGCTTTAATTTTTTGCACGCCCAAACCCTTCCCTACATCCCTAGACACCCGATCTACCTTTTGCGCTAAGCGGTGGGAAGCCTCCCTCGCCGCACCTACGCCATGACTTCGTCGTCGTCGATTCCGGCCGTCACCAGCGAAGGTACACTACCCTTACCCTCTCTGTTTTCATACCTAAGGACCTATGCCATGCTCTTTAGACTTAAAGTGAACCCTGCTAGACCTAGCCTAGTAATCAATCTAGACTAATCTAGTTCTATCACAGGGTTAGAGCTATCAGTGTCATATCCGACCTAAAGACTCGGGGGTCGGTGGTTGACACCGCTAGTGCTAGACCTGAGCAAAGGATTGGGAGGTTGGGGGTCGGCCTACCGAGCCCAATTTAGTGTCCACCGAAATTCGACTCCTGGCCTTATGGGGACGCAACTTCCTTTTGTCGTTATGATTTTTTGGAGCGTGGTGGATTATGCAGGAAATGAAAACCAATTCGATTTAGATCGTGATCATAACACGAGATTGAGTTGCTCCCATATAAATACCAGTCTATGTGGCTAGTTCCAGATACATAATACAGAGAACGATGGGAAAGATCAAATTAGATCAGAACCAAAACCAAGCTAGGGTTTTCGTGTCTCTTCTCTTCGTTGTGTTGCCATCATAATCTACTCCATCCCACCCGCTAGTGTGCACCGACGAACGGGAGAGCAAGTATCCAGAACCCGTCGCTCTTTTGACTGCTCATATCTGTCTGTTACCATGGCATGCCTTCTGTCCACGTCTATTGTCAATCGGAGTCGGGTACTATGATTCAACACCATCAGGAGCAACTCTGGACTGACCGTGGATTCGTCCTTGGCTATTGTACAACACGTGCATAACTTTTCTATATGGGTATTAATCATGTTTTATGAAACTATTGTTATTGTATTCATGTCTACTAGTATGATAAATCTGTTCATGTTAGTTTGTGCTAATATCATGATTTATCTATTCGGAAAATTAATCTTACAATTGACTAATTATCCAACACTTTTTGGTGTGTTTGTATATTTGGTTACTCACATCTGGCCATCATGTATCCACTGATTTGTATAATCTTAAGGGGAAGGGTGTTTGAATGGTTGAATCTGCTACATTATTTGTAATAGTAGCTTCTCGTGCTAATGCCATGTAAAAATTAAAAGACAATAAATGTTTTGAACTTGAAACAAATAAGGAGATAAATTAATATTCACGTAAAAAGATCAACGACAAATTATTATATAATTAAATTCATAGAAAATATATTATCATACTTATTAGGTTTATAATCTTAATATATCATTAATCTATAGATAAATAACTTAAGTTTTGTGGTATATAATATATATATATATACACATATATAAGTATATTGTTGCCCGTACGCCTCGTAAACGCTGTTTTGCGTGCCTCGTTGCGTGCTGCGTGTCATATGGGCCGGATGGGCTACTTCGGCCGAAAGAAAATGCTAGGAAGAAAGAAAGGAAAACCGAAAGAAAAGAAAAGAAGAAAGGCTAAGATTTAATGAAAGAAAATGAAAGGCTAAGATAGAAACTCAACATCACCAATTATATAGAGGAAAATATTCTATACAATCATGCAATTGTGCAATTGTACGATCTGGTGCATTCAATTAAGATTCAACGGTTACATATGAAAAAAAATAAAAAAGTATTAGATTTTATATGTAACCGTTGAATCTTGATTGGATGCACCAAATTACACGATTGCACGATTGCATAAGATATTTCCCTATTATATAGTAAGGTAGATGAGTGAGTAATGCAAGAGAGTTGAATCCACTCGTACGTCTAAATTAAGCTTCGCTCTCAATCCATAGAAATGGATATAAGATGAAGATGACCGGACCCACGTGAGTTTTATAGAGTTTTATAGGCTAGGTAAACTGCGCCTGTTCCACTCACCTAACCAAACAAAATCTCACTATTTATTAGGCTATTTATAATAGAGATTTTATGTGAGGTTTTATGGTATTAATTATCATGACACATTAGATTTTTTGCTGACGCGATATTCAATTAGAAGGATATAATGTCATCACCATGATATGATGCTAACCTGTTTCCAAGATGAATGAAACAAAATAAAACGCTCACTGAGAGCCAAATCGTTTTATCAGAGAGGGTATTTCATGAGAGCTAGTTGCATTTAATTATAATGGTTAGTCTAGAAAATAGTGAAATGAAACTCTCTACTGAAAGAGAATATTTCATTCAGTTGCAAACTTAATTAATGTATACTTTTAGAAAACAATGCTATGATGGGGTGCTATGAAACCCACCACCACGAATAGTCTCGTAATATCCACTCATGCAACATACTAAACATTAAATCCATTCAACTTATAACATCTTCTCGGACTTCTTGTTATCATCCAGGATACACAATCCCACTGGTTAAAACAGCCAAACACACGTTTACTCAAAAACTGTTGAAAGAGTAGTAGTTCGATCGAATGGACTGAAGCAACTCTGAACTTTCGAGCAGTACTCAAACTGTTGAACTGTTCAGAACAGTGCGCTGTTAGCAGGAGCATTATTTGCTTGTGGTGCAAGCATAGCGCTGTCAATGTTAAATTCATCCATATTTAAAACGGATGAAAAAATTTATAAAAGAGAGAACTAAGCTAGTCCGAGTTTATGACTGCTTTTACGAATCAGATCAGATTCCAGTGTGCTAAAACCGAAAAGCCGGTGCAATGTCATCTCATCTCCCCCTTGATTTGTTCAAAATCACTCTGCTAATTAAGCTCACACGTTAGCCTCTAGCTTTGTCAGTACTTTTTGTCACCAAGGGAAAGGACAATGTAGGACAAGAGAGTATGGATGTAATTGACCAGATCTTGTGATTTTAGTCAACTGGCACAAGGTTGCCCTGGATTAGGTTAACTAACTTTACTACTTATCTCGCAAGTTACTATCTCCTTGGATAAACTATTGCTGCAGTTTCTAAGAACAATCCACGAGGTGGAAGGGTATTCAATCTGGCATCTCAATTTAGAGTCTATTTGCTTCGGATTTTTGAACCAGATTCCTGGCTCGGAAACTAGAATCTGAATCTGTAAATTCTCATAGTAGAAATTTGAAAACTGATATAATCTAGATTTCACAGCTTCTCGGTTTAACTTTGAATGAATATTACCTACCATGCTATTAAAACATATCAGTTCATGTAAAATTTGAAAAAGTAAAATTTTAATAAAAATATATCATTTTATTGTAATTTAAAAATATATGATTTTAATATAAACATTATAAAATTTCATGATTAGAATGATTTACATGTAAAATTATACATTAATAATGTAACTAAATATCATGCACTACCAAAATATAAATCCACAACTATTTCAACCAAACAGTTTCTCAGTTTTTCTACAGCTCACAGTTCACAACAGTTTTTTCACAGCTCACAGCTTACAACAGCTTTTGCAGAATTTACAGCTCAAACAAACACACCCTTAGATGTACATAACTAACTGATAATGCATTCATTTTTTAAATGACGTCGTTGATTTTTATCATAATATTTGATTATTCGTCTTATTTAAAAATATTTTTTAAATATTATTTATTTTATTATTAAAGTTACTTCAATTATAACTTATTTTAATATTTACATAATTTTTTTAAATAAGACGAATGATCAAATGTTGTGATAAATTCAGCAACGCCGTTTAAATAAACGGAGGTAGTACGTAGTTTGACGAATGTCCTTACATTTTTTCTTTAACGGAGAAAGTTTTTATATGCTTTTCTCACGTGAGAAAGATCATGTTTGGAGAGAATTTTATATTTTAAGAAAAACTGATTTTACAGTGAAATATTGTTGTTAATTTTGGCACTGAAAAATATGGTTGTTGTTACTTTCTTAAGCACTGCAAGATTTCCCAATAGGCAGGGTGTATCATATCTAACTTGTGAGAAATTAAGATCATTACTGTTAGTTTATTTTTAGATTATATAACTATTGAGCATTAGTTTATTTTTAGATTATATAACCATTGAGTGTTAAGGTCCTCTTTAGGATAGTTTATTGATAGATTATGCTTAAAGTAGACATGGATTGTGTGCTGACATAGAAAAAATATAAAATAATTATAATGATCAATATAACTAATAATTATAATCATTTATCTTCTTGCTTATCTAATAATCAGGATTAAATAATAATTCTAATCATTTCAAACTATTTTAAAGAGTTCGTAAAGGAAGAATCTGACTATTTAGAATAGCTAGCTAACAATTCTGAACGGAATTGTTTCTGCTAAAAACTTGCGGATGTACTTCAATTACGCACCTATTTAATATAGCTGAGATAATTTATTTATGTTTACCGATATAAATGTTTTTCTTTCATATGGCAAATTAAATTGTAATAAATGAGATGCCCTAAGGACTCTCCAGTAATTTTAATATTACGAGAAATAGTTGGTGAGTATCTTCTTAATAAGAATCTGATTAATCTATATAGATTCTGCATATATTTAGTTTATAATCTGAATGAAATTTTGGACTGTTCACAGGAGCTAGAGATTCCAGTAGTAGTTATAACCGTTAGAAACTCCTTCAAACATGACATTTGGATCTGCTTGTTTAAGATATTAATTTTAAGATGCAATCAAATTTGAATTTTAAAACTTAATTTAGAAGTTTTTGTTGTTTCTATTGATTTACCGTTGACTTTTGGATCACTAAAACAAGAAAGTATTACCCTAAAAATAGTTTTGGTACTAGTTTATACGTGTATTCGGAGTATAATCCGCAGCAAAAAAAACAATCATATCAATCACACCCTAAATTTCAATTTTGCTTCCAAATATTCATATCTCCACGCTTGTATGACCTACAGTTTGTTTGAATGTGTTTTCCGAGTCTTGGTTAAAGGGGAAAAATTAAAAGGACAACCAACCAGCTAATCTCATCATCAGGTCTCGATTAATCATCGGCAGCGATCAACTAATCACGCTGCACGTTGTTAAATGTGCATCATGCATGCATACCATTGATGCATGGATCGGATTACGTAGATATTTTCAGTAGCTAGCTAATCTACGCTAATCTAGGTAGCTGAATAATCTGAGTATTTAGCTAATGAGAATATAGAAGAGCTGATGTTTTTAAATTTTTAGATTCTAATTCATTTCTAAATTCTATAGCCACTGATTCTCATAATTTGAGCTAAAATCTGGACTGTTTGTTTCAGCTTCAGATTCTAGAAGTAGTCGTAAGTGCCAGAAACTCCTTCAAACAGGCTCATTCTGCAGATTTTGAAAATCTAGACTACCCGAGATGTTGTTTGGAGGAGAATACTAGAAGTATCTATCCAGCCAGAAGCTCCCCAAACAGTGCCTAATTCTAGTCTTAAATTGTCACAACATATTTGATACATGTGTTAACAAGATACGTAAAAAAACTATAATACTATATTCTTAATACTTCTCAAAGGATGTTACTATTTGAGATATTGATACCAAAATTACCTTAGTAGTACTGGCTATACAATTAATGAAAGGGTACGGTCATGAGATCAGTTTAATTGGACACATATTTTCTAACAGTGGCATTTTTTGCAACATGCTAGCCCATGGTTAATCTGCTTCTTTTTCTTAAAGAAATTAATTATACGTCTCCCTCCATTGTCATTTCTACCTGCTTGAATTCCAGAATTAATGTGCTGAAAGCATGTAGATGTTATATTGTAGGGAGATATGGAAATGCATATGAAAGTCATCAGATACAATCTGCCAAGTATATGTTTAGTTAAGAAAAATTAAACCCTCGTATAATCAGTTTGTTGCAGAAACCTTTTTATTCTCGAATTAATCACCTATGTTAATTAATTTCTTGTTTATTTGGCCAATTTGCATTATGTTTTTATTTTTCCTGATTAAACAGTCGAAGTAGTTTATCTAGGAGGGAAGAAAATGTGGGCCATTATTGATCCCAGCCTAGAAATCCAGGGCTCACTTCCAGACCGTAATCCCGTAAGCCCAAATACGGCCCGGCCCAAACCCGCAAGTGGACACGTGTCCGGTTTTGGCTGCGGCCAACGGCTCTTTCTTTCCCCTTTCCCCCAAATCCCAACGGTCAAATCGACCCACCGGTGTAAAAGGGAAATTGGTCACGAATCACACCACGCGCCGCACCGACGGAGCGAGCACCGAGCAGCATGGCGGCGCCGGCGGCCAAGAGCAAGAGCCGAGAAGAGGTCACACAAGGAATCGCCTCCCGAGGAGGCGAAGACGGAGGCGGTCGACGGCAAGGGCGCACCGGCGGAAGCCGCGGGCAGGTCCTTCTGCTGCTACCTGCTCCGGTCCCTCTGCCCACCCCGCAGGAGCGCCACCTACATTGGGTAGGTGCGCCGTCTCATCCCGCGACGTGAATTCCCCATCATATTCTTGCGCTTCCGCAGCAGCCAGTTGATTGGTTTGTTGCTCGCTCGCTCGCTGTCAGGTTCACGGTGAACCCGCGGCGGTGTATCCGGGGCAGCACAACGGCAAGAATGCGAGATCCGGTGCGGCGCGTGGTGAACCAAGCGCGGCCACCCTGGGAGATGGTCTCTGCATCTACGGCTTCCCCACCAACGTCGCCGCCCTCCAGGTATAGATTCAATTCGACACAATGGTCTCCTGCATGATCACATCTGTTTAGAGTTGGGAGATGGGCCGTGCTGGGCCGGCCCAGCCCGGGCCCTTCGGGCCAGGACCTAAAATGGGCCGAGCCATTTCGGCCCAACAAATTTAAGGGCCGGGCTGGGCTGGCCCGAAGTAGTGTTAGCCAAGCCCAAGCACGACCCAAAGCACGTCGGGCCTGGATGGGCCGGGCCGGCGCAAAAACGGCCCTAAATTTGTAACATTGTTAGACGGTCTCTTACCAGGGTTATGAAAATATTTATTTAATTTATCTTTGAATAATGAAAATTCTAGTTCACATAAAATAATAGAACAACCCAAAAAATAGGGGAAAATGAATTTCATTAATAATTTACACATGATACTAGTTCATTAATACTATTTTTTTTGCTCTCGAGCATGTATATTTATATTTTGATTTATCTTATATATGAATGACTCAAATTTTGATTTGTCTTACACATGATATAGAGCAAAGTATATTCAAATAGTAATTTGTAGACTTTTTAAATTTTTAATAACATGTCTCCTTCTTGTGCATATGAATTAGGCTTTTCTGGGCCGGGCCGGCCCAAGCACGGCCCACTTTAAGGGTGGGCCGTACCCGGGCCGCCCACCGGGCCTAACCTCTAAGCCCAAGTCCGGCCCTTGTACGGGCCGTGCCGGCCCGGCCCATCCATGGGTCGTACCAGGCCGTGCTTTGCATGGGCCGGGCCTACGTGCTTTGGGCCGGCCCAAAAAAGTCCGGCCCAAGTCCCAGCTCTACATCTGTTCTTGAAGCACGAGAATGATTCGTCTTTTGGGGTCAAATCATGGAGGTGTAGCTGCTTTTACCCCCTGTCTCTTGCTAAAGTGAATGCTCTGTTTCATATCATGACTTCACATGGGCGTGCAGTTCGAGTCGGCGTGGCAGCACCCGACGGTGTCTGTGGCCGTGCGCAACGCTGCCGCGAGCTTCAAGTCGCTCGGCGGCGTCAACAACAAGGTCATGCTTGCCTACACCATGCGTCCATGCTCAACCTCCCCCTTGGGAGAAGTAAGCAAGCTCCTGTCTCCTCCATTCTTGCCCTGTTCCTGAATTTTTTGATTCTTTGTTCTAGGCCTCTAGCCATGGAGACCAACTTATAGATTGATGCTAATGTGAATGCCACTGTTGCTGTGTGTGCCTTTAGCCTGAGCCACGGTGAACTTTGTTGGAGATGATTTTTAGGACTGATTTCAGAACTAGTTCTTCTCATTTCTCACCGACAAGTGCAGGGGCGGAGCTACAGTGATGATAGGAAATGAGATCCTCCTCACTAACTGCAGAGGGCAGTCAGCCCCTTAGCGTCGTCCGATCTCAATCGGACGGGCGTGCGAGGGGGGCTTCGCGCCGGTGGGACCCACTTCACAGGAGGCTTCGGAGAGAGAGAAGGGGGCTTCGCACCGTCTGATCAAGATCGGACGGCTTTGAAGCCTGACTGCCCTCTGTAGTCACCCCCTCGACTACAGAGGAACCAGTTCCTGATGGCAGGGGGTTCCCAGGAACCCAGTACAAAAAAAAATTAGTTGTTATTAGCATTTTTTACCCTTTGTGCACCCCCTTGGACTCAATATGGTGTACCACTTAAAGTAGTGCACCCCCTCAGTTTGTCTCTAGCTTCGCCACTGGACAAGTGCTAGTAGAGTTTAGTTTTTCTTTATGTTCTATCATCTCGTCTCAATCTCACTGACATGTCTGTCCATTCTCATTCTTCGGCCTTCTACAAACGATGCACACAATCTATTGGCATAGGCGATGTCCTGGGCATGGAGAACATCTGGTTCGAGCGCAAGGTAGACGCGCATGCTGTAGCGACGACTACATCAGCCAAGCGAGAGGAGGAGGTGGTCGAGTAGGCGGCAACAGCGAAGCGGGAAGCATGCATCGCCCAAACAGAACTCATTGTGGCACGTGCGACTGAAGCTAGAGGCTATAACAATAGTGGTCGTGCTACGAGCAGGTGCCGGTACAAACGCGGAAGCTACGGACACACGCGAGCAAGCGTTCCAAGACCTCAACGCATGTAGCCTCGGTGGACGCGATCACAATGATAGGGAGCATGGTGGACGGAGTGTTGGTGTGTAGAGCCCTCACAAGCGGCGCACCTCCCCTTCCCCGGATCGGCATCGTGGCCACCATGGTCGGCGCAGTTGTCTTCCCATCAACCAGATCGTCTTCAAGGACTTCGATGTTGGTGGTGGATGTCTCATGCTCACCAAGATCAACTATAATGAGTGGTCTATGGTGATGAAGATAAAGATGCAAACATGACACATATGAGACGTGGTGTGGCACGATGACGTCAATTTCACCAAGGATCAAAGGGCGCTAGAGACTCTTCTTATTGCCATTCCTCCGGACTACCCACCCTTGCGGACAAGGAGATTGCCAAGGATGCCTACGATGCCATCGCCATGGCACGCATCGACAACGATTGTGCTCATAGAGCCATGCAACAGAAGTTATGTCAAGAGTGAGACCGACTTACTTTCAAGCTAGGTGAGGATGTCGATGACGTTGTTAGAGTAATCTAGTTACATTAGTTGCATACATGTTTATGTAATTCTATTTAGTCAAGCATGGCCTCTGTCTTTGCATGTAGATAAGCATCACCGCGTGTATGGCGAGCACGTCGCCGGACACATCGCTATCGTGGAGGTGTGGCGTATTTTCTGGGCGTTGAGACCCAGCCTGCATGTTTGCTTTAGATATATGCATCAATGAAAATTTAGAAAACGTCACAACGTCTTGTAGTAAAAATCTCCATCTTTTCGCGTTGTGTGTGCCAACTAATTCTGATTAGCTTGCTTAGGCTGATCGTTGCAACAAGTGGTATCAGAGCCGGCTATGGAGGTTGCTAGCCACACATGGACGGCGACAGTTGCTCCCCGTCTCGTTCTCCTCCTAGGGCGCGCATCGGTGACAACATGAAGAGCGTTGATGTTGGTGGAACATCACACGAGGTCGTGGTGGAACGCATGGTGAAGGAGGCGAGCACATCGGTCGTTTACCCAATGTTGACACGCACAAACTACAATGAATGGGCTCTCTTGATGCAGATCAATCTAGAGGCTCAAGGTCTCTGGGATGCGATCGAGTCCAGCTAGGTGGAACGGCGTGAGGATCGACTAGCTTTGGCAGCACTCATCCGTGGTGTTCCTGCTGAAATGTACTCGATGCTTGGAGCCAAGAAGAGTGCCAAGGAAGCGTGGGAGTCACTGAAGACAATGCGCCTTGGAGTTGCCCATGTCAAAGAGGAGAATGCTTAGAAGCTGCTCAAAGAGTTCAAGAATATCGCCTTAAGGACGGTGAGGTTACCGATGATTTCGCTTTATGAATCTCTAACCTTGCCAGCAACCTCATGACTTGGTGATTCAATTGAGGAGTCCCACATCATGAAGAAGATTCTCCGTGTCGTGCCTTTCTTCTATTCCCATATCACACTTTTGTAGGACCGAAAGTAGCGACCAGAGGGGGGGTGAATGGGCGCCTTAAAAATTCTTTCGAATCACTGGCCTGTTCCCAATACCCAACGCACCTCAAAAATACTACGTAGCAGAAAATAAACAGAAGGCCTAAGTCTAAAGGTTTCTAACCTAGAAGCAACTGATGATAAACAGTGTAAAACTAAAGTGGTGCAACTAGGCAGATGAACAAGTTGTAACAAGCCTAAACTTCTCAATGAAATGATCTAAGTATGTGTAAGATGAAAAGAGAAGTTACTGTCCAAATTTGTCTCCTGTTCGGAACTTGGCGAAGCCCCCTTCGCACGTCGAGGTATGCTTCGGAGGTTGGTGACGGAGCCTGTCCAAGATGCCGAAGATGTCACGGTCTAGCCTAGTTCGAAGTGGTAAGATGCGAAGTGTACTTCGGAGCGAAGTAACACAATGCCGGAGCCTGGTTCGAAGTATGTACTTCGAAGTCAAGGCTTCGAATACAGCTTCGAACCAAGAGCTTCGGAGCAAGGTGACTGAGTCGAAGCCTGCTTCGAAGTGTGTACTTCGAAGACAAAACTTCGAACACAGCTTTGAACCGAAAGCTTCAAAGCACAACCTTCAAACAGAAAGCTTCGAACACAACACACAAAAGGACAACCTTCGAACAAAGAAGCGAAGTCTGTCACGCGACAGAAAAATCAAGTCCGAAGCCTATCTTCGAACAGGGAAAGCTTCGGAAGGAGAATCAAAGGCTGACACGCCACAAAGAAATCCAAACGAAGTCTATCAGAAAAGACAAGCTTCGAACCCTACTTCGAAACCTACCGAAGTGTGGACTTCGAACAGCTAGATTCGGAGTATGTAATTCGAAGCATGCGATGCTGTCCATTCACAAGAATACTTCGAAGCTTATCAACACAGACCGTACACCGAAAATCGAAGGTTGAGCGAAGCCTTCGAAGATTCTAAGTCGAAGCCAGTCTCACAGAGCTGAGGGGCTTCGAACAGAGAAAGACTTCGCCAGAGACAGCCAGAAAAGGTAATAGACCCTGTCAGCTTCGATCAAAAAGTTGTGCAGTAGAAGGTGAAAAGCTGCACAGTACACTGTAGCTGCAGGGAAGTAGTACTACTTGCAACAGCAAGAACTAGTACTACTAGAATGAAGAACACACTCAGCCGAAGCCTCCAATGCCTCAAAAATCACGGGAAAACTTGCTGTGCTAATGAAATGAAGCCATTTAAAACCTTTGCAGATGCAGCACACAAATGAAATAGAGCATTTACGGCAACAATAAAAGCAAGGGATTGAATACAGGGGCAAACTCTCCCTGGCGGCGCAAGCAAGGAGTAAAGAGGAGAGAGACAAAGCAAGAGACAAAAAGTGACCCAAATAGAGGATTTGATTTCAGCACAAAGGGGTAGTCCAAACCCTAGGGATTGGGGTCCTATTTATAGGCAGCCCAACACTAGGAATATTCTACCAGCCCCTTAGGGTTTTTACAGACTCAAAAATAAAGGAAAAGACTCTACTGCCCTTAGGAATTTTTACAGACACAACTGATTGTCTGTGGGCCTAGAGATACAGATGACATATCCGGAAGCTAAGTTTTCGTAGCGACTACGGCTTCACTTCTGGACAGTCGGATACAGAATCAATGGTTGTCAGTTTTACGCCGAAACTGACAAAGCCTCCACCAGCTTTGCACCAGGTACCCGGATTGGGCCGGCCCGACTCCGCAGCTCTCTCAGCCCGGCAATCGCTCACCGCCCGTGTACCTGAGTTAGTCCTGGTCAACAGCCCAGTGGGTCTTCTACTGCTTCTGGCCCATGCACCCGGATTGGGCCAGCCCGACTTCGCAGCCTCCTCTGCCCGACAATCGCTCGCTGCCCGTGTACCTGAGTCACACGCGGCCCAGAAACAGCAGATCTCCTCTTCTTCAGTCCTCGTTGACTATCGTTGACAATGACTCATCACTTCTGGAGCCATGAGGCCCACGCTATTCAGCATGGCTCCTCAATCTCCCCCTTGATGAGTGCATTGTCAACACTTCTCAATTCTCAGCTCTTCAGCACCTGTGAACAAATGAGGAAACACGAAAACAAAACACAAGAGAACAAAGAAGAAGAAAAAATAAAGTAAAAGTTTAACCTTAATGACCAAAAGCCAAACAAAAGCAAGAAGCGGTCATTATGGTTAACCAAAACGTAAAAGCTCAAAATGAGTGTGATTTCAGAATAACAAGGATATCAACGGAGTAAGAACTCCCCCTTAAACTCTGATCCCAAATTTTCTCCCCCTTGTTGACAAGTGAACTCATCAAGCACTCAAAAAGAGACACAGACTCCCCCTGAAATGCAACTCCCCCTCAAAATATGCAGTGAATGCAACTGGGGTGCAGGTGGAGTGTAGAAAGCATGCTTCTCAGATATGATTGACTGCAAATACAGTATCTAACAAGTATAGCAAAAGAGATATTGTCTAAGACACATGGCATGATCAGTGCAACAGATGATATCTAAAGAAAGTCATTTAGCACGCATTTTTCAGTTTTTGCAAATAAAAGCATCACCACATTTTCTAGTAAACAAGCAAGGTAAAGCATGAGATGCAGAAGCTAACTGATATCTACCAAGATAAGCATTGTTCAAAACAAAGTGCTTCAGCAAACTTGTTATCCTTTTAAAGTTCAGGCCTTTTCATTTTCCTTTGTCATTTGTGCCAAGGGTTATTTGCATGTCAAACCTTATGCTAACCGACCAAGTCAAGCCTAGGCCAGAACTGAGCCATCAGAAGCTTAAGACATTGGTCTCGGCATACACTACACTGTCCTAGTTCATACCAAAGTGCTATGGTAAGCAATCCAGAACAATATAATGCGACAAAGCAAACCCACTTGGATCTTTTCAACTTAAGCAGAAAAAGGAATGGAATTTTCATTCATTTTTGATTTTTATCATTTTTATAGCACATTTTCCATGTTAAAGCATAAAGATGTCCAAGTTGCATATCTGCATCTATGTGATGAACTGGCTACAAGGCATGTAACAGATAGCAAAAGCACTCAGCCTACACATGCTAGTTACCAGAAGCAAAGGTGATCATTTTTCAAGTTGAAAGCGTAAAAGCCATGCATATGACAGATATCAGATATCTCAAGTGAGCTGAACCAAAGCATGATCATTGACGAGTAATCAAAAGCATGTACCAGCTAGAATAAGTAAAACAGTTCAATCATATAACAGAAGCAGGCTCAAAAGTGTGATATGTGAGTATGTATGATATGAACACGCACAAAAAGACTCAAGAAAAGAGTAAAGAAGAAGGAAAAAACTGACGCAAAATATCCTAGAAAGGATACACAACACCCAAATCCCCTCTTAAACGTTCAAAAGTAGACTGATCTAGGGGTTTGGTGAAAATGTCAGCCAACTGATGATGGGTATCAACATGAACAAGGTCAATGACACCTTTCTCATATTGATCCCGTAAGAAGTGAAAGCGCACATCAATATGTTTGGTTTTTGAATGAAGACACGGGTTTTTCCCTACACTAATAGCACTAGTGCTGTCGCAAAACAATGGAACCCTGGTAGGAAAGAACAACCCAAAGTATCGTAGAGTGGAAATCATCCAAACCATCTGTGAGCAGCAGCTGGCAGCAGCTACGTACTCAGCCTCTGTGGTCGAAAGAGCAACTCCAGATTGCTTTCGAGAAGACCAAGATACAAGGGAAGAACCAAGAAACTGGCAAGTACCGGAAGTCGACTTGCGATCCAACCGGCACCCACCAAAGTCGGCGTCCGAAAAGCCAGATAAATCAAGAGATGATGATGCTGAATAATAAAGACCAAGATCAGGCGCATAGGTGAGATACCTGAAAATGCGCTTGACAGCCTGTCGGTGAGACGCGCGCGGTGAAGACTAAAAACGCGCGCAAAGTCCCACGGCGAACTGTATGTCCGGTCTTGTTGCCGTTAAGTACAACAGCGAACCGATCATCCCTCGAAATTCTCTCTCATTGACCTTGACACCGCTCTCGTCCTTGTCCAAACCCCCAGAAGTACCCATCGGGGTCATCTGCGGCTTCAATTCACCACCAAAGTCAAATTTCTTAAGCATGTCACGAGTATTACCTTGGTGGATGAAGGCGCCGTCCTTGGTCTGCTTGATCTGGAGCCCTAAGAAATACTTGAGCTCACCCATGAGGCTCATCTCAAACTCACTATGCATCTGCTCAGAAAACTTGGACACAAGAGAATCAGTAGTACCGCCAAAGATAATATCATCCACGTAAATCTGAGCAACTAAAAAATCTGAAGCATCTCTGAGCAAGAAAAGAGTTTTGTCCACAGAACCCATCACAAAGCCCTTTCCCAACAAAAGTTGCTTTAACCGGTCATACCAAGCCCTGGGGGCTTGCTTCAACCCGTATAAAGCTTTGTGCAACTTAAAAACATGTCGAGGAAACTTAGGATTCTCAAAACCGGGGGGTTGCCTAACATAAACCTCCTCCTCTATGAACCCGTTCAGAAAAGCACTCTTAACGTCCATTTGAAACAGCTTAAAACCCTTCGAAACGGCAAAAGCTAAAAGAATGCGAATGGACTCAAGACGGGCAACAGGAGCGAAGGTTTCTTCAAAGTCAATACCTTCCTTCTGGCAATAACCCTGGGCAACTAGTCGAGCCTTGTTGCGCACCACAACCCCATCTTCACCTTGTTTGTTCTTGAATACCCACTTGGTGCCTATGGGGTTGCATCCTGGTGGCGGCTCAACCAATGTCCAAACCCGATTGCGGACAAAATTCTCAAGCTCTCCTTGCATTGCATTAATCCAATTTGAATCAGAAAGAGCATGAGAAACATCTCTGGGCTCAAAAGATGCAACAAACGCAGATTCAGCAAACACGGCGAGAGAGGCAGAAGAACGCAAAGTTCTCTCAGTCAAATCACCAATGATGAGCTCTGAGGGGTGGTCACGCTGAACTGCTCGGGTTCCCTGGTGATCTGAAGTCACCTCACCGGAGTCAGCAGCTGGCACCTCTGGACTCGACTGAAGGGGCTCGATCGAAGTGGAAGAAGTGATCAGAGGTTCGCCCTCATCATCAGTCGAAGTCACAGAAGGTGTGGGCTCTGCGGGGGATGCAGAAGGCCCGCCCTCAACAGCAGCTGGAGTATCCTCATCTTCCTCGAAGATGGACTCTCCGAGCTCATCATCACCAGAAAGCTCAAAAGAAAGAGTCAACGAAGGCAAGGACTCATCAAATGAAACCTCACAGGTCTCGACAAGCAGCTGGGATTCGAGGTTCCAAACACGGAAGCCTCGAGAATGCAATGCATAACCAAGAAAAACACCATCCCAGCAACGAGACTCAAATTTGTCCAAATGCCCTCCCTTCTTGAGCACAAAGCACTTGCAGCCAAACGCTCGCAAGTGGCTCACCTTGGGCTGTCTGCCAAACCGCAACTCATATGATGTCTTACCAATGTAAGCTCGAAGAAAAATGCGGTTGGCCAGATAGCAAGCCGTGTTCATGGCTTCAGCCCAAAAACGCCTAGGAGTCCTGTGCTCATCGAGCATCGTCCTGGCCATCTCAACTAGCGTGCGGTTCTTTCGTTCCACAACGCCGTTCTGTGGGGGAGTGTAAGGAGAAGAAAACTGATGGTCCAGACCCTGATCACCACAGAAGCTGACGAACTGAGAGTTCTTGAACTCAGAGCCGTTGTCGGAGCGAATTGCTCGCATCCGGCCATTGTTCTCATTCTTCAGCTTAAAAATCAGGTCATGGACAAATTGAAAAGTTTCATCCTTAGACTCCAAAAAGAAAACCCACGAGAATCGAGAAAAGTCGTCAACAATCACAAGTGCATACCACTTCCCACCGACTGAGCGTACCCGAGCTGGACCTACAGTGTCCAAATATAAAAGCTCGCCTGGATACGAAGTCATCACCTGAGTCACAGGTGAGTAAGAAGCGGCAACCATTTTCCCATGACGACAGGGATGACAAACCAAATCCTTCTCCATCTTAAGCTTGGGCAATCCTCGGATGAGGTCCATAGAGCTTAACCTGACTAGCAGATCAAAACTCAAGTGACCTAACCTCCTATGCCACTTCCAGAGCTCAGAAGAAGATCCAGCAATCAAACAGCGAGAAGGGCCAAAAGAACTAGAGAAGTCAATTCGAAAAACTTTACTGAAGGGTAAAATCTGACAAACCAAAGACCCTCTAGAATCAACCACAGAAGAATTGCCCTTCTTAAAACGCACTTCCAAACCATCCTCAAGAAGTTGCGACACAGAGATTAAATTAAAGTTCAGATTTTTAACCAAAGCAACATTCTTTAAAGAGAAATGGTCTGATATGCTGATTGAGCCTATGCCACTTACTTTCCCTTGACCGCTGTTCCCGAATGTGATGTACTCTTTGGAGCTCGGGGGAGTGAGACTGGAGAACCATCTGCGATGTCCCGTCATGTGGCGAGAACATCCTGAGTCCATAATCCAAACATCCTCCAGTCCCCGGTCCTGCACAATCAGTGTCTGTAAGTGGGAGCAAATGGTCCGGCACCAGGTTTAGCAAAAGAGCTAAACCAGTGTCGAGCCATCTGCTCAAAAGATGGAAAGCGAAAACCATCAAAAGAGTTTGGACCTAAACGCGGCTCAAAGCGCGGTCCATGGTTCTTCCTAACCCTGCGGCCACGAGGTCCAGAACCGTAGCCAACTCGGTCTGAAACTCTGCCGGAACGAACACCACCAACTGGAGCACGGGCACGAAAACCGTCTCCTCTACCACCACCTACACGACGCGGCCTGGCCTCCAGCCTCTCCCCGCGCCGAGGAACATGCAGTCTACCACCCTGCTGGTAGAACTGCTCCTGATCACCACGAGCTCTATCTGCTCTCTCAATCCGCTTCCTCCTGAAGCAAAACTCCACAAGATGTCCGTCTCTCTGACAATACTCACAATGATAGGTAGGCTTCTTGGGATGTGGTTGAGGCTTGGGATTCTTGGGCTTGGTAGTGTTTGGTGTGGTCTTCTTGGGCTGAGAGGGTCCAGGAAGAGAGTCAAGAGAAGTGTGAAGATTTTTGGGCTTTGGAACCCAGATAGGTTTCTTGGGTGGAGCTTTAGATGGTTCATGGATCACTCCATCCTTGGGCTGACAAGCCTGGGAAGACTCAGTGGAGTGAGTCTTGGGATACCTCTGCTCTGGAGTCATTTTACTCCACTCCACTGCCCGGCTAATGGCGCTCTCAAAGTCAGCCTTGGTGTAGGTGTAACCTACCCCAAATCCATCCTGCCTCTTGAACTGCTGGATCATCATGCCAAGCTGTGGCTCTCTGGCACTGATCCAACTCAGGATAGAACGGAGGTAAAAGTTCTCATTCTGAGAATCTGGTAGCTCCTCTCTCAAGGAAGCTAGAACCTCCACCTGAGACAAGCAGGTCTCACACTCACTCTCTACTTGGACAGACTTCTCGGCTTTCAGCTTAATTAATTCCATTCTAAGAGACAGGCAGTTCTCACAAACAGTGGGTGGAACTGACAGTGTCTCAAGCTCTAGCCTAGTCTGGGCAAGCTTAGCTCTCAACCTCTCTAAATCACCCAAATGCTCATCGCCCTTGGATTTCAGCTCAGCTAAGGCAGCTAGATGCGATGGGCAATCAACACAGGGTGCGACGACAGTGGCTTGAGCATCTTTCAGCTCCTGCTGAGCGCTTTCAAGCTCAGTGGCCAAAGCGTCCCTCTCATCAACCCTTTCTGTGTACCTAGACTTCAGAGTCGACAGGTCACACAGAAGCACCTCACACTTTGGGCACTCACTGCTATCACCCAAGCAAGGGGAAGAAGATAGACTTTCTATCCTGCCGTTGGCCACGGCAAGCTCACTTTCTAACTCGTCTATTCTTTTCTTAGCCCCCCTAAGCAGTTTCTCCCGATACTTCAACTCCTGACGATTGCTCTCAAGTAAATCAACAATTTCGCGCTCATAAGATGATACCTTGCTGTCGTCGTCGTCGGAGTCGTCGGAGGAGCTCTTTTCTTCTCTATCCCCAAGAGCCATGGAGCAGAAGCTCTTGCGGGATCTTCGGCGCTGGTGTGAGCGGCTCTTCGGCTTGTCTCCGAAAGCCATGAAGCAGAGGCCCGCCGGATCGTCCTTGTCCTTCCCCTTCCTGATGGCGATCTCCTCATCGCTTGAGCTCGATGAAGAGGAAGAAGACGTGGATCTCTTGGAGTAGCTCTTCTCCATCTCGGCGAAGAAGGCCTTGTCGCGCTTCTTGTTCTCTCGCCGGTAGTCCTTCAGGGCCTTCTTGAAGAACCGGGTCTTCGGCTTGCCCTTGTTGAAGGAGGGGCTCTCATGCTTGCCGGAGTCGTGGAAGCTGCTGCCGGTGCCCTTCTTGTATCCACTGCGCTTGGGGCAGTCGGCGATGAAGTGTCCTGGATCACCACATTCAAAACATCCGGATTTTGTGCCGTGTCTTTTGAACATTCTCTTATCATAGACACGACGCACCCGGTTGTTAAAGAGACACAAATCATCATCTCCCAACAACTCAAGCTGGTCCTCAGTGATAAACATCAAAGAGAACCCAGCACAACTCACAGCAGAGGGATCAACTGAAGGTGTAGCAAGGGCCAGGGATTTTGATCCAGAACCAGTGAGATTTGATCTCAACTAGATATCTACCTCAGCGGCCTTCAGCTTGCTAAACAACTCAGAAATGGTCAAGGTATCATAAGAAGTACTCTCAACGATAGAGGATACCTTGATCTCCCAGATCTTTGGGTCCAAGGTATGAAGAACCTTGAGCGCCTGCTCGTGATCTGAGACTAACTGAGCACCCTCAGCCTTGTTGTCCCGAAGCTTGTTAATGATCGACTGAAAGCGACCAAACAAAGCCTCAACAGATTCACTCGGCTTCTGTGTGAAGTTCTCGTACTCACGCCGGTAGGTCTGATAGAGCCGAGCCTTGACCTGTGCTGTTCCCTCA
Source organism: Zizania palustris (assembly GCA_019279435.1). NCBI lineage: Eukaryota > Viridiplantae > Streptophyta > Magnoliopsida > Poales > Poaceae > Zizania > Zizania palustris. The sequence continues at coordinate 80,030,469 of JAAALK010000079.1, forward strand.
TGGTGTGCCTTGAGGGTAGCCCAGATCTCTCTCGCAGTGGAGAGATGACTCACACGCTCAAACTTAGTGGGACCTAAACCAGAAAACAAAATGTTCACAACCTTACTGTTGCTCAGATGCTGAGCAATGATACCAGCAGTACCGTGCTCAGCGACTGGCAAAATGACAAACGTGGTGTGAACGCAAATGTCCCATATGTCCGAACCCTGGCTCATGAGATAGGCTCGCATGCGAGTCTTCCAATAATTATAGCCATAGGCTTCCAAGGACGGGACCTTGCCAGGAGACGTCATAGTCACTACTGGGGTTTAGAACCAGTTAAGGTATGGAAAAACCCTAACCTCGCTCTGATACCACTTGTAGGACCGAAAGTAGCGACCAGAGGGGGGGTGAATGGGCGCCTTAAAAATTCTTTCGAATCACTGGCCTGTTCCCAATACCCAACGCACCTCAAAAATACTACGCAGCAGAAAATAAACAGAAGGCCTAAGTCTAAAGGTTTCTAACCTAGAAGCAACTGATGATAAACAGTGTAAAACTAAAGTGGTGCAACTAGGCAGATGAACAAGTTGTAACAGGCCTAAACTTCTCAATGAAATGATCTAAGTATGTGTAAGATGAAAAGAGAAGTTACTGTCCAAATTTGTCTCCTGTTCGGAACTTGGCGAAGCCCCCTTCGCACGTCGAGGTATGCTTCGGAGGTTGGTGATGGAGCCTGTCCAAGATGCCCAAGATGTCACGGTCTAGCCTAGTTCGAAGTGGTAAGATGCGAAGTGTACTTCGGAGCGAAGTAACACAATGTCGGAGCCTGGTTCGAAGTATGTACTTCGAAGTCAAGGCTTCGAATACAGCTTCGAACCAAGAGCTTCGGAGCAAGGTGACTGAGTCGAAGCCTGCTTCGAAGTGTGTACTTCGAAGACAAAACTTCGAACACAGCTTTGAACCGAAAGCTTCGAAGCACAACCTTCAAACAGAAAGCTTCGAACACAACACACAAAAGGACAACCTTCGAACAAAGAAGCGAAGTCTGTCACGCGACAGAAAAATCAAGTCCGAAGCCTATCTTCGAACAGGGAAAGCTTCGGAAGGAGAATCAAAGGCTGACACGCCACAAAGAAATCCAAACGAAGTCTATCAGAAAAGACAAGCTTCGAACCCTACTTCGAAACCTACCGAAGTGTGGACTTCGAACAGCTAGATTCGGAGTATGTAATTCGAAGCATGCGATGCTGTCCATTCACAAGAATACTTCGAAGCTTATCAACACAGACCGTACACCGAAAATCGAAGGTTGAGCGAAGCCTTCGAAGATTCTAAGTCGAAGCCAGTCTCACAGAGCTGAGGGGCTTCGAACAGAGAAAGACTTTGCTAGAGACAGCCAGAAAAGGTAATAGACCCTGTCAGCTTCGATCAAAAAGTTGTGCAGTAGAAGGTGAAAAGCTGCACAGTACACTGTAGCTGCAGGGAAGTAGTACTACTTGCAACAGCAAGAACTAGTACTACTAGAATGAAGAACACACTCAGCCGAAGCCTCCAATGCCTCAAAAATCACGGGAAAACTTGCTGTGCTAATGAAATGAAGCCATTTAAAACCTTTGCAGATGCAGCACACAAATGAAATAGAGCATTTACGGCAACAATAAAAGCAAGGGATTGAATACAGGGGCAAACTCTCCCTGGCGGCGCAAGCAAGGAGTAAAGAGGAGAGAGACAAATCAAGAGACAAAAAGTGACCCAAATAGAGGATTTGATTTCAGCACAAAGGGGTAGTCCAAACCCTAGGGATTGGGGTCCTATTTATAGGCAGCCCAACACTAGGAATATTCTACCAGCCCCTTAGGGTTTTTACAGACTCAAAAATAAAGGAAAAGACTCTACTGCCCTTAGGAATTTTTACAGACACAACTGACTGACTGTGGGCCTAGAGATACAGATGACATATCCGGAAGCTAAGTTTTCGTAGCGACTACGGCTTCACTTCTGGACAGTCGGATACAGAATCAATGGTTGTCAGTTTTACGCCGAAACTGACAAAGCCTCCACCAGCTTTGCACCAGGTACCCGGATTGGGCCGGCCCGACTCCGCAGCTCTCTCAGCCCGGCAATCGCTCACCGCCCGTGTACCTGAGTCAGTCCTGGTCAACAGCCCAGTGGGTCTTCTACTACTTCTGGCCCATGCACCCGGATTGGGCCAGCCCGACTTCGCAGCCTCCTCTGCCCGACAATCGCTCGCTGCCCGTGTACCTGAGTCACACGCGGCCCAGAAACAGCAGATCTCCTCTTCTTCAGTCCTCGTTGACTATCGAGCCATGAGGCCCACGCTATTCAGCATGGCTCCTCAACTTTCGATCGAGACCTTGCTCGATTTGAATACGATGTCGATCGATGAGTTCGTCGTACGACTGCAAGCGGCGGAGGATCATTTTGATGGTGGTGGTGAGATCACTAACTAGGCTAGGCACTTGATGCTTGGCGAGGAGGACTGGCTCAACAAATACAAACATGGTCTCAAGCCGGAAGCCTCATCGAGCGGTGACAAAACAAGTGGGCATTTCGAGGAAGAGGAAAGGGTGGAACACGGGCTGAGGGCCGGAACACCACGTCGAATTGGCAAGTGTCACAATTGCGGCATTTATGGACACTGGGCCAAAGAGTGCAATAAGCCACAGCGTGAATGCAAGGAGCAAGCTTATTTGGTGAAGGTAGAGGTGGAACAGCCACATCATTGATGGTTGTGGCGAGCACGGCCGTGGCTACTATGCCACAGGTCGCGTATCTCAATGAGGAGCACGTCTTCCCCATCAACTACGATGACAACAACCTCTAGCACCTTGATACGGGTGCTAGTAACCACATGACTAGCTGCAGGGCTGCACTCATGTCACTCGACGAGAATGTGTGAGGCACTGTGCGAGTTGGCGATGGCTCCGTCGTTGAAATCAATGGCCTCGGTTCAGTTCTCATGCACTCCAGGGACAAAGGCCATAAGGTGCTCAGAGAGATATATTTCATACCCAAGTTAAAGAGTAATATAATCAGTTTGGGTCAGCTTGAAGAGAGAGGTTGCAGGATTGAGATTGCAGATGGAGTCTGCACTGTGTTCGACTGTGAGCATATGCTGCTCGCCCATGTACCACGAAGCCATAACCGACTCTATACCTTGAAACTAGACTTGGCAGAACTAGTGTGTTTGATGGCAAAGGCTAATGATTGTGCGTGGCTTTGGCATGCACGATATGGGCATTTGAATTTTAGGTCACTAAGGGAACTTGGGATGAAGAACATGGTGGAGGGGCTGCCATTGATTGAGCGGGTTGAACAATTTTGTGATGGCTCCGCTCTCAGAAAGCAACATTGTGTTTCATTTTTCCTCAGGTTGCTGCACATCGTGGAGAGCAGCAAGGCTTGGATTTGTTTCATGCTGATCTTTGTGGACAGATTAGGCCAAGTACTCTTGGAGGCAAAAACTTTTTCCTATTGATTGTAGATGATCACACTCATTTCATGTGGGTGGAGCTGCTATCAACGAAGGATGAGGCTTTCAAGTTCTTCAGGAAGGTGAAAGCAGCAGCTGAGACTGAACAAGGTTGCCGACTCAAGGCATCCCACTCTGATCGGGGTGGAGAATTCAATTCGCTCGCATTTGAGGCATATTGTGATGAACATGGTATCAAGCATTTCACTACTGCTCCATACTCACTGCAGCAAAATGGCGTCGTCGAGCGACGAAATCGCCCCGTGGTAGAGATGGCACATGCCTTCTCAAGAGCAGGAATATGCCTCTAGTGTTTTGGGGCGATGCAGTGCGAACAATAGTCTACATTCTCAACCGTGTACCCACAAGATTCCTTGAAGGAAGGACACCGTATGAGGTGTGGTACAGGAGGAAGCCCAAAGTTCATCACCTGCGCACTTTTGGGTGCATAGCTCATGTCAAACGCCTTGGACCGGGAGTAAACAAGCTAGTGGATAGATCTACACCCATGGTGTTCTTGGGGTATGAACTAGGGACGAAAGGCTATCGAGTGTATGACCCAGTGGAGAAGAAGCTGCACGTCACACGAGATGTCATATTTGAAGAACATCGCTCATGGGACTGGAATGGCAGAAATGATGAAGCTGGGTGTTCAAGACTTTCAACATCAATGCTGCCTTGATGATGACACGCCGGCAGCAATCCAACCAATGACACCACCAGACCCTGTCACACCAAGGATGCCTCCACCAACACCTGCAGTCCTGACGATTGAGCATGCGACTCCACCAACTAAAGGATCATATGATTCCGAGGGCGTGCCTCTCCGTTTCCGCACATTGTAGAATTTGGAGGAAACCACCGAGGAGGTGCATGGATATGAGTATAGCGGCATGTGCTTTCTTACGGTTGAAGAACCAAGGAATGTGGAGGAGGCACTTGCTGAACGTTGTTGGCGTCAAGCAATGGAGGAGGAGATGAATTCTATCGAAGCCAACAAGACGTGGGAGCTCGCTACGCTCCCGCCGAGTCATCGAGCTATTGGTGTCAAGTGGGTTTTCAAGGTGAAGAAAGACCCAGAAGGCAAGGTTGTCAAGTACAAGGTGCGTCTTGTTGCAAAGGGGTACGCGCAGCGCCAAGGAGTGGATCATGATGAGGTGTTTGTGCCGGTGGCCAGTCTAGAAACAGTGCGGCTCCTCCTTGCACTAGCGGCACACGGTGTCAAGTTCACCATATGTACGTTAAGTTCGCTTTCTTGAATGGTGATTTGCTATAAGATGTATATGTCCATCAACCTCATGGTTTATCCTCAACAACAATAGCATTATGGTTCTAAACTTTGGAAGGCATTGGGTTACGGCAAGCGCCACAAGCCTGGCATGCGCACCTCGATAAAGAACTACTAGGACTTGGTTTTGAGCGCAATCCACTTGAACATGTTGTATACATGCGTGGAACAGACACTGGTTTTCTATTAGTCGGTGTGTATATTGATGATCTCATTATCACTGGGCCAAGCATGAAAGACATTGCTGATTTCAAAGAGCAGATGAAGCACAATTTTAGCATGAGTGATCTCGGGTTGTTAAGCTACTACTTGGGCATTGAGGTCAAGTAAGGAGCAAGTGAGATTTCAATATGTCAAAGCTCATACGCTGCAAAGATATTGGATTTAGCTGGAATGAGAGGTTGCAATGCATGTATAATCCCAATGGAGAATGGACTCAAACTGAGGAAGAAAGATGGCAATCCTACTATGGATGTTACTAGGTATAGAAGCATCGTTGGCAGTCTATGGTACCTCGTCAATACCTAACCAGATCTTGCATACTCGAT